>CM060846.1:52227500-52827500 GCA_030762175.1 Metallyticus violacea
ACTACATTCTCATTATATCACAAAACCTGAACGATATATAACCAGCCTATAAGACTTCAGCAGCTAATTTGATGGTAAACACATGGATTCCAATATACTTAATAGCTATCATATCATCAGTTCATTTGAGCCTTAAGAGAGTATCCCTGCAATTGGCAGCTAAATGCACTGGCACCAACCCATTCAAATCCAGTAAATTGTGGTACTATTGCCAATAGGCATAACAATAGATAAACACACTTTCCTATAAGATATGCAAAATAAAGTTAACAATAACAGATGAATGGATAAAACTAAATTATTAAAAGTATGTTTGTAATATAATTGTGAGCATTTCTAAAAATGGTTACTCTTTCAAAGATGATGTTTAAAATGTTTGCTGCAAGGTAGGAAACAACATTGCAGCTATGCTTAAATCTGTAAACAGAAGAGAAAAAGTAGACTTTTGGAAGCAGAGTTACAATGTGTATTTCAACATTTTTATGCGGTTCATATCAAAAGACTTAAGCTGTTTTCAAACTATTTGTTTAACACTAATGAGACTGCTTTCATTTAAGAGTAGTACTTTAATCTTAGAGCATGTGCATCTTTTCACATCTTCACTGGTTTTCACAGCTGATAAAAAGTGAAACTCATTGTTAGGTCAAACTGAGTGCTTGATGAAAATTGAGCTTTTGTGATGCCACTTTTGTGCCATGATTTACTATGACTACAAAAAGGATTTAAATGCAAAAAATGCTATTCTTCATTAATACATATTTTTGGTGAGTCCGCCCCTTCTGAGGCAAAGTCCGAAATTGGTTCTGTGAATTTTTAAGAAATTGGCAGTCTATCAAAAGTTAACCTCATCCTGGCCACTCTGCAACATAAGTGATGCAAGGAAATGTTGCTTCTATGAGGAAAACAGTGGTGGAAGATGCTCACCTCATTTCTGTGATATACAAGGGACACTTTAAGTATTGGATCAGCAGTGGTGCATACCATCATTCATGATTATTTAGGTTTCACCAAGAGATATGCTCATTAGGTGCCAAAGAAAGGTGCAAAAAGACACAAAGGTGGGTTGGTGCCATTTTATGCTTGAGAAATTTGATGAAAGATGGTCCAGGAACATCTATAATATAATGACAGGTAATGAAACTGAGTATGTCATTATGATCCTGAAATGAACAGGTAGTCTTTCATTTGGTGCTTTCCTAAAGGGGGACTATCAATGAAAGTCCAAAGGAGTCTGAGCTTTGGAGGTAAGTTTTTTCTTTGAGATGGGTTCATCTCACCTCAGTGACCTTGGAACAGCTTGTACAGTTATGGCTGAGTCCTATGTAAAAATTGCCTTCCAAAAGTCATTGACCATATGGAACCCTCAGCATCCAAAATCAAGTAGTGCCTCTCATCTGCTGCATCATGATAATGCCTCGGCCACAACATTAAGACTTTTTGGAGAAGGAAAGTGAGATCACTACCACACCGACCTATTCACATAACCTGGCTCCATGTGACTTCTTGTTCCCAAAGACCAAAGTAAAAATTTGTGGGCAGTATGATTTGTTGTTTTGATTTATTTACTGGCACTCTTTAACATCTCAGGTCATCGGCATTCCATTCAATTCAGGGCATGAAATGGTGAATAAATTTTGCTCATAGGCCTCTTCTTCCAGCCTTGAGGTTCTTTTATGTACTGTAAATCTATGACACGGGACTCACAGCTTTACTTTCCTTCTGAAGTAAGCCATACTTACGATTTTTATGGCCAAAAAAATCCATCGACCTTGGCCAGGTTTGAACTCACAATCTTGGGTCTACAATGCCGGTATGGTTATCATTAGATCACCAGTAACGACAGGCAGTGTGATGAATAGACCACAAGAGTGCACACCCCAAAGAAGCTTGAGGCATTTTCTAGGTGATTTCAGAGGATGGAAAAATGCATAAATGTCAATGGAGAATGTTTTGAAAAGTTTTAATAGTTTTGTAAATGAAATTATTTTCTGAAAAGGTGCAAAAGCTTTCAGCATTGCCCTCTGTATGTTAAGCACTTTTCGTTTAATAGATGGTTAAAATTTATAATATGCTGTTTAGAAAGGTAAGCATTTATAGGCATGTTCATAATTTTCAAATTGCAAAAATGCTGTACTATTTTAGCAGATTTTGTTCATCTGTTTATACTATGATTTATCTTAACTGTTATAAGAATGCTTATATTAACTGTTCTGTTGTGCAGATCACTAATACTGCCATGTCTTACATGCATTGAGTAAGACATGGCAGTAGTGCCTGTTTAATTGCCCTGCCTCGGAAATTGAGCCCAAAAAAATGGATGGTAAGATATTAGACTTACCATAAAATTCCAATCCATCCAGAATCCAAATTACATACCCAGCACCATAGGCTTCGCTCCATTTGGATTATTGCAGTTTATTGGTATATTTATGGATGTGAGTAAAGCATTTGATTTGGTTGATCATAATATCTTATTATCCAAACTGGAATCATATGGTATTCATGGCATTGCATATATATGTAGCTTAAATCCTACCTAAGCAACAGGGCACAGGTAACATCCATAAGAAATGTAATAAATGACAGAAACGTTAATTCAAACTTAAAAGAATCAAAATGCAGGGTTCAAATCTTGGGCCTCTTTTGTTTCTAGTATACATAGGAGATTTGTCGATTAACATACCTCATGCAGCCACAATAATGTATGCAGATGATACAAGCTGCATATTAAATGGAAAATCTCCTACAAATTTACAACAACCGGCAGCGGAAGTTATGGTTAGTCTAGCAGAATGGCTCTTCGCTAATAAGCTGATATGAAATGCCAATAAATCCCAATGCATGAATTTTACCCTCTCTAATAGTGAAAGACAAAATATTGATCCAATGATCGCCTACAATAATAAAGTAATTCAGTAGCCTCTTAAGGCAAAATTTTTAGGAGTAACTATAGATAAATTCTTAAGCTTGAAGTCACACATTTACAACTTCACAACAAAGATTAGCAGAACACATTTTATAATCTCTGTACTAAAAATGTGTGCAACCATAGCACTTTAAAAATGATCTGCTTTGCATGTGTACAATCAGTTCTTACTTATGGCATTATCTTGTGGGGTCATTCAGTAGATACTTTTACACTCTTTTTAGCCAAAAGAAAATTATATGTAAAATGTTTAATCTAAACAAATGCATCCACTGTAAAATGTATTTTATACAGAACAATATACTTACCCTATCATGCCTATATATATTAGAAAGTGTATGTTTCATAAATAATAATATACAACAAATTTACTCCAATAAATGAATCCATAAGCACAGTCTTAGAACCAGCAACAAAATCCACCTACAAACTGCTAGAACAACTGAAAAGATCAGTTCAATCCTGCATAGCAGCATCCAAATGTATAACTTAATAACTAACAAAATCAGAGATACACACCCGATTAGATTTAGGAAGAAAGTTAATAAGGTTTTAATTAATCAGTGCTTTTATAGTATACAAGAATTCAATGCATATTTTAAAAAACTACCTATACAGATAAATTATAAGTATTAATAGTTTGAAATTATTATATTTTGTAATTGACAAAGTCATGAAATTGTACAAAATTTCCAAGGTGAATAAAGTATATGATATGATATATCTTCAATTTGTGCTTAGGAATGAGCCCACATCTTCCAGCACAACATGAATTCTGTAATAAGAAATGTATTTTTTTTTTTGAATGGTGTTTAACACCCGTTTTTACTACTGTGGCACCACAGGCAGTGAACACTGATAATACATAAAATGAAATGGTAAATTGGTAAAGGATTGTTTTAAGAAAGGAAACGTTCCAGGACTAAGTTTTAGGGTACCTCCCCAGCATTTGCCAGTTATGAGGACTGAGGAAAACCTGGAAAAAGCCTCAGTTAGGGAGGACGGTCCTGGCAGGATTCGAACCCCAAACCTCCCGCTCACGAGTTCGCGCCTTAATGACCTTGGCCACCCGTGGCGGTATAAGAGATGTAGATATTGATTACAGCTTTATAGTTGACATACATTGTTTTACCTGAGAGTGGAAGAACTAACACTTCATTGCCCTTTCAGTGCTTAAATGGATTCAGTGTCAGCATTAACATAAGAAAATGGGTGTTTGAGGGACTGAGATACAATGCTGCAAAAAATGAATGCACTCTAAAAGCAGGAAATATTCTATCAAAGCCTATATAAGATACATCTACCAATAATAAACAATAGTGAAATACCATGATTGTCTTTTGCAGATGATTTAGTAATTGCATCTATAGTGGAGGATTAAGAAGGGTAATTGAAGTAGTGAATACTTTTTGTAACAAATGGAGATTGAAAAGAAATCAAAGATCAAGGTTTTTGATAGAGGTTATAAATTGAGAAAGGATGAGAAATGGCAGTTAAATGGGAGAGAAATAGAGATGGTAAATAAAGGTAATTATTTAGGGACAAGATTATGTTCTAATGGAATGAACAGAAGAAAAATAAATTACTATAGCAAAAGGAAAAGCAGCTATGAGTGCTACAAGAGCATGTTTAAGAAAAAGTCCCGATATAAGAGTTAATTGATTGGAAAGAATTTATACAACCACAGTAGAAGCAAAAATGCTATATGGGGCAGAAATGTGGGGTGTAGAGGATGCATGGAAAGATGTTCATAAAATAAATAGAAGTTTTTGTAAACTGATTTTAGGTTTACTAACAGCATCCCCAAAGGATGTAGCACTGCTAGAATTAAGTAGATACTCCACTAAGACAAAAATTATTACAAGAATTATAAAATACTTATTCAGATTTACCACATTTGAACAGAGGGATATTATAAAAGAATGTTTCAGTATCCAAGAAAAATGTAAGTGGAAAAGGTCATGGTGTCTCAAGGTGCAGGAAATTTTATAATGAATAAATTTAGGAATCTTATGGATAAATACGGAAGACGAGAACAGAGGATTCTGGAAAGAAATAAACCTAAGATTGGAAGATATTGACTACAAGAAATAATAGGTAGTATGGGATAAAAGAGATCATTGAGACTTAACAGGGAAATAAAAATAGTATGGAGTAGGGAAAAACATATAGAACAATGGCAGGTCAGAAGGGTTTGAATGGGCTAGAACTGGAATTATGAATTTAAAAGGATTATAATAAAAGGGGTAGAAAAATATCCAATGTATGGAGAAACCAATATGGATTTTCATTGTTTATTATACAGTAGGTAACCAAGTTTTGGAGAGATCAGGCTTGACAACAAAAATGGAAGAATCTAGATGGAGAAATCTTAATTACAAAGATTTTAACTGCAAAAGGAGAGAAAAATATAAAAATGATAGGGGACTATTTTGGCAAAGTTAGAGAAAAGTGGATAAGAATGATTAAAAGGAAGGTGGAGGGAAACATAACCTTAGAAGTACAATAGGTCAGATAAGTATAAACAAGAATCGGATAATATAGCAATATGATAGTCACCAATATGCTAATAACCTGGATTTGTGTGTATTGGGATCAGAATGCAAACAAGCAACTCTAGAAAGAAAATATCTAATGAGTAAGATTAGTATTATTTTTGTGTATTTTTAGATCTCATTTTATATTGGATTGATAAAGTATGGATATTTGAATATAGTATATTGTGTAGTCTATTTGGATATTTTCAATAAATTTTCAAAGCCTAGTTTTCAAGCACAGTTCATATGAGTTATCATCATCAAGTATGCTACTCCTCTTGTAGCTCTACATTGGACATGTAAACAGAGCAATTTACATGTAAGAGGATGTGGCTCAGAGGTAAAACATGAGCTTTGAATGTTGGTGATTGTGGTTCAAATCTTGGTTTCACCTTTTTTTCTCTTGTTATCAGCCATGTCATCTAAAGTAGAGTGGATAAAAGTGTTTCTCACATTTAATTCACATTTTTATGTTAAACTAACATTAATTTTCCACAGTTTTTGTTTATAGATTGCACATTAGGTATACATGTAGAAACAGGATTATAGAGTGTGCGGGGGCATAGGCATAATTTGCGGACTGCTGGGCTGGTGGTCGTGGTCTCAGTGTTTGCCCGGGCGGCTCGTTGATGGTGTCTTCTGCTCCAATTCTGTTGAATTTGGTCTCAGGGTTCACTGGAGTGTTTCGTGGATCAGTACAGATCCATGGGAACAAGAAATGTGTTGCTCAGAAAAAGTATACCAGGTTGACTTGTTCCAAATATTTTATTCACAAATAAAAATATTGGGGCTACTTCCTGACTGCTTGTCACTGACTTCACTACTCACTTAGACTGACTTTAAAATCACTTTAGAATTTCTTAGATTGACTGCTTTCGAATGACTTTAGAATAGCTTAGAATTCCTTAGACTGACTTTAGAATGACTTAGAGTGACTTCCAGTGCATTGGAGTGCCTTAGACTGACTGCTTTCGAAAGACCTAGACTGCATGCTTTCGAATGACTTTAGACCACCTGCTTTTTGTACGAGTAACTTTCAACTGCCTGCTTTCGTATATCTCACTTCTGATTCTGTACTCCAGTTTTCTACCACATCGCCACGCCTCTCGCTAAATTAGATTCCTTCGTATATTATCCTATTTCCAAGTTATATGTTCACCATTGACTAAAATTATTTTCCCCTTTCTGGTTTACAATGTGTTCCCACGAGCCTGAATTTTCCAAGAATAGCCTGTCATAAATTTCGCCACTTTCCTTACATTTTGATTTCTATTGAATCATCTTTTGCCTTCCTTAGTTGTAGATTGCCAAATGTTCTCAGAGATAATGCACGTAATTACTTTAGCAAATATGACCTTGTATAGGCAGCGTAATACCTTGTACCCCCGGCTTGCCTGTAATAAAACATTTTTGTATCATTTCTGACATTTCCATTTTCGTTAAATTATTACTGTATCTGACTTTGTTCAAATACTGTCCCATTACGGCCATATGTTTTCTTACTGTGAACTTTCTAAGTATTCCCTGGGCAGAAGTTTCGTGACCTAACAAAAGGATATTTTACCCTTTCCTCAGCATTCTCCAAGGAGCGGTCAGCGGGCGAGGCGCCAGGTATATATCTCTTGTCTCTTTCTCGCATCTTTTACCTCAAATGTATACAAAACCCTTTTGTAAGATACAATCACCTGCCACATAACATACATATAAGTGCAATTCCTGTTATACCTATCTCTAAATTATTCCCTTATACATATACATAATAATTATCCTTATCAAATGTAATGTCTTTAGAAATATAACTCTGCAGCCTCAAGTTATTAATTTAATAAAGGCAGCCTTATTTCTGGCTTTAATGTAAAGAGTTAATTAAAAATCCCGCACCACCTAAATAACAGCATGTAATTCAGAGACATGAAACCCTGTGTGTGTGGGGATAGCAATATGCTCAGAATTAAAAAATGATATTAACGACTTTTTTCAGCTTTTAGTTGGAAGTAACTCCAACCCTCTTATTTTAAATGGAATACCCAATATATTATTTACATTTTCAAATGAAGCTTATTAAGAACTTTTTACTAAATACTTCTGTACAAATTTATTGTTGCTGAATCAAAAAAACAAAAAAGTGTAGCAAATAATAAAACACTTCTTTTGTTTACTATGTTTTGTCAGTAATAACAAGACATTGGAATTGAGATGCAAACGTTAATTTTAAAATTAATATTTAAACACATTAGTGACAAAATAAAAAAATCCTTACAATGGAGACACCCATAAGGAGCCTCTCCAGTGCAGTTGCAACAAAATCACGTGATGTAACTGGGGAATTCCTCATTCCATTCCATTTTCCTTATGCATATTGCATCACCATGCAGCTCAAACTTGGCCTGCTGATTTGATGGTGTTCAGTTTTGAGTGATTTTAAGGTCGGTTATCCAAAAGAAAAGTCATCTATAAATTTATTTTTAAAACAGTACTCTAAAGAATGTGGAGTGTCAGATTTCACTATGGACAATAAAGTTATTTATTGTGCTGTGTGCAATAAACAAGTTACAGTTGATAAAACTTTCAGGTTACTCAGCACATATCTACCAATCAACACATTGCAAACAAACATAGAAAAAATATACCCAAACAAGCACCACTGACACAAGTTCTTTCAACTTACAAAATAATCAATTTTGCAGCAACTTATGTGAAGCTCTTATAACCACAAACATACTATGGAATTCTTTGAAAACAAATTCCTCAGTCTCTTGGACTGATAAATAATGCCATTTCTGATGAATCTACCCTGAGGCAAAATTATCTAGACAACTTTTACTGCACAGTTTAAAGGACTCTCTGATGTATGGGTAGTAGATGAAACTGCAGATACCTGTGGCTGTCATGTAGCAAATTTTCTTGTAGGGAAACTATATGAAGATAAGTCAGGAAAACTGTACTTGATTGCTTGTAGGGTTTTAGAAAAAACAAATCATTCTAGTATTGCTTGCTTCATGAATGACACTCTGAACTTTCTTTGACCAGAAGTTGTCAGTGAACACAAATTTCAGGTTCTGCTTTCAGGTGCCGCAACTTACAAATTAAAAGCATTTTTCCTCCAACTCATTCACGTTTAATGTATTGTGCATGCACTTCACAGAGTAGTGGAAACCATAAGGGAAAGTTTTCCTAATGTGAATGTTTTAATATTCAGCACCAAGAAGATATTTGTTAAAGCCCCATCCAGATTTAGTGCTTACAAAGAAAAATTTCCAGACCTGACATAACCCCCAGAGCCAATACTTACCTGTTGAGGTATGTGGTTTGAAGCTCCTATCTTCTATTCAGAAAATTTCAATGCTTTTAAAGAATTTGTTTTTATGCTGAATCCAACTGACACTTTGTAAATTCAGTGTTCTCAGAGTATTTTTAATAGTGAGTATTTGCAAAGGGACTGGCTGTAATCAAGACACATTTCGAAGTTATAGTTGAAGCCGCAAAAAAACTAAAAAAATCTGGTTTGTTTTTACATGGATCTTTATCAATGCTCAATGAGGTTCAGAGTAAACTTGAGATGCTCCTTTAAAGTATACAGAAAAATTAAGCAGCAAATTGTGCAGTGTTTTAGAGAGATATCCTGACATTAAAGTTTTGTGTTCTGTGAAAACATAGTGCTTCCTGAAGAAATTTCCCCAGAGTAAGTGCTTTCAAATTTTGCCGAATAACTAGATAATATTTAATATTGTCTAACAGAGGTGGAAAGATCCTTCTCAGCATACAAACTTGTGTTAATTGATAAAAGTCATAAACTTACACCAGAGCATTTGGAGAAAATGATCACTGTACTGCAAATCAAATTACAATGAACAAATAATGTCTATGGAAGAATGTACATTGTAAGTACCAAAAAGTATAAGCTTAAATTTAACAATTTTAAATGCATCTTTGCATCTTTGCAAAATTATAGAGCATATTTTAAAGATTTTTACAGCATAAATTTATGCATATTTTAGATATTTCTAGTGCATACAAATCCAATGCCGACTAATAACATAATACTGCCCTTTGTTTATATCCATGTAATCATTTTTATTGATACAGAAACATCTTATTTAAGGGATTAAATCTGATACCTAGTGTGTTAAATCCTGATGTTCAATGAAAGGGAAAGAAATTTAATTATGGTTCGATATGGAGACAGGCAATGGTCTCATCAAGAGGCGGCAAATTTATTAAATGGTATGCATCCAGATCACAGTTCAATTCCACATACAACAGTGACAAAGATTATAAAGAAATTTTGATTCCTGCCAGGATTGTCCTCCCTGACTGTTTATCCAGGTTTTCCTCAGTCCTCATAATTGACAAATGCTGGGGAGATCCCTAAGATTAGGCCTGGAACACTTCCTTCCTTTAAAAAACATATTCTTTCCCAGTTTGTTTCATTTCATATATCATCAGTGTCCACTGTCTGTGGTGCCTCAAAAGTAAAACTGGGCATTAAACACTATTAAAAGAAAATATTCTTACCCTACAATTATGTAATTATTTCATTTCTAGCAATGGCAATGGCCATCGACAAACATGTTTCATCTTATTTCTCAGGATTATAAGACTTCCAGAGCAAGTAGCATTTGTGGCATTCTATTGCCAACTGTATGAAAATGATCCAAACTTTATTGAGAAAAGGAACAAGTTACTATGAGGAAGATTATAATTTGCCCACATGCCTCTACAGAGGATGAAGCCCAGGCTTTCTTGGTGGAGGCCAAAAGAGACCTCTTTTGGATGGCCACTGAATACAGGGCTTTGTCTTTATTACCGGGTAATGCACAGACTGTTAGCACAATTGCAAAGATGCCAGACTTCATTGTAGACATGCAGCAATTAAGGTAGCTTTAACTATTCTGACACAGTTGACAGGTTAGATTTGCAGAGCTGTATGAGAACTTCAATTGGGAAGAAGTATTTTTCTGTGGCAAAGTTACATTCAGTGGTGCAAGTGCCCCTTCTATTGTGTTTGTTGTTTTAATAGATACTAACTGGCCAGTTGTGTAAGGAATGGTTGAATGAGCATTACTTTTTGGTTGTGGATATCTTGGGATGGAGCAGGTATGCTGGAATGTGTTCATGGAAGGCTGAACATAGAGTTATATTGATATTTCGGAACATATTCTCCTCCCATCCATCAGAGAACTTTGTCCTGAAGGAATTAATATATTCCAGCAGGATAACAATTTGGTTCATATGTTGACCAAGGTTCAGCAATATTTTTGTAACATAGACCTCTTCAAACAGATACCCTGCCCTCCAAAGTCCCCAGATTTGAATCTAATAAAACATATGTGGCGAAAATCAAGAGGAAACTTTTTCGAGGTCCCAGGTTCGCAAATGATGTGCAGCTATGGTATGCAATAAAAGACACTTGGAAGCCACTACAGAGGAACCTAATTATTTTAGAAAGTTTGTGAATTCCTTGCCTGAAGGACTGAGGGCAGTAATAGAACATATCGGGGACTGCACAAAGCAATAGTCTTTTTGTTTTTCTTCCTTCTCTTTTTTTCCTTTGTGTGCAATTTTCTAATTATAAGTTTATTTATTTATTATTTCTTTTTTTATGACAATAGTGAATAAATAACTGGCATACATCATACAATGAACACATAGTATCATAAAACATAATCTGTGTGAATATATAGAGTGATTATATGAATAATATCATTGGTAAAAATAATTTTTGAACCTCCAGATTCAAATGTTCTCTGTAATTATCACAATGAATGTCTAATACCGTTTTCTGGCACTCAGTAATTTCTATAACTGAAAGTAACCCTTTCTGTTTATATATTAATGCAACTAATCATTAAATCAAAATTTTTGGTTTTGTATATTTTTGTGAAGAATCATTCAGTGGAATACTCTCCAATAGCTATTTACATTATAGCACAATACATTGTTTCTTACATATATAATATATAGGTAAATCTGATTTGTAAGGAAATGCATGTTCACATATGAACCAAGCTGTGTGAACTTCATGCAATTCTATAAGATCGAAGCAATACTTAGACATTTTATCATGTTCAATCATTTTTCCAGCACTGTACCTATTATTCTTGGCTATATGACACATAACAATTGAACATTCCAGAATGAGTTCAAATGATTACATTAGGGATCAAATGGAAACTTTTTCCTGCACTATAAATCAAAACATGCCACTTTAACTAATTTCAGTATGTTAAATTCAAAAATATATTTTTGCTTTACCATGTTGAGTATTTTTGCAATTTAGTAAAATGTCATTCAAAATGTGCATTAGACATTCCCAGTTTCTCTTTCCATGAAAAGTAAGTAAAGTACTTGAGTGTTTTCTTGAAGGGTCATTACGTGAAATAGTCCAGTAGAAAACTCCATCCTATTTACATGTCCTTAATAGGAATGCTCAACCTCTCAGATCCTGGTGTAACCTCTCACTATGCCCTTTGTTGAAAGCTCATAAATTTGCAGGAAAATAGTCTATATGAGCATTAAAAAGTGTAGCTTTAGGTTCATATTATAACCGAGCACTTTGAACTTGTCCATGTTGTTTACAATTTTTTGTAGCATGCACCTTTCACATTACCAAGACTTTTTTTCAGAGCTTTTTGAATGCAATCTATGCATTTCTTCTGTTGATTCATAATGCTAGTGAAATTCCCATCTGTCATCAGCTATAAAATTTGTGGGCCATCAAAATTTTCCTTTTTGATTATAGCTTGTGACAAAGAAGAAAAATTTATACTTAAGTACTGAAAGCAAGGTGGATTTTTGTCTAGTCTTTGATGAACTGATTTATAACTCCCAGTTTTATGTGTAGAGGAGGGAGAATAATTTTCTCACAAGTAACAAGTCTTATATTAGTTAAATATGGTGGACTTTTGTAACAGTGATGTTTTATACTAAGAATTTAAAATGATTGAGTCGAATTTGTAACACTTAACATCAATAATATTTAAAAAAGGAAAACTATGTTTCTGAAGCTAATTGCTCCCATCATCAGTTGCAGATTGACTGCCAGCCTTGTTTTTCATGGTGGTTGGATGAACTTCTGTATTAAGATGTCACTTGGCGGGATTTCAAAGTTGAAAGCGTGATTTTTGTTCTTCCAGATATAAATGTTTTCCCAGACTGTAAGTTCTGTTTTTCCTGTAATATTTTTAAGTAGTTTGGGATTCCTGCCAATACTAAGTTGTTCCTTCAAAAAATGTCAAGCTACCGCTAATTTTTCTTCCTGTCTTTGATTTGTGTTCCTGATGTATTCCTTTGCTCATGTTTTTATGTTTCTTTTAGTCTTTCCAATATAAATTTTTTCATAATCATTGCAATTCATCTAATATATTCCTGATTTGTTATCTTGTGGAATATCCTCTTTTGGTTTAGAATTTAGTATGTTTTTAATAGAGTAACCGTTTTTTGGATCTAAAATAATGTTGTTTTTTGAAAATCTTTTGGAATTTGTACAAAAAATTCACATACCATCCATCAACCTTCTATAAATTTATGCAAAAAATTCACATATCATCCATAAGCCTATAAATTCTGAGATAAATAACAGAAGTAACAAGAAAGTGATGCATACAATAAGATGTGAAGCAAAAAATATTTATGCCTATGAAGTTAGATATGGATATTTAGGAAAATATATACTGTGAATACAGTGTGGCAGTATTTACTGAAAAAAGTGATACTACAGAAAAACTAGACATGACAAACATAAAACAGAATTCTTTTTGAACTCAGGGCATCTGTTTCTGTATTAGTAACATACTTTTTTACTACAGAGTCATTGTTTCCTAGTGTTATGGATCATTCATTACCCACAACTAGTAAGGATTTACTCTGTTTCTTTGATTTTGAAAACTTCTTGTGGTTCAGATACTGCCAGTAAGAAAGCATTCCTCTTAAATGTGATCCACAGAGGGGGAAAAAAATTGTAAAAGTACAAAAGAATATCAGCAGACTTTTTAATTAGTATGAAACAATTATCTATGACTCATCCACTTCCAAACTTACCATCAGTTTTAATTGTTGATGTTCCAAATGATCCATTTGGAGTTTTACTTCATCAAATCCATTCCAGTATTCTTCATTGGTTGGCATTGCTTTTTTTAAAAGAAATATAATGGTTTGCAGAAGAACTATTCAAACTTATCACATAGAACTTCTTGCCATTTGTTTGACTAACAAGAATTTTCTGCACATTTGTATTAGACAATGTTTCCTTATTTGCACAGACCATAAACTACCAATTTTCATGTTCAAACACTATTTTGACAAGTCCTCCTTCCTTCCTTTCTTCCCATTCATGAAAGCCTCCTAAGAGCAGAGGTTAACCAATGTAACTGTTGCATCCTCTGCATCCATTTTTTGACTTCATTGACAAGTACTACAGGGAGTGTGTGATCAGCACACTGGTACCCCAACAGCTATCATCACACAATGTTTCAGATCAAAAGTGTGCCACCTCAGCCCCCAGCTATCCTCATAAGGCTAGAGACCCATTTTCAGACCTTTTCAATGCAGAAAATTTCCAAAAGTACCGATAATCAAACCTGGAACCTCCTAAGCTGCAGCCATCAGCTAGACCAGGGAGTGATGTTGACAATGCATCAAGTTCTGTTATACATTCCAGCACGGAATGTGTGCATGTGAATGTCTCCAATAAAGTCATTCAGCTATAGTCAAGAAATAGATTGTCAAAGCCAACAAATAAATACAGAAATAAAGAATCTCATTAAATCCTCTTCACTAGAATATTGGACAATTAACACCTTAAAATGTTATCAAGTGCAGGTGTGATGCATCCTAGGAAGATCTTTAATCATATATACCTCTGGAGTTTAAAAAGTAAATTTTTAACTCCATTCATTAAATAAGTTATATTTATAAGTGTAGAAAATGGGCTGGTAACACATCATCTTTCAACAGCTGATGATGTAGGCAAGTGCTTCTGAAACATGTCAGTGTTATGTAGGTAAGTAGAGTTAGTGTGAACATGTTGAATACATAAGTGTAGGACTCCATTCATATCTTACTCCCCCCTGGTATTAAAGACTCTTATCGTTAATTATAAGAAAATGCCTAATTTGACCATAACATAAAATGTAAGGATTGGACTAAGGCTAAGTTTGAATTCAAGCAAATGGTGCACTTGGTCAATATCTGCCATTAACATCAAGATTCAGCCACATTAATGTCAATTAGGATGGTTGGCTCATTACCACCTTTATCAAAATACTGTTACCTCTTCCCTATAATGGCCCATTTTTCATGATGGTTGGAGGCACTCATCAAATACCAAGCAAAGCAATTTGAACATTAACTTTTTAAATGGCTAAATTGTTCATTCACCATATAAAGGCTGCAGCTTACCTTCTAGCATCATTGACAAAGAACTTGTAAATACATTACATCTGAGCATTATTTAAGTAAAATGATTCCTTGATATCATTGTATGATTCAGTTGAACTACACACTCTTAATGCTTCACTTACTTGTCATAATGTATGGAGTAGGTTTCGAGAACATTGTAGTTCTCATTTTCAGCCAGGCTAAAGTCCAACTGTCTGATCATTCGTTGAGCTGTGGGAATGTGTATTCTGCTCTGGTGGCAGTGTGATAAACATATAGTTTTTGTTTTCATCTCCAGCAGTGTCAAAGTTCATTAGACTGTCTGTATTTGTATATGCAAATTTTCTCCCAGGTTGCTAGTTCCATAGGTCCTTGTACTGATTTTAATAATTTTGCTTTATTCATTATGTCATGATTTTGGGTCCAAAAGTGATATGCTACTGCGGATTTCTTTATTTGCTTGTACTTTATGTTCCTGAAATGTTCCTTTAACCGTGTGCCTATGTTTCTCTTTGTTTTTCGAATATAGATTTTTTCACATTCTGCAAAATTAATTTATAAACACCTGCTTTTTCCTCTTGTGGATTACTGTCATTAACATTGTCTATCAGTAAGTTTTTAACATTAAATCTATTAATCGGTGCCAACCGGGATATTAAAATCTTTAAGAATATTCTAAAATTTTTTGTATGATATGTGATATTTTTAAAAATTACCCCATATTTTCTTGCTGAAAGTGTTGTGGTTTCTTTGATACATTTTTGTCTCTTGAATTTCTGTATCTTTTTGTATACTAGTTCTTTTTTATAACCATTTTAATTGCAGTTTCTTCTACTTGTTTGTATTCATTAAAATATTCTTCTTTTCTAATTTGTAGGTTAACTAGCTGTTGATAGCTGCATGTTTGTGCATTGTGGGGTTAAAACTGTCAGCTATGATGTGTTTGTCTGCATGTGTATTCTTTCTGTATATTCCAAATTCCAGATTTCCTGGATGTTTTCATTATTTTAATATCTAAGAATGGCAACATGTTATCTGTTTCTGTTTCATATTTAAACGATATGTCTCTATCTTGTATATTCCAATGCTTTTGTTCATCATCAGTGAGTTTTCTCTTAACTATGGCAAATATATCATCAACATATCTGTACCATACCTTAAATATATGTGGGAAAGCAGAGTTGATGTGTGTTTCAAATCTGCTCATGAATAGGTTAGCTAGAAATGGAGATAAGGGGCTGCCCATCGTAAGTCCTGCTTGTTGTTCATAAAATTTTCCTTTGAAAGAAAAATATGCTTCGTTTATGCTAATTTCTGTAAGTTTAACATATTCTTATATGTGTGCATCATTAATTCCATTTGTTTTTAGCCAATCATGTAGATACTTTGAAGTTTTCCTTTTAGTATGCTTGAAAACAGTGATTCTACGCCGAAAGATGTTAGTGTGTCAGGGGGATGTAGTTTTATATCCTTAATTTTTCCTGTTAACTGATATGAATTGTTTGTACTCCTGTTTTGAAATTTAGGTAATGTCTTGAATCTGTTAGCTAACCATTTTGCTAAATAGTAAGAAGGAGTATTGATGTAGTTAATAATGGGACGTATACCATTTCCAGTCTTGTGAATTTTAGGTAAACCATATATCTTAGCTATTTTAGGTTGCTCTGTTTTATTTTGTATATTGTTTCTTTTGGAATGACTGTACATGTTTTTAGAGCCTCATTGATAGAATTAATACACCCTTTTCAATGGATCTGACTAGATCTAAACATATTCTTTTTTATTTAACAAATTCTGCATTCTATTGTTATAATCTTCTTTATCTAATATTCCTATTCTGCTTCCTTTGTCTGCTTTTGGTTAAATAACATCTTTATAATTTAAGGATGTCTTATATACTGCTGTATTCTTTTTAACAATGCCTTTAAAAACTTTTTAGGATATAATTCTCACTATTTCTTTTTCTTTATTCTTTAATCCTTCAATGGCCACTTCCAAATTTACCAAATAATCTCCTATTTTAGTGGAGTATTGTACATCAGTTTTTAAGCCTTTATTTAGAAATGGTAATTCTTCTTTTTTGAAATTTTCATTAGATAGATTTTGTACATAATTCTGTTTAGGTTCTGGAGTTTTCTTTGGCTTATGATTAAGATTACTAAATTTTCTTTTTTGATTGCTGACTTTTTTGTTTACTTAAAATTGTATATGTTATAAGGCTGTTCTGACTCACTTATCCCATATTATGAAACCTAACCTCTTTGAATTCTGTAAGTGTATTCCGTATAGTTTAAGATCAATATTTGCCATTTTTGTATAATGTTTTGATTTTTCTATATGAATAACTTTTTTCTCAGCAGCTAACTGCTCGCGACTGTTGTGGTTATGTTTGACGTCTTTTGAACAAAATTTGGACACACTTTATGTTTAAGGCACCGGTTTAAATAATTAAAATCTGCTGAAATGAGTTGGCTTTTTTCTTTTAATTTTATAAAAAAAGTTATAAAATAGAACTAGTATGCAAAAAGGTGCAGAAATTCAAGTGACAAAAAGGTATCAAAGAGACCACAGCACTTTCAGCAAGAAAAGATGAGCTAATTTTTAAAAAGTTCACATATCATCCCATGGGCTATAAAAAAATTTCAGAATATTCTTTAAGATTTTAATCTGGTTGGCACTGATTAATAGATTTAATGTTAAAAACTTACTGATAGACAATGTTAATGACAGTATTTCACAAGAGGAAAAAGCAGGTGTTTATAAATTAATTGTGCAGAATGTGAAAAAATCTACATTCGAAAAACAAAGAGAAACATAGGCACACTGTTAAAGGAACATTTCAGGAACATAAAGTACAAGCAAATAGAGAAATCAGCAATAGCATATCATTTTTCGACCCAAAATCATGACATAAGAATAAAGCAAAATTATTAAAATCAGTACAAGGACCTATGGAAATAGCAACCTGGGAGGAAATATATATCTACAAATAAAGTCAGTCTAATGAACTTTGACGCTGCTGGAGATGAAAACATAAACTACAAGTTTGTCACACTGCCACCAGAGCAGAATACACATTCCACAGCTCAACGAATGATCTGACAGTTGGACTTTAGCCTGGCTGAAGATGAGAATTAAATGTTCTCAAAACCTATTCCATACATTATGATAAGTAAGTGAAGCATTAAGAGTGTGTAATTCAACTTAATCATACAGTGATATCAATTATATGATTAGCTTTACTGTGCAAGTTCCAATTTACATTTTAATTAAAAAATTACTCTTTATCCTGGACTGAGAACTAACAGGAGTAAACAGTGCTGCTAAAGCTCCTGTACAGATATGATGGATCTTATCACAATTATAAAGTTTTAATGTGAAAATAAATTTGTGGGCAGATTGTTAGCATACTTAGGTTGGAACTCACCCGAATTCAGATTGAAACTGCATCTTCCACCATATCACTGCACCAAAGCATAGCTGAACCATTAATATGCAGAGAAAATCTGTAAGATGTGATAAAACTCAGCTTTCCCAGGAAATCTTTGATCTTTATCACTGAAGAGGCAGTGTGGAAACCAACATTCATTAACTAGCCAAATATCACACCTTTATCTTTTCTCACAAGGTTTATCATATCATTAGTATATGGCTCACATGCACTTTGGAATACTTAACTCTGAATTCAGACAATTGCATTTTGGCAAAATAAATTATATTTGCAATGATATCATTAAGAAAGAAAAGCTGTGGTTCTGTGTTCTATGTTTTAGATTTTTTAACCACAGCTTTAATACCAGGAAAACTAAATACAGTGCTCTGTGTTTTGCTTATCCCTTTATATTGGCAAATGCACCAATCATCCTGTCTTAGCCTAAACACAAGGGCCTCTTATTCAAGTATTTAAAATTTTCATCATTGAAAGCTACTTCATCTTCAGCAAGAAAATTATTGTCAGACTGTGTATGTCTGAAAACTGATGCTTACTTTGGGTTTTGCTGATACCCTCAGTAGCCTCCTCTAATGGCAATATTTCTAGCTCTCTTGGTTCTGCAGGTGCAACCAGCTCATGCTTGCTACCTTGTAAACAGTATGGTGCATTGTTTCCACATGGCCAACAAGATCTGCATAAAACAGTACATTAATGGTGCTTAATTATTTCAATAAATAATTAAATATGCACAAACTGAAAAAATAGCTAAAGTAATATTGCATTGCAGCACCAGAAAGGATCATTAATATTGCCAAAGATGAGATGACTTTAAATTCATGTTGTTGATATGTTTTGCACAAAGTATGACATGCTTTCTCAAAGCTCTGGTTCAATTACAGTAGAGATGCCTTAAATAATAGTTTAAGTGGAGGAGTGGAGATGACTGCCTCCTTGAAGATGATTTGTTGGATTTTGATTGAGCCCCAATACATGTATGTTATTCTCTGCCACATGCAGCTATTTCTAAACTAAGGGAGAAATATGGTGACAGACAGCTCTACTATCTTTCTCTTCAACATGCTAAAAAGCTGCAAAGGAAGAACTTAGTAGGAACAATAAACAAGAGTTTTCATGAAATTCCTGATGAAATAAAGAAGCCCAGTTGTGAGATATACTCAATCGCCATTTTGCAAAACAGGCTGCACCTTGACAGTATATCAAAGAAAGAAACAAAGGCTAATAGTGTTTTGAAGGAAAATAGCTTTCTAACATAAACAATGTCCTTTGAGCAACAGTTCCATGTTGGCATAAAAAGTCATATGTTAGTGTGTGGGTTTATTTGTTATATTCAAGATCAATGGAATCCCTTTATAGCTTCTAAAAATCAATGTAAAAAGAAATAAACTTATAATTGAATCAACTTGAATAGTTTCTAATGTTGTTTTTAGGAAGGATCAAAATGATCCCTTCCCACTTTTCTGCTAATGTCAGGTTCTCCTGGTTCTTGTGTTAAAACTCTACATGCATTTTAAACCTTGTTTGCATTATCAACTCATGGAGGAGTAGAAGAAAATTCATATCCCATGTTTACCATAATGAACTAGAGGATGTAAGGATAACAAGGAATTCTGAAATAAACTTTTTATATTCTAAGCTTGATCTAAGCCATATAAATAATTTTGAACAAAAAATGTTTTCATAATAACAGAATGAAGCACATACATAAAAGAGTGCATTCTACTTTTGTGAGAATAAATGCAAGATACAGGATTGCAGCTCTTCACCATAAGAAACTTATAAGTATACTAGTAAAATTAACAAAATCTCAATGTGGAACTGGCATGCAGAAGAAAATGTAATAAAAAGCCTTGATGACAGAAGTTGATTTCCAGAATTACTGACAAAGTACCTTGAAACACGCATTGAGAAGATCAATCACAAAGTCAAAAGTTCACCACTTAAACAGGGCAAAACCATTATCACATTTTAGACTACTTTTCATTTCAGAAATCAGTAGTGGTCCAGTATTTAATGATACACACAAATGTATTATGTAAAAAGTAAACATTTAATTTATGTTTTATTTTCAACTGCCGTCTGCCAAAAAGAGTTGAATAATACAAAATTATTGAATAATTCATTAATCACACTGGCCTGCAAGTTTTTTTTTTCCTGCTGTCTCAAATGTGAATGGTGATGTTAACTAATTTTGGCATGCTAATTCCATGCTGAAATCTGTTTTCCACCATTATGTAAGGTTTTTATACAAAGTGCAAAGAAGTCAATTTTTGTAAAATAAAGAGTATCATAAAATCAAAACTAAAATGCCACATTCCTATTTAATATACAAAACACACAAAACCTTTTAAAAAGTTCGCTGTCTGAAGATCAGCATCTTTTCTTTCCTTGGAAGAATGCTGTGTTGATATACCTTTATGTTTTGATGGCGTATCTCTTCCAGCACCAGCAGTAGTCTGCCAGCATTGCTTCTTTCTACCATCCCATATATCGTCTTTCCATCTCCGTAACTTCTTGATGAAATTTTTCACCTTGCTCATCACTCATGAGTCTCAAATTAGGTGGAAATTAGTCAAGATGAGAGTAGAAGAAGTGAAGTTTCAAACTCATATTGCAATTGAAAACTTGCAGTCTTCATAATATATTTTTTACAATTTCTTCATATTGCATGTCTTTTACATTTCCAAGGAACTTATTGATAGCATTCTTGAAAGCACACCGTGCCTAAAGTTCTATATCGTTCATAGTGTGGAAAAGTCAGTGTCCTTCATTAGCTGTCTGATCATCTGTCCACCAAATACACCTTCTTTTATTTTAGCTTCAGATAAAAGTAGAAATTTATGGTATAAATATGTGTCTAGTGCTTTGATAAATTGCTTCATGATACCAAGTTTAATATGAAGCAGAGGCAATAGCATATTTTTAGAGTCAACTAGACTGGCATGTATTATATTTTTTCTCCTGGCATTAAACTATTTCTCTTAGGCCATTCTTTTGTTAACCATTGTTTTTCCCTGCATCTACTGTCCCGTTTGCACAAAAAGCAAGGGAATTTTGTATACTCACTCTGCTGGCCAAATAACATTTCACAAACTTTTAGATCTCCATACAGTAGCCATTGATGTTCCAGGTATTTAATTTTTTCTAAAATGGATTTCTAATTTGTAAAAATTTTACATCTAAAATTAATAATCTGCACAGAAAAGTTACATCTACCATATTCTATGTAATTAACCTAACAGTGAAATAGCAGACTATTAATGAAATAACTTCCGCACACACTCCAGCATGGGGAAAGTTCTTTTTCACCTACATAACATCCACTAACATAAGGAAAGCCTTAAAGTGCATGAATCCACATCTCAAGGAATGGACAGTATCAAAATAGAATTATTTAAACAAAGTCCTAGATATAATTTATGAACAACATCTAATAATCAGTGCATTTATCAGATTTTGAGTTCCCTGAATTATGGAAATAGTCTGTTGTACATACCCTTCTCTAAAATTAAGTTGCCAACAACATCTAATGACCAGAGACAAACAACATTCTTTCCATTTTGTCTAAAGCTTTGGAATATATTGTGCATAAACAACTGACAGACTACCTGAATACGTACACATAATATTCTTGATCCCTGCCAACCAGAATTTAGTACCCATTATGCACAATGACCTCACTAATCAAAGTGACTGAGGATGTGCAAGAAATGATGTATAGAGGAGAAGTTACAATATTACCATTTTTGAACTGCTTCAAAGCTTTTAATACTGTAAACATTGATCTGTTATATGAAAAATTAAGAGCAGTACTCTTGTCTGGAAATGCCATAGCCTGAATGAACTTTCTGGATATCAACAATGCATTTCCACTAATAATTAATTGATATTCTTCATGACACACCATGAAGTATGGAGTATCTCAAGACTTTGTGCTAGGTTCGCTACTATTTTCTATTCATTTTAATGGTGTTTCCTGTAATTTTACACCTTCCTAAATATCTACACTGACAATATACAAATTTATGTACACCCTTGGCCTGATGCCTCAGCAATGAAAAGTTAATGATGACATGGATTCAATTTCTCTATGGTCAGTCCCTCAGGGGCCAGATTTTTGGTTATGGGGCATAGCAACTCCAAGGCACCCAAGCTGCTCCTGCAGGTCCACGCTCAGCATGTTTGACTCATTTTTATTTCGTCTCCATTTTAATTTTTATTCGTTTCACTACACTGTTCTTTGTCTGAAGGATGCCCCCGTGTTTGACATGGTAAAATGCATAACTCCCAGCATTGGGTTATCATGTAGGACAGGAGTATACTCCCTGGTAAAGGCCAGGCCTGGGGAGGGGCCATTGTAAGAGCTGTGAACTTCCTGTAGGCAATTGGGTAGCTCTGTCTGGATCCTGGGAGGTTTGACCCTGAGGTGATTTTATCTAGGCCAGAACAGGTCGCCTGAGCCGGGGTGGCGCCCAGGAAGCAGCCTGCCATCGGAGACAGTTGCAATGGTGGAGGATAATATCGCTATGGTGAACGAAAATAATTTCATACAAATAAATAGAAAAAGAGTGAACGTGAAAAAAGTAACCGAGAAGTCGTTTCCTCGTTACTTAGTCATTAGCCGAACGGATGATGGTCAGTCGTTTAACCGGGTAAACCCATTTATAATTCAGAAGAGCATTGATATCATAGCTGGACCCGTGAAATCCTGCACGCGACTTCGTAATGGATCACTTTTGGTGGAGACAACTGGAATGTCACAGAGTAACTCATTGCTCAAGGCGACGATTCTCCACGGTTATCCCATCCGTGTTGAGCAACATCGCACACTTAGTTCGTCGCGAGGAGTTATTTCCACTAATGTACTGAACGGAATGTCTTGAGCCGGATATCCAGAGTTGTTTGGAAGACCAAGGGGTCACGTCCGTGTTCGAGTGCAGGCGAGGAAAGAGGGTGAATTGCAGCCTACCTGAACTCTTTTCCTCACCTTTAACAGGGTTGAATTGCCGCAGAGGGTAAAAGCGGGCTACGAGTTCATTGAGGTGCGCCCGTACATCCCGAGCCCGTTGCGCTGTTTTCAGTGCCAGCGCTTTGGCTATACGCACATATCTTGTAAGAGTGCCACTTCCACTGTGCGACCTGCGATCAAGATAGTCACGAAGGAGCATGTTCATCCGCTCCAGTCTGCGTCAACTGCCGCGGAGATCATCCACCCTCATCCCGCGACTGTCTTCGTTTTAGAGAGGAAAGCTGTATTCAAGAAATCCGGCAAAGGAAAAGCTCTCCTTAACTGAGGCCCGGAAGCGATTTCAATCTCGCCAACCCGTTGTGCCTAAGACCGGCACGTACAGCGCAGCAGCTTCTTTATCGATCAAGAAGTGCGATAGTAATACGCAGACCTGCGACCTTGTTTTCACACGGGTCCCTAAAGCGCCCAGTCCTTCGAAGCGCTCTACCGAGAAGCCTAAACTGGTAGTTTTCAATACTTCCGAAATAAGGTTTAAGACCAGTTACACCAGCTTTCTTGAAAACGTCCACTCGTGCTGAAAAGCAGAAGAGCCCTTCTCCTCCTCCTCCTCGGAGGTCCCGCTCCCATGATGGGAGCAAACCCGCTAGGCGGTTGTCGTCACGGCCTATCTGTACATCCAACCGATTCCAGGTGTTGGAATCGGTGGATACCTCACAGCGGGGGAGGCCTCCCTCTGAGGATGCCATGGAGCAGGATGTGCCTGTTCCAGGCAAACCACCAAGCCCCACGCGAATTAAAAAAGGACGTTTGATTCGTCCTGGACCGACCAAAAAGTACGTTGAAAATTTTATCTATTTTATCTAATTTTAACAATGGCTATACTTAACGTGGAATGTGCGTGGACTCCGCAGTCGAAGACCTGACCTGGAGTTACTTTTACGATCGACTGACTCTCCGCTTTTGTGTCTCCAAGAGACAAAACTTCGATCTCAGGATTCATTCAATATTCGCAGTTACTCTTCCGTGAGATTCGATCTTCCTCCCTAAGATGGCGCATTGCGTACTTTTAATTCTCATCAGATATGACGTGTACAGTACTCCATTCAACCTCCAGACTCCTCTACAAGCTGCTGCAGCAATAGTTCACTTCTCTGGCCTTAGTTTTTTCCATCTGCAGTATTTACTTGCCTGCATCTGGTACTATCACAACGGCTGATATTGATTATCTCTTTTCTCAGCTACCATCCCTTGTCCTACTTTAGAGGTATTTTAATGCGCACCATCCCTTATGGATTCCACCACGGAATGTGCAAGGGGTAGTCTGTTAGCAGACTTTCTAGATCGCCACAATCTTGTTCTCCTCAATACTGATCAACCTACTTTTATTTCTGACAGTACTCATGTCTTTTCATACTTGGATTTATCCTTTTATTCTGCTACGCTCGCTGTACATTTTATACTCTAGTGACCAATTTCCGTGTCAGATACACATACTCTCTTCACACGCACACTCTAAGCGCGCGCCAAGATGGCTTGTTGAAAAGGCGAATTGGCCTCTCTTTCGATCTAAGGCCGTGTTTTCCGGGTGTGAGTTTCCATCCATCGACGTCGTGATCGAACACCTCGAAACGGTCCTCATTACAGCCGCAGATCAGGCAATTCCCCGGTCGTCTTGCCACCTCAGACGCTTTCCGGTTCCTTGGTGGACCGATAAATACCGGAAAACTTTGCGTGCACGCCGAGGTGCTCTACGAGCTTTACGTCGCCACCCCACTTCAGCAAACATGATTCGCTACAAACTGCGCGCCAAATGCCGTCGAATGATTAAGGGTAGCAAAAAGGCGTTTTGGATTGCTTTTACCTCCTCTTTTAACCGCACAATGCTTTCATCTGTAGTTTGGAAACAGCTACGCCGCGTTGCAGGCAAACCTAGATTTACGCCTATACCTGGTCTCGGGATATCAAATCGAGTGCTTACTACTCCGATTGAGATAGCCAATATTTTAGGACGCACTTTCGCTGTATTTCGAACTCCGCCAATTGTCCTCCTTCATTTCGGATATTAAAGGAGCAGGTTGAGTCCAGAGGTTTCTCTTTTGCTTCTGACCATCACGAGTTCGATAATGTGCCGTTTACCGCCAGGGAATTGGAGCATGCTCTTTCTTTCTCTCGGCATTGCACACCGGAGCCAGATGACATTCATATTGCTATGCTGCAGCATTTGTCAGCGGAAGGGAAGGCTTTTTTGCTCCAGATTTTAAATTCTGTTTGGTGCAATGGAACATTTCCGAGCACTTGGCAAATGGCCACCGTCATACCCATACCGAAACCTGGAAAGGATCCACACCTTCCTTCCAGTTACCGTCCGATTTCCCTCACCAGCTCCGTCTGCAAGGTGATGGAACGCATGATTAACGGGCGGCTTATGTGGTGGTTAGAGTCGAGGCACTTATTAACGAACGCTCAGTGCGGCTTCGGCGTCATCGTTCATCAGTCGACCATATTGTGTCTCTAACCACGCATATAATTGGCGGTTTTTACGGAAGTTCCAAACGATCGCCGTGTTCTTTGATCTGGAGAAAGCCTATGTTGGAGAAGTTGTATTCTTCGAACGCTTCACGATTGGCATATACGTGGTCGTATATCTGTTTTTATTCAGGAGTTTATGAAAGACCGGGTTTTTAATGTTCGCGTGGGATCAGTTTTATCATCTAGTTTTATTCAAGAGAACGGTGTACCTCAGCACTCGGTACTTAGTTGCACACTGTTTCCCATTGCTATCAATTTCATCAATGAGTGTTTTTCGCCAGGAATACAGTCGTCGTCGTTTGTGGACGATTTTGCTATCTTTCTTTCCTCTCGGAGAATTTGTCTTTTGGCACGCCGCCTTCAATACTGTCTCGACCGCCTTTACGCTTGGAGTGTAAATCACGGGTTCCGTTTCTCCGCAGAGAAGGTCGTCTGCATGAACTTCTAGCGCCGTAAGGAGTATCCTCAACCTTCTCTCCATCTTGGCCCTGACGCTCTTGCTTTCGCAGACGAAGTTAGGTTCCTTGGCTTGGTATTTGATAGAAAATTATGCTGGTTATCGCATATAGCACAACTCAGGGGCAAGTGTGAACGTTCTCTTTGTATTTTACGTGTTTTAAGTGGCATATCCTGGGGAGCTGATCGGACTATTCTTTTACGTTTTTACCGCTCTCTCATCCGGTTCAAACTGGATTATGGCTGTATCGTTTATGGCTCTGCGCGACCGTCCGTCCTTCGTCGCCTTAACCCCATTCATCACCGGGGTATCCGTGTCGCCATTGGAGCATTTCCAACCAGTCCTGTGTCAAGTTTATGTGCGGAGTCTGGAGAACCTCCGTTGTTTTATCGTAGGAATCTTTTACTTTGTGCTTATGGTTATCGACTAGCCACGCAACCTCGTCATCCCACGAATGAGCCGTTTTTTAATGTGTGTCTCGCTCCTTTTTTATCCTGCTCGGTCTTTTACTCCTAGGCCTTCTGGATTTCGTTTTCGGGAAATTACGCACATTGGACGTAGAGCTACCAGCCTTTTTCCTAGCCGGAGAAACATTCTCTCCCCCTTGGCTTTCAGCATAGGCCCCCCCGTTCATCTTGGGCTTACGTCCTGACCTAAGTCTTCTACCGCAGCACCTATTTTTCGTTGTCATTTTAGCGAGATCATCTCTTCTTTTACTGGATGGAGTTTTATATATACCGACAGCTGGAAATCTGACACAGAAGTAAGATGTGCCTTTGTTTTTAATGGGAGCTAGTTTTACGTTTGGTCTTAACGTTGCGACGTCTATTTTCATGGCGGAGCTTTATGCTATTTATCCGGCTATTTTATTTATTTCTGACCAGGGGCTGGGGAACAGTGTTATTTGCTCCGATTCTTTGAGTGCCCTATTATCTTTGAAACAGCTGTACAACTACCATCCTCTTGTACAGAAGATCCAGGGTGCATTGTTTACGTTTCTGGACGCTGGCGTCAGGGTAACACTCTTGTAGGTACCTGGACATGTGAGACTCCCAGGCAACGAGGCGGCAGATGTCGCAACTAAATCCGCTCTTTTAGACCCTGCTGAATATGAGCAACGTTTTTACTCGGGGGATTTTAAACATTCTTTACGCCCAGGCGTTCTCTCGCGCTGGCCCGAGGAGGGGAATTTAATCCCTAGCAATAAGCTTCGAGAATGTAAATCCACCCCTTTTAACTGGTCGACTTCTTCTCGCGCAGATCGTCGCGAAGAAGTAATTTTAGCACGTTTTAGAGTTGGGCACTGCCGTTTTAGTCACCGTCACCTTTTTAATGGTCAACCAGCTCCAGCTTACCCTCACTGTGACCACCCCTTTACAGTGCGTCACATTTTACTTGGATGCCATCATCTAGCAACTTTTAGACTTTCTGTAGGTCTTCCTCTATTGAGGACTTACTAGCAGATGATGAGGTAGCTATTGAGCGAGTGCTCCGTTTTACCCGTGTTTGTGGTTTTTGGAGTAAGGTGTGAGGTTATATCATTTTATTAATGACGGCATTTTTAGACTATTTTAAAGTCGTGTTTTCAGCATTTGCTGATGCGTTTTAGTGCAAGTCTTTATTTGTTGTGGTGCATATTGCCCTTGTTATTTGTTTTGGGGTTTTATTGTTACACTTTTAGACCATTATAAGACTGTTGTGTTTTTGGCCCTTGCTGATGCTATTTACTGCCAGTCTTTATTTGTTGTTAACCAAATATACCCTTGTTGTTTGTTTTTGGGGGGTTATTGTTACAATTTTAGACCATTATAAGACTGTTATGTTTTTCCGCTCTTGCGGCTGTGTTTTAGTACCAGTCTTTTGTTTGTTGACCATTTTATCCTTGTTATTTGTTTTGGGGGTTTTTATTGTTACAATTTTAGACCATTAAAGACTTGTGTTTTCAGCTCTTGCAGCGGAGTTTTAGTAGCGGTCTTGTTTGTTATTGTGTATATTACCTTTGTTATTTGTTATGGGGTTTTTATTTTATTGCCCAAAGTGCTACTGTTGCTTATCTTACACACTGATTTTGTGTATATTATTTATTTATTTAATTCTGACGCAGTTTTTAGTGTGTTTGGGTGCCAATGACCTTAGCTATTTGGCGCCCCTTAAGCAATAATCAATCAATCTATGGTCAGTAAAGTATGGCTTTAGCTTTGAAGAAAGATTTGTGGGTGGGGTAGTTGTTAATAATTGGCCCCAAGTCGTGAGCGCTAATTTGAAGTTGGATTGTTGGTGGAGGATGGGAATTGGGCTGTATAGTAGCTGTGTGAATTAATTTAAGCCCGGTGATCGCAGATTTCGCCATTACTGCTGCGGACCAACTCTGCTTCCATGAGACTTTCTCTCTCTCTTTCTTTCTCTCTTGAACTTTCCGCAGATATCTGGCAGCTGTAAGCTAGCCAGGGCTGAGTGAATGGGAATTTGATATGGAATTCGCCGATAAATAACGTGATTTAGTTGCTGAGATTGTTTATTCTACCCAACATGAACAATCAGATGAATTCACGTCTCACGTTGGATCACTGGCAAGGTAAACTTTGGTAAACTTAGGTAAATTTGGTTGCCTTCTCCCAAACGGTTCTTAATATGTGGAAAGTGCTGCTTCAATGGTATTTAATGCAGCACAATGGTGCTATATGTAGCTCGCGCTTGATTGATTGTCGAGCCTTGTCGATGCCGAATCTTGTACCTCGGACTTAGGGCCTTTTTCCTCTAACAGCCTGGACGACGCAGCAGCACTATCTTGGCCCAGAGAATTTTGAGAGTGCCCTCTTTTTGAGGCAAAATCTGTTTTTTATATACTCTAGAAAAACTGAAACTTTCCCCTTAAAGCGACGCAAAATATTCCGTTTTGTTTTCACGATGCTCATAGGTCAGTGCTGACATCATCGAAATCCATTCCTCTTTGCTGGACAAATTTTGGTAGACCACACGTTACCTATTGGTCAATCAGCTCACTTCAAACAAATTGTACTCGTTATGTCAATGATCTACTTACCCGCACACCTATTACTTCCCAAGCGAAAATAGCTGACTTCCAAGCTTATGGCATGGCCAACTCTTTGCTCACCACATTCCTGAAGAGATTAGTTTCTATTGTTTGACTTTTGCCAAGGCTTACTGTGTTTGGAGAAAAATGTGAGTTTTTCCTTACTTTGATATAATATTACATGTTATCTCTTAAATATTACCAAAATTACACATTGTAGACATTATGCTCAGTCTTAAACACTATATCATCTTAATTCTACATACATGAATTTTGTCATCAAAGTTTCCTATATACAGAAAGCACAACTTACCTGTAAGAAATCACAATATCATTGATTTAAAATTACAAATATGTGTTATTTCAATTACTCTGCAGTTGATAGGAAGCCAGAGACAGCTTCAGCTTGCATGCCCATAAGTCACAATTTATCCTAGTAGAATATCCAAGATCAAACCATGATAATTGTTATTTGTTGATTTGGTTTATTTTTGGATGCTTTTTAACATCTCAGGTTATATCTCTACACCATGGGTGGCCAAGATCATTAAGGGGCGAACTCATGAGCAGGAGGTCTGTGATTTGATTTCCACCAGGACCATCCTTTCTAATTGAAGTTTTTTCCAGGGTTTCCTCAGCCATCATAAATGGCAAATGCTGGGCAGGAATCTTAAACTCTGGCTTGGAATCCTTCTTCTTAAATCCTTCCGTAAAAAAAAAAAAAAATGCTTTCCCAGTTTGATTTCATCTCCTATATCATCAGTGTCCACCACCTGTGATGTCTCAGCAGTTAAAATAATGGTTAAACACTATCAAAACAGAGAGAGAGAGAAAGCTCAGGTCATTAACTTTGCATTCAATTCAGGTCGAGAAATGCCCAATAAATTAAGCTCTAAGGCCTCTTCTTTGAGGCTTTAGGTACTTTTACCAGCCGTAAATCTACAGCATGGAATCCGCAGCTTTACTTCCCTTCCAAATGAAGCCATACTTTGAATTTTTACTCCTGAAAAAATTCATCAACCATGGCCAGGATTGAACTCGTGAGATTTTGGGTTTATGAGGCAAGTATATTTACCACTTGACCACTGGGACCTACATGATAATCATAACTTCTACCAATTCTTGTAAATAATTTTGTCCTTCCATACAACCTGGTTGTGAAAAACATAGCATTTTACATGAGCTGTTACCCAGAAAGGAATAAGTAGGCTAATCATATCTGGGAGGAAAAAAAGAAAAGAGAAAAAAAAAATCATTGAAACAATTGAAATATTTTCTTGCTGATAAATTATAATTATTCCTTATAAAAATTATGATTATGCTATACTTTGATTATGGTGAGTTCTGTTGAATATAACCTTGGTACAAAACTGACAACAGAATATAATGTGTATAGGTGTGAGTTTTTTATATATGTAATATTTGTAAGTATGTGTTTCCTCATCTTTCAAAACCTTTCCTGGTTAAGACTGTGAGTAATCCTGTGCTTACTACTACCCTAACTTACATGGCTTCACATTTTCAAAATTTATCTGCGCAAAATGAATTAGGCACCAAGTTTGACTATTATTATCTATTGCTTATACTATGCCATAAAATATTTTTGTATTCTTTGTTATATCCATCTCTTTTATTAAGAATTGGAACATGCTTCCAAATGATGTTATGGTTGTTGGACAATGTCGCTGTTTTAAATGAAACTTCAACAATTCTTGCTGAATAGATCAATTTCTATTTAAATTTTCATAAATGTTTAATAAAATTATTGTTTGCTATTTTATCATATTAATTGTTCTATCTCTTCCTGCAATCTATATTTATTATTTATTTTATGCTTATTACATTAATTTGTTCTATTTGTGTATTATTTAATTGAACTTACTCATATATTTCATTTTCTTTAGGTAGGTTTGAACTGAAGTTTTGTATACACCTAAATTATAGAATTTCATTTTGAGTAATACAAATTTAATTGCTAATCCTAGCTTTAAACTCAATTAAATTTTTACTAGTTTTTATAATTTGCACGTTGGTTAAATAAGTAATTTCCTATTCATTATATTGTTTAACCATAATTTAAAATGTATGACTTAAACCTAGTAGTGTATACAACATAATTTAAACATTTGTTTAAATGCTTTATAGTTCATTGTATTAATTAGCAGCAGTTGAATGAAACAGATGTTTTATAATCTTCAGTCTGTCAGTTAACAAAACATTCTATTCTAATGAAAGCGCCATGATCACCTAATCCCAACCCGATGAGCTTTGCCATATTAAGGATTTTGAAATCTCAGGTGTATGCTATGAAAATTTGGGATCTGGATGATCTCACAAAGCATGGCTGCCATAATGGTTGCTCTAGATCTTCATATATTTAAGAAAATTTAGGAAACATAATAAAATTTAAATTGGTAGCAGATATGGGGCACATTTTGCATTAAAAGAATGCACTGTTTCTCAAATAAGTGTACTTACGAAGCTGTTGACAATGGAGTGGTATATATATAAACAATGTATACAGTTTTTTTCACACTAACTCCATTCACTTACATAAATTTGGAACATATGTTTCGGGAGCGATCCCTCCCATCTTCAGCCTGTTGACAAAGTTTGTTAACAGTTTGTCAACAGGCTGAAGATGGGAGGGATCGCTCCCAAAACATATGTTCCAAATTTATGTAAGTGAATGGAGTTAGTGTGAAAAAAACTGTATACATTGTTTATAAATGCACTGTTTATCGGTTCAGCTATGGTTTAAGACTGGTTGCCCCTCTGTACTATACCCTCTGGAGATTTGTGGTTGGTCTATATGAGTTAACACTTGATCTATTTCAGTGGTGATTGTCTGAGTTTTGATTTGAAATTATTTATATATTGATGTACAAAATTGTGGTATTTTTATGTCTGCCTAGGCTATGTTGCATTGCTCAATTTTTGGAATACATGAATATCAGCAATGTAGTTTCTAATATCTTTAAGTAGATCGGGCACATGTCTTAAAGATTTACTTTCCCTCATTCTTTTATGAGTGTAAGTTTCATTTTGGAATGTCATATACGCAACCACTGTCACCATGCAAATGTTGCATAAAGCAGCTTGCAAGATTATTGTAAGAAATAAATGGATGTATTTTTATTTATATGCACTCTGTTGCTTCCATTATTAGTTTTATATTTCATTGGAAAATATAAAAATTAATCAACATTATAAAAACACTTGAATAATATGAGGCTTCTTCAGTTATAAGTATATCTGGAGAAAATATGTGAACCAGTACAAACTTCCCTTGCACATCAAAATGCAAGGAGCATCTGGTTTTCATGATTTATATGATCTGAATTTAATTGGGTATGAAAGCTAAAAACTGATTAAAACTATAGCGCATAAAATTCATATTTATTATGAAACAAAACAAATTAGTTCAGCATGTATTAGGAATAGCTTTCTAACTTTTCTTGAATTATTAATGTATTTTATGGTTATTCTACCATTTAATGTTAACATTTTAAACAGAAGCCATATTTTAAATTCTGAAAACCTTCAGCTTTTCCATATTTCTAAAATTCTTATAATTTTTAAAACATCCTTTTGTAAACAGGGAGAGGAGAAAGAGAGGGGCCTAAAACTAGTTCGGAACACTTATATTCAAGAGTTGAACCTGAAATACAATGTCTATTAAATTGATGTTGTAGTGAAACAGTAAACCATGATATTAAAGTACATAATGAATACAAATGTTCCCTAGAATTTTGAACATCTATATGCTTGGAGCATACTGTTTACCATTTAAAATGGCAAATGTTAAAAGTCATGCTCTACAGTCCTGCGTAGCTAAAATAGATTATTTATGCAATTTACAGGTCAGTTGAGCTACTGGATAGCCAAGATAGTGAAGGATTTTAAAAAATGCAAATTGGTATTAGTGGATCGTGCAAGCCAGAGGCACAAATTTGATAATCGTCTAAAAGATGTATCATGTCCTTCTATTACTCGAATACGTGCTGATATTGCTGATCTGTGTGTGGGCAAAATTCAGGATCTACAAGACTATCAGCACATAGTGGGTCTTAGCAAACATTTGTGTGGCGCTGCTACAGGTGAGTGAACAGATTTTGGTATTGATAATAAGCTCAGTAGCTTTTAAATGTAACACTCAGGTGCAATGGATTTTAGTACTGAAGTTTTTGCAAAAGTGAAAAATATGTTGAAAATTAGGGTGAGCAAATGACCACTGCTCAAAACAAGGACACTAAAACTAAATGTAGAGCTTTGCATCAATATGCAGGACAGTTTGTTAATCTAAAATATTTCTCATTAACTACATTAATTGTCATTTTTTTCTAAAATGAATGCTTGAAGAACCTGTTATGGGGTATAGTACCAGTCCACATACCAACACAGTGCACTAAAAAGCAAATACATATGTATTTTCTCATGTTGTATTGACAAATTAAACATCTCTGGCAGTTTTGCAAATAAATAATTCTTGATCAATACACTTACATTCAGATTACTTGAAATTGTACTTTTAACACCAAACCATGGCTAGCCTTCTAGTGATTCAGTTTTTTAGTTATTCTTAACATCTGTTCCCCACAGACAGTTTGTTAATGTCCTGTAATGGGGAGAAAAACAAATTGGAATTCAAAACTGAAAATAAAACCTGGTTGGTCGGTTGTTCGGTCAGTCGGTACAGCTTATAGCTGGCTTTCAGTTAGAGATAATAGAATTGTAATTAAACTGTAAACTGTTGGTATTTTAAAATTCATTAATGTATCTTAATTTTTCTTCATGTAAATACTTTCCTATAAGTTCATTTCCAATGCTGATTTTAACAATTTCATTTCTTTTCTATTTCATGATTTATTTCCCAAAAATTGTTGGCCACAACAACTCCTGAAATGTTCTTTAAGTTTGTAATTTATATTTCTTTTTGTTTTCCTAATGTATATTTTATTACAATCTGAACAATTGATGTGATAGGTGCCTGGGTTTATTTCTGAGGGAATTTTGTCATTGTGAATGAATGATAACATATTTTTATACTGTATTTGTTTTGAGAAGTCAAGTTGATATTATGCTCTTGAACATTTGTGTAAGCCGAAAGGCAGTATGTAAATTTTTGAGCCTCAATTTCTGTTTTTCTCATAACAGTGTAGTAACTGCCTTTATCCATTCATGTTCTTTGAATATCTGTATCTTTTTATTTACCAGTTGTTACTGAAGCAATTATATTCCTTATTGTATTCTATTTTGTCTAAAGGGACATTTATCAATCTATATATTAAGCTGTCATTAATAGTTTGTCATTGGGATCAAGAATTGAAACTATTGTTATTATTATTATTATTATTATTATTATTATTATTATTATTATTATTATTATTATTATTATTATTATTATTATTATTATAATTATATTTTAATTTTTTATTTTTTGGTTCAATGCAGCCTATTTTTCTCATAAACCTGTGGGCATTCCCCTAGACATTGGAACGGGAATTATTGTGTGGATTATTTTTGAGATGTTGATGGGTGATTTATTATTATAATTTTAATTGGACAATTACATGTCTTCTTGTCTTGTCTCGGCTCTTGGAGTCATGAGTTCGATGCTTCCTAACTCTCTGGTTTCAATGCAGAGGAAAGGGATCTCAGGGTAATTTTGGGCTGTTTTTAATGACTTGAAGTCATTAGGGAGGAAGGAGATTGTTCACTGTAATAATGAAGTTCGGCACTGGTTGAACATTTGATTTATTTGACAACTTTGAAGGTTCTGGAACATACTGTGCTTCGGCAGATTATAGTTCCATGTATTCACTCGTGTATTTATTCACTTTAACACGATTGTGACTATTATTGCTATTACGTTGCACTGCCTGACTGATTCTTACTGAACGAACGATTTACTTTAAACTCCTCGCATCGATTTAATTACTCTGCTATTACACTGAATAATGCATATACTGACTAATTGTCACTCTTACTGCTACTGTTACCGCTGTTACTACTCTTGCCGTTACTCTTAGGACTGCTTCCCCTCACGAATACCTCAAAACGTAACTTCTCATAGTTAATATTAAATCTCTTACGCCAACTCGCTCCTCCCTCGCGAAAATTTAATTCCTTTAAATAAATTGACTTTGGTTCCTTCTAGAATATTATTGGATCACACAAGTGCAAGGTTCATTACGAGTTTGCTTTAATTCGTCGGGTTTTCAAACATGTTGATTGGTTGAAAATTCTGGTTTTTTACCAGTAAGCATTTTTTATTCCCACGCTAAGGTAAAAGTACATCCTTCACTACCCTTCACTAGATTCTCGCGATATAGCACACTTCTACAATACATCCGGCTCCCCCTTTTAAATATATAATATCTTGATTTCTATGAAAACGCATGTTCCTGTATGCGGCATTTCCTTTAGACTGCAAGTACAGTTATATATATTCCTAGCCTTTTACAGTGTATTGACATCTGGAGCCGGCCAGTGTGTCCGAGAGGGTTTGACAAAAGACCCTTTCCTCAGGTAAAGCTAATGTCGGACAAAGAACAGCATGCCCTTTCCTTTTACAAAAACATAATAAAGACATGGTATTACAGAAAGATAACTTGGATATTACTCACTAGTAAAAAGACATATTTACATACATACACTAATACATATAATATAGGGATCTTCCTTTTAATTATAATATTAATACCCTTGATTACCTGAAACAAGATACAATTGTTATTATAGTAGTCATCAGAAGCAATTATAATTAAATAGGAAATTTTGGGACAACATTTCCTGCTTCAACATGGTGCTGTTGTAGCAAATTCCTGAGGCTGGGATGCCCAGAGGTTGCCACTACATTGCCCCATTTAAGGTGATATGGTTATGGTGCACCAGGGGGTTCCTCAAACCTATGATGAATGAAATCAATTGACGATGGCACAAAATGAGTTCGAAGTCCAGTGCCTTAAAGCTATTTGGCATTTACCTTCTACGTTAGCTTTTATGAGTTATCAGTATGTGTGATTTTGTGAAAATACTAAATTTTTACTCCTGATCTTTAAGTCCAGAGAACAAAGTGAGTTGTTTTCTTTCTCTGCTGTTAGCTTTATATTTGATTTTTGTAAATGAACTATTTCCAATATATCTGCATCATTGCTCTCCTTAGCATTTGCAAAGGTGTTATATATAAGCACCATATTTAATATGTGTGGGAATTCATTGGTTATATGTATTTCTAAATAATTCAAGTATGTATTCACTAAGAATGTTGAAAACAGATTCCCCATGGTTAAGACTGATTTTGTTCATAAAATTTTCCATTGAAAGTAAAAAAATTATGATAATGCAAATTTCTGTTAAACAAATGCATTTTTCAGCAATGTTTTTGTCTAAATATAAAAATTTCAGCCATTTTCACAGGTATATAATCAGCTTATCTTTCAAAAGTGGGGAAGAGAGAACTAATCTTGTCTCCAGGTGAACTTTTAATATATTTTAAGTTTTGTGATGAGTTCTATTGAGTTCTTTATATTTAAAGTTTAAAATTTTGTAAAGTACTGAAATCTGTTGAGTAGCCACTTGAATAGAAATAAGTTGTACAATTTATGTTATTGATGATAAGTGACATGCTTTATCCTTGTTTATGGGTTTTCAAAAGACCATAAATTAAAAATAGGTTTGTGTTTGGTGTCTATATTTACTTCAAAGAACTCCTTAGGTTTTAGCAGCCTGCATGCATTCTGAATTATTTTTATTTTCTTTGTCAGCTTGGTGTACATTAACTCTTAGTTATTTAAATTTTTAACTGCCTTTTGAATGATTTAGATTTAGATTTGTACATCTTATAGGTAAAAAAGTGTGGCACATTTTCACATTTCTTCTTGATAAAATGGTTATTATCATAATTTAAGCTATCTATAGCTGTTTCTGTGTCTACAGAGTATTTTAGCACATTTTTGGAATTGAGCTTTAATCCCATTTATTCTCCTAACTATCTGGCCCAAGCCATTCTTTTATTTAGATATAAATTTTTCATTCTTTATTGATGAAGATTTGACTGGATAAAATTATGACATTAGGATTGGAGTGTTCGGATTTGTAGCTTATGTTTCGATTTTCATTTTTAAATTAGGATATTTATTTTGCTCTTTTGACTATTTCTTTTTATGTACAGAATAGCCAGCCAGTCTGAACTAATTGTGAACAATGCTTGTTCAGATTGGCAAAAATTTGGATTAACAGGATTAATATTAATTTATAATCAATATAATTAGATCCATATGGTATGTATATGAAGTCTACAAGTTAATTGTACTGTTTAATTAAAAATGGTAGGCAAGCAAAAACATAATTATTCATTAAGAAATAAACTTGAAATTTTAAAATGCTTAAATAAAGGCAAAAGTGGGACATAATTAGCAGCTGAATTTGGTGTCTGAAAAGAAAAAATAAATAATGGAAAGAATAATTGTGTCAAAATATAGAACAATTTAGTGGAATTGTGACAGAGGAGGTAACCGAGGAGTGCCATACATAAAAAATGTCACTTTGACAAAGTTAATGAAGCCATTTACGTGTGGCTTTTGCAAGAAATATAGAAAGGTTTTCAACTGAATGGTCCTGTAATCCAAGAAAAAACAATCCAACTTAGTAAGCTGATGAATATGATTCCAAATTACTGTGCATAATGGCTGGCTGACTGATGGAGGCATGGGATACTACAGTTATCTATAACCAGAGAATCACTGTCAGCAAATCACCCAGCAGCACAAGAGTACATAACTGAATTTGCAAGACATGGTTTCTTTACAAAATTATTAACCCCAAGAAGTTTACAACTGCAATGAAACCAAATTAAATTTTAAGTTGCTGCTGAACAAATGTCTTACCACTGGAAATGAAGCTAGTGCTCCAGTTCTAAGATGAACAAAAAATGTGTCACAATATTGACATGTAGTAATGTAGCAAGGAGTCACAAGTTATCACTTATGGTTATTGGAAAATCAAAAGATCCAAGTGTGCTCAAAAACATCAATAAGAACACTCTTCCTGTCTTCTACAAGAACCAAAATGTAGCTGGAAAACTAGTGCATTATTCACAGAATTGTTTCATAATCAGTTTGTGCCTTCAATAAAAAGGTTTAAGGAAGAAAATGATGTACCACCTAGGGCATTACTTATTATGAATAATGAATCACCACATCCTCAAATAGGCGAATTGGTCAATGGAGATATAAAAACAGTTTTTTTCCTCAGAACAAAGTTACGCTATTGTTACAACCGATTCTGCCTGTGGTGCCTCAGTAGTAAAAACGGGCGTTAAACACTAATCAAAAAAAATTATTTACAACTGATGGACCAACAAGTGCTACAGGATATGAAAGCTGCTTATAAAATGATGCTCCTAAGATACTTAATCAAAAATGAAGACACTTCTAAAACCATTATCAATGTTCTTAAATAAGTCACTATCTTAGACATGATTTATTTAGTACCTGAAGCATGGGAAAATGTCAAAAAGCAATTGCTTAGTAAGACATGGAAAAAGTTATGGCCAACTCTATTATACAGTGAAAGCTTAGACCAAGCAGAGAGATCTGAAATTTTACATCTCATGAAGCAAATCCCAGGTTTGAAAAAGCAGAGGAAACAAATATGCAGACTGACACAGAAGATCAAGTTATGACTAACCAGGAAATGATTTCCCTAGTAAGTCGGTCAGATGAAGATAAAGTACGAGGGTAGGTCCATAAGTTTCTGGCCTTGCCACTAAGAATCATTGCCTTCACAAAAGCCTTATCTGGTGTCATACCTCTATTAAGTAAATAATTGCAGCTGTAACTTCCACTCTGCTGTGTTCAGTTGTTCAGATATAGTTGCCTAAAGAACACTGTGTGCAGAAGATTGTGACATATTAAACAATTTTTTATTTTGTTCAATAATTTGCCCCTCCAAATATTTTTTAAATCCACAATAATGCCATTAATTTCTTCCATGATTAAAGGCATTTTAATGTGTTCAATTAGCTGTACTACTGGTGTAATGGTGATGAATATGATCTGAAGCCAGCTTCTGTGTTGGTTAGTAAGTTCTGTGTATCCAAGTGATAGGAGATTCTTGTCATTACCATTCTTTCCATGGTAGTAGCATTTGCTTTATTTACGAATGCTCTTTATCATATCAGGTCATCAGCATCCTTATGAATTCAGAGCATAAAATGACTGATAAATTTTGCTCAGGGTCTGCTTCTTTCAGGCTTGAAGATCTTTCACATGCCTTAAATGTACAACATAGCATCCAGGGTTTTACTTCCCTTCCAAAAGAAGCCATACTTAAGATTTTTACTCTCGAAAAAATCCTGACTGGATTTGAATCTATGATCTTGGATCTAAGAGGCAAGTACCATTACCACTATACCCCCAGGACTGACTGACTCTTTCTATGGTTTTAGCTATCATAAATGTTTGGAGATTGCTCTATAATTTGATATTTTCTCTCTGTTTTCCCTGTATATTTTAAAGGGACTATAATGGCTTTTTTCCAGATCAAAATAATAATATTTTTTCATTGCCATGATTTTGTAAAATGATCTAGTAGAAATAGGTTGTTCTTTAAAAAAAAAAACCCTGGGTGTATATTATCTGATCTTTTTTTTTGTTTGTTTGTTTTTTGTTTCTTTCCTGATTTAGCTCTTGTAAGTCAATATTCTCTGTAAAATATTACTTAAAAGTTGCTATACAGTGGATATTGTATGCTGTCTTCCACAGTAATTTGTTTTGAAGTTAAGTAGACAGATCTGTGGAGCTAATGTTTTTATATGCAATAAAGATATTAGCTATAGGTTTGTCTGTGTTAATTTTCTTTCCATTTATTTTAATGGATATTAAATCTTTCCAATTGTATTTCCTACTCAAACTATTGAATACTTGAACATTTTACCACCAAGATTTCTGTAATCTAGGTCTTGTAGAAAATTTGTGAATGTTTTTCTTTTGGTGTTTGGTAAAACATATACATATTAATAGAAATTGCAGAATGTAATGTCTTCAGTAAAGAACTGGTATATGTTTTCATACTCAAACATAGAAGGGAGATAGGGAGATACTACATCGTCATTAGAGAAACAGAAATTGGGGTTAACAAATGTACATACCATCCTTGGGTTTATAAAAATTTAAAAAAATGTTCAAAGATTTTAATATCACCTTGGCTCCATAGAACAAATACAGTATAAAGAATTTCAAAACACCCAATCATATTGATAAAATTCCCTGAAAAAAGAAATCAGGCATGTACCAAATAAGTTGTTCTGAATGTAATAAAATAAATTTTGAAAAAAAAAAAAAAAAAAAAAAGAAATATAAATGCCAGACTTATAAAACATTTAAAAAATATCGTGTATAAACAAACAGATAAATTAACTGTGGCCAAATATTTTTGGGAATATTAAAATAAACATACCTATCATTGAACTGAGCTTATGGAAAAAGATCTATTGATGATCAAGGTTCTTAAGCTTTCATGGCTGGTGTCACTAGGAACAGTGTTTTCCAGGATTGTGGGCCATGGTCTACTGGGCTCCTTCTTCTTCCCTGACATTTTGTCTACTTCTACAGTAGACATCTTCAGTGGCAGTGTCAAGGTTGAAGTGTTCTAATGGAGGTCTCGACCACAACTTGCTTGGTGCATAAGACAAACATATATTTAGGTGTGTTTGACCACAAGGCTGCTTTAGGATTTTAGCTCCTCTTCAGCTAGTTCAGTTTTTATTTTGTGTTTGAGCCTTCCGTTGAGATGTGATGCATTTGAGAAGTCAATCAGTCAATTATAATTCAGGGAGAGGATATAAGCAGGAGATTTGTGATTGGTGGTTTGCATAGGTTTCCGGGTGTTCATGGGTGTTAGTTTTAGTGTTGATTGGGACATGAATTTGCTTGGGTATTATATTTTGAGAACTTGCTCTTGTTGGAGTTGGAGTTTTGTTTGGGATTTGGGGGGGGGGTGTAATTAAGAGCTGTTTAACCTTTTTTATTTTTTGGTGAGGGCCTCATTGTTATATTTTGTTTTAGCTTGGTTTCTAGATTACCGGTTTAGCTACGTATTCTCTAATTTTGTCTGGTGTGTATGGTTCATCGCAGGTTCTTACCAGTGTTAGCAGTGGTGGGACTGTGGTTTATTGTTTTTTCTTAAGTTGCCTTGATATAGATTTTGAGCTGTGTTTATCAGTACCCTTCTCTATAGTCAGTTGATTGCATTAGAGATGCATTTAACATATGATTTTTTCATGTGCTCGTTTATTGGTGTTATTTTAGTTAATCTGTATATTTCTTCATTCTTAAAAACAGTGTGAAATTGTTGTTTTCTGAATACATTTTCTCCTAAAGGTTGCTAATTTTTCTAGTATAGTTTTGGGTGTAATGGGGGCAATTGCAACATTTGCATATGTAAGGAATGGTCTGATTAAGGCTAGGTAGATGTGGGGGAGTGTTTGGGGGTACAGGCCTTCTTTCCTTGTGCTGGTTAGATGTCATAGTGTTGTTAGAAGTATTTTGGCCTTTTTTAGTTTGTCTTTGCAGTGGTTCATTGTTTTGAGTTTATTTTGAATTTTGGTTCCCAGATATTTTATCACAAGTTGTGCTTTGATGTTTTCTCCTCTGATTTTAATGACTGTGTTCCTGTTTCAGTTTTTTTACGACTGTTAGTTGCATTTTTGGGGATTTATTAGTGTTCCCCATTTGCTAACTTATTCTTCAAACTTTGGGATTTGTTTTTGTAGTAGTATTTGGGCTCCTGAGAATTGCTTGGCTGTCAATCAGTATGCTGTGTCATCAGCATATTGGGTGAGATGAACTTGTGTGTGGTGTGGTTGAGGTGTCTGCAGTATATGTGATGTACAGGAGGCCTGAAATTGCTCTGCATTGAGGAGTGCCTGCATTTATTTGGAATGGTTCTTTGTATGTATTGTTGATTATTAATTGTCCAATTCATTGATTCAAAAAACTTTCTATCCAGCTTGTTATTCTTTGGAGGATTTGCAATACATGTATTTTATAAAGTAGGCTGTTTATCCAGCAGCCTATTGAATGCAAACTGAATGTCAAGAAGGCATGCTATTGTGAAATTATTGTTATTATATGAATTTTGTAGTTGTGATATGGCTCTTATTAGCTTGTTTTCTATTGTTTGTTATATTTGTTGGAAATCTGGCTTGTGCTTTTTGTGATTCTCAGTCAGATATGATTGTAGCCTTTTTACTATTATTTTTTCAAATACCTTTGATAGTGTAGCAGTAAGTGATATTGATCTGTAGTTGGTATGTGAAGTTAGGTCTTTGTCTGGTTTTTGGATTAGTATTATTTCTTTGTGCCATTGAAGTGGATGTAATTGTGAGTTAAAATTGAGTTGTATAGTGCTGAAATCATTTGTATTATGCAGATTGGTGATTCCTTTAGCAGTTGGTAGGTGATCAGTCTGGTCCTGGGGCAGAGTTCAAGCATTTTTCCAGGGCTTGTATTACACCTTGGATGGTGATGGGTTTTTCGAATTCATTTTCATCTTGCAGTGGTGTTATAGCTTGCTGTGAAGTGAAATATTGTTGATTTTTGTTAATGAATTTATTTACTTTGTTGAAGAATTTATTATTGAATTTTGGATTTTTGGGGTATTTGATATATTTCTTGTAGATAGCTCTCTGAAGATGTTTAGTTTTTGATCTGTTTTCCATATTGATGTGTAATTAATTTTTGCTGAATATGTTGATTGGGTTTTTCCTCTTGTGGCTCTTATTAATTTCCAAAAGGTTATGTGGTTGTTTATTTATTATTATTATTATTATTTTTTTTTTTTTTTTGGTAAGTTTGCCTCGACGTCTGTGTGTGTTATATGTTATAATGTTTTTAGAATTTGGTTCATTATATTTAGTATTTTCTTGTCTTCAAAACTATATATTTTCATGAATTTCCTTTGTGTTTGTCTCTTATGTTTAATAAGTAGAATTATGTGTCTTGGTGGTTGTCCTGAGTTCAGGTTTATTTTGTTTTTTGGGGTTGTTTCATCTCTTATTTTGCACATTGCTTCCATCAGGGTTTCTGTTATAGGGTCAATGCAATTCAGGGAGATTCTGTTTGGAGTTGTTATAGTGTTTGCCTGGTCATTTAAAAGTTTCCTGTACATATCTCAGTTAGTAAATTTGTAATTATAGATTTTGTTTTGATTATTTATTTCTGAGTACTAAGTTCATATTGCAATTTTTATTATTATTGGCAAGTGGTTTGAGCTGGGTGAGGCATCAGCAATTATTTAATTTATTTTGTTGTGTATGGTGGGTGTTGCAAGTATTTTGTCTGGTCAGGTGCGTTTTAGAGATCCAACTCCTAATCTTGTCAGGCCAGGTGCATGTTCTAAGTGTAGTTTGATTGTGCTTAGTAGTTGTAGTAGTACTCTCCCATATCTGTTTGAAATTCTGTCCTTAGTGTGATGTGTTGCGCATTCAGATTGGCAGCAATTATTAGGTTTCTGTATTTTCTTGTAGGTATCATAGTAGTGCATTTGGAAATGTGTTGTAATCTTTTATGTTTTCTGGTTTGACAAATATTGTGGCTATATGAATTATTAGAGCCGGGATTTGAGCATTAATGAGCATTGCTTCTTCAATATCAAAAGGTTCATTTAGGTTTATTTCATTGGTAATTATGTGTGAGTGTGTGAGGATAATACTCCTCCTTTTTTTTGGTTTTCTCTATCTTTCTGATATAGTTTGTAATGTCTTAGCGAGAATTTATTATGTTTTCGGCACTTGGTCTCGTTGATAGTAATAATACCAGGTTTATGTGTAGTTATAAGTTCTTTTAGTTCTTTTTTGTTGTGTAATCCATTTAGTTTATGTATAATAGTGTAAATTGAGGTGCTGGTTTATTTGTATGCCAGCTATCTTGATGTTTTATTTTAGCATGTTTTGTTTATTGATATTTGGTGTTTAGTTTTATTTGTTTATTTCTCATTAGTTGGTGTTAATTTGGTTTTATTTACCTATATGACAAGCTGATTCCCTATTTTTAGAGTGTGCATTTTTCTTGGTTGAATTGTTTTGTGACTTTTTGTCTTTGTGGGGGGTTTATGTCATGCATTGGTATTATGATAGTCTTTAGGAGTTGATCAATGTAGTGGGTGATTGTCTCTTTGACATGTTGAAGGATTTTTTCTTGTGCATGGTTGAATTGTTCCTGTATTGTTTGACTATTGGCTACAGTTATTTTTAATGTGTTAGTGGTCTCTTTTGGTGGTAGTAGTTCTTTATCATCCAGTATGTTAGGTTCTTTAAGATGTGGCCATTCAGTTGTAGTTTTGGTTTAACTGGAGTTCTGGTTGGTTGTGAGGGAATAAATAATTTTGTTTATCAGTTTCTGGTGCAGTCCTAGAGTACTGGAGGCATTTTACTTGCCCTATGTAGTGACTGGTATTGTTACATATAGCAGAGTAGGGCTTAGTTTGATCCAGATTTTGGTGTTTGCAAATGTTAGTAACTTTTGCCCACAATAATAACACTTCTTTGTTGCTGTATGTTTCATTTGGGAATGGCCATATTGCTGACACTGTTTGCACAATATGTGTCATTGTAGTAGGCATAACAGCTCACCCCAGAATATTTTGTGCTTGATTAGTACACCATTGGACTGCCACAGGAGGCCGAGGTCGTTAAGATGTGGATTCATGAGCGGGAAGTCTGGAATTCGAATCCTACCAGGACCGTTCTCCCCGAATGAGGTTTTTCTCCCAGGTTTTCCTCAGTCCTCATAAATGGAAAATGCTGGGCAGATACCCTAAACTTAGGCCTGGAACGCTTCCTTCCTTTAAAAAAAATCCTTGTAAAATATGTCTGTTATGATGGTGAAAATGCATACCAGGGGTGTTTTCTGTCCTTTACTTATGATTCTAGTGACTTTGATAATCTGTAGGTAGTTTTTTGTAGACAGAGTAGTATTTCATTATCTGTTACTTCTTTAGGGATCCTCTTTATTACCGCAGTGAGTGTTCTTGTGGCATTTTGTTCTGGTTCAGTTTTTGTGTTTTTATTCTGTGGGGAGGGACCCGTTTCCAGGTCAAGAAGAGAAATTTGGTAGTGTTTCCACCATGGGAAGAAAATAACACCATACACACTATACTTCAACACATGCACAAAAATAAAACTAACACTGCAATCATAATTACATGGTATGGTAATTAATAAATTCCATCTCACATCCCTTTACAGCCGAAATTATGAAGTGAGGGAATTAATGAGTTTTTCCAACCTTGTAGGAAAATAACATGTTACATACAATACTTTAACACATGAAAAATAAAACTGATACTGCAATCATAATTAAAATAGAAAACTGAGATGAGGTGGCAATTAATAAATTCCATCTCACATTCCTTTGCAGTGGAAATTATGAAGTGCGGGTGCAAATATACTGTTCAAATAACTGTGAGCATGAAAAAAGAAGTGCCTTCTACATCAAAAAACTCTTAACAAAACACAAACTCACAGAAAATAGCATAGCAAGCTTAAATAAAATACACAAATCAAAAGATACATATTCAATTACCTTTTATAACCAGAGCAATGTAGTCATCAAACAGGTAGTACCAGTCCAAACATTCGACAAAAATGCAATGAAATTCTAAAGCAAGGTCCTTGAAAATAATGTTTATTTCGTGTATACAGTTGAAGAGCTGTGTTTTTGTTATATTAGGTAAGGGTAAGAGCAATAAACATACGAGGGGAAGAGACAGGCCGATAACTTCTCAAAGGGAAGAAGCTAGCAGCTTTAGTTAATATCTACATGCAAAAAGTCACATTGTCCATATAACGAATAATATAGCAGAAAAGCACATTATGCGAGCTCAGTATCCAATAGATATTCTTAGATGCGAAAAAATGTTCAAGATCTTTCTAAAATAAAATTTTTAATGAATAAAGATAGCTTCGGGAGACTGACGGACCGCTATATTTACTTAAGCCGGTAATTTTGCGGCCCAGTTTGAGTTCAGTTCAATATCGCATAGTTCAGTTGAGGAGTATCGGTTCATCAGTTCTCAGCTTTCAGAAGGAGTTCTTAGTCAGTAATTTTTCGTCATTAATTGAGAGTAGCGTTGCGTCAGTTGTAACAGTTTTAGAGAATTAATAGTAAGCAATTCGAAGGTATCAGCGTTAATGGTGAATATTAATACTCGCTGAAGAATAGTATTGAGTGTCAGAGATTCGTAGCGCGTTAATTAGTGCTGGTAAAATAATTAAGAAGCTCATAGTGCAAAAAAGGCACATATAGCACGAAATTCTCCAAGAACTAACGGTGCCACAATTCAATGGAACAGACTTCAATAAATCGTGTTTCATTCACAATATAACAAATTTAATCATTCTCCTGTGAAGTTCCTTGCTAAAATCATTTCCCTGTGATTTCCTACTCATAAAAATATAAGAACTAGCCGGAACAAACTGTAAGACAGAGGGAAATCATCATCGGAGAGGAAGAAATTATCATTACCCCTGAGAATCCAGAATTCAACAATAAATCATACATCTTTCCAAATGTTCTCTCCATATTTACATAATTACATATTAATCACCCCTCTATCATTTATTTAAAACCGCTGCATTGTTCACATATAGAGTGTAGCTTCTGTGAGGGTTCGACTCACTGTATTAGTGTTGTTCTGGTTTATCTCTATTGTTGTTCGGACGCTTGGGCCAAGCTCGGACAGTGATTCTATGCTACAATCAAGATCTGTGTCACTGTGTTGTTTGCTAATTCCCATGTCATTAAGGTTGCCAACCACTCTTTTCTTTTTGGTGTCTTTGGGACAGCTCGGGGTACGGATGTTTTTTTTTTTTTTTTTTTTTTTTGAGTCGGTTTTTTTTCCCGTTTTTTTCTCCTCTCTCCCTGGCGGCATCAGAAGACAAAGGCATGTGCTTCGGTATCTTTTGGTTACCTATGTCTGTTGGTTACTGGAGCAGCTGTGCAAAGGCACGACGGACCCAATCACAGTGGTTTGATCCCTGCCTTAGTGTGGCTCCCTTGAACCACAAACTCTGGAGAGTCTTTCGGCAAGGTGCTTTGTGCCTTGAGAGCGGTCTATATGACTGCAAGGATGGGTAGGGCGGGCTTGTCAATTGTCACTCACACAGCAGTATCCGACACGGAGGACGGGCAAGACGCTGCTCTCATTCTTACCCAGGCTGGTAAGCTGTGGTGAATACTGGCCGTTTCTGTGCTTCCAAGATGGCAGCTGCAGGGCTGCCGGTGTCGTTCCAGAATAGCAAGAAAGGAGTTGTTCCCTCAATGGGAGCCAGTCTGTAGGTTCCCCTGCTTGTTTTTTTTTTATAGTGGGGGGGGCCCGCCTTCGCCCCTCCCGGTGGCAAACATCCGAAGCGATCTGCATTGCCTCCCCCACCGTGCACTATGACTACTGTGTACGTGATGGGTGGGAAGTTTGGTGATGGTACATCAGGTACCGCCGAAGCACTCTGTAGTTAGTTGGTGACTTTACTAAGAGGCCCAATTAGAAGAGAGTAATCGAACGAGGTTGGCTAGATACCGACCTTGGCATGTAGCCCAGAGCAGGACCTAGGTATTAATGGTGGAAATGTGCTCATACAGTGAGGAGTTTGAAGTATAGGTTTCGTGCTAAAATATTTGGTGCGTTACTTACTTGATTATGGTCGTCAATCGGATTTGGGGGGAAGGGAGTTTTCTGAATTCATAAACTAGCTCGCAATAGAGATTATTTATGATGTTATGTATATTTACATATTTGTAATTGTTTACAATCCCTTGGTTAAAACAGGAATTGTTTAACCAAGGGATCAGTACATCTCTTGTATTGAGTGAATGCTAACTTCTTAATGAATTGTCCTGTACTGTGTACTTTTAGTTCCTTGAGTAGGAGATCAGTGGGGCACTCTTAGGGACCTTTGTTATTATTCGTAGAACTCTGTTTTGGAGTTTCTGAAGCACTTTAATATGTATGTGATGGCACATAATAGCCCCATGCAGGAGCGGCATACATGGTTACTGACCTAATTAGCTGTTTATACAGAGTGCGGCCCATTTGTGGGTTCAGCGCTGTCCGGTGGTTAAGGAGGGGATAAAAGCAGTTAAGTTATAAATTGGGCTTTTGTTTTACATATTTATCGTGTTTTTCAAAGTAATCTTTTGTCTAGTATGACGCCTAGGTATTTCACTTTATCTGTCAATTGAACATTTTCGTGAAAGAGGTGAACGGTGGCATCTGTTGTCCAGCATGGTTGAAACTCTTGGTGAATAGCAGTCGCTGTGACTTTGTGCCATTTATATTTATGCACCACTTTCGTAGCCTTGGCTCGAGGTTATTTGGTGCGTCTTGGAGTCTTGATGCTGTTGCATTCGGACTCCGGCTATGGCAGTGTTGTCAGCATATATGGAAAGCATTGTATTTTGTGTTTTAGGAGATTCGTTTATGTAAATGTTCAATAGAATGGGTTCTAGGAGACTTCCCTGTGACACACCGGCAACCGCCTTGCTCTGAGAGGACGTTACTCCCTCTAGTGATACAGAGAAGGTCCTTCTGCTTAAGTAGTGTGCAATAAGTTTTACTGTAGTGTCCTGGAATTTTAGCTATTTGAGTTTTACACGAGTCCAGCGTGGTGTACTTAGTCAAAGCTCCTTTTACGTCGAGAAAGAAGATTCCTGTCAACTTGTGATTATAGCCGTGAGTTATATGCTGTTAATATTCACGATAGTTGTGGAGTAGTTGAATGTTGTGTGTGAAATTCAAATTGTTCATCAATGATTTGGTTGTGCGTTTTAATGTGCTGTACTATTCTTTTGAGATCACTTTTTCTACCACTTTGCTAATGGTTTGTAGTAAACTAATTGGTCTATGGTTCTGTGGGCACGCAGCATCTTTTCCCGGCTTGGGAAACATAAGTACTCTTGCATGTTTCAATTGCAAGCGGAAATATCCGTTAAACAGGCAGAAATCGATAATCCTGACAAATAAATGAATCTAAGGCTTTCCTTGTCAGGTTTTTGAGCACCAAATGTGGCATTTAATCCGGGTCAGGAGCTTTGCCATTTGGCAGATGCTGAATGATATATTTCAGTTCTGCTAGATGAGTTATGCGCAGTTTGTTGTGTATGGGAGTGGTTTGATTATTAGCGGTGGTCAAAATAATGCTGGCATCGAAGTCTGGGTCTACATGTTTTGCATTCGGCTTGCGTGTTTCCTCCATAGCATCGGCTAATATTTCAGCTTTGTCCATGGTGGTCTCCACTTGTCTGATAGGGTTGGCAGACATCTGTAATGGGTAGGATTTTTGATTAGCCTTTTAGTTACTGTCCAGACTTGATTTGATCCAGGAGTGATATTTTCCAGCACCTGATTCCACTGCTGTTAATCCGTGTTTTAATTTCACTATTCAGTGTTTCCATATTGACCCTATGGAGCATGTTGCGCGTGCACTGCCTTTTTCGACCTTCGCGTGGTTTCTTTTGGTCATTAGGGTTATAATATCAAGCGTATATTTTAGTTTACTGTTATATGAGGGTCGAATTGGGACAACAGAATCAATGGTTGTTTGCATTGATCGCTAAAGGTGCATTGCTGTTTTATCTACGTCTTCTGGGATCTGTAGGGGGGGGGGGGCGTCCTATGGCAAATGTGCATCTAGCGCGGTTTGAAAAACTTCCTAGTTGGTGTGATAACAGTTACGTCTTTGATGTTCCTTGTCCTGTCTTGGGGAATTTTCAATTTCTAATATTACTGCGTAGTGAACAGAGGCAAGTTTATATTATAGCTAAAAAGAGTGCTTTTGAGGATTGCAAGATCAAATGTGTTTGAGGCGTGGTTTCTATAATGTGGTATGTATGTGGGCTCATCAGGATAAAGTACGATGAAATTATTCTTTTCTTGTGACTGTGTAGGGCATTTCCTGCCGAATTGTTAGTTGTGCATCTCCAGGTTTTCTTGTTGCACATTAAAGTCCCCTGCAACGATTACGCTATCTCCGAGAGTTGTGGTGGTTTCAAGATCTTCAGTTCGCATCTGTTCAGGAGGATTTTAGATGCTAACAATAGTGGTAGGTATGTCTTGAATTAGTATCCTAATTGCGATAGCCTGCATGTGTGCTAACGTTAGTATGTGGATTTGTCAGTGTTGAATTTGTCGTGCGACCAATATGACTGTTCCTTCTTGGATGCATCCATCAAGACTTCGGTGCGGTGTACTGTGTAACCTGCTACCGATAACCTGGATTTCGGTCTAAGGAACGTTTCACTTAGGAGGAAAATAGCTAATTTGTTTGTGGATAAATACTGCCGGTTTGTTGGCAATTGTTTGTTGTCGGGTTTATCTAACAGACAATTTCCATTGCGAGTGAATATTGGTGTATTACATTAACATATTTTACGTTTGTTCAGCTGGGGTTCCTTTAAATGCAAAGTATAGAAAAGAAAATGAATCTGACATATCAACTTTAGTAAACCCGGCTCTTAATCCCCGGCGCCCACCAGGCAAAGGAATCTCAACGTGGCGGCATCAAATTTTGCAATCAGTTCACCATCCTTGGTGTAGAAGAAGGGAGTTAGGTGGAAGGGTGTTCGTTTGGAGCGGGGGTCGCTCTTGCGCACGCGCGTGCGTTGACGTTGGATTTGGTTGTGTGGTTTGTGCTTGTGTTTTTGTAGGTGGTGCTGTTGCACAGGGTTGTTTGTGTTGTGTCTGTTGTGGTTGTTTCACTGGGTGCGTTTTTCGGCGATGCGATGATGCGCTGATGCTGCTGGGATACTGTAGCGTAGGTCCCTGAAAATTGGACACGTCGTCCCACATCGAGGGCGGCCGCCAGCTGCAGGGGGAGGCGTGGAGTTGATGAATTGGGAAACTTCTCCATTTTGTTTGGTGGCATGACTGGTCGCAGAGTGTGCAATGACGCACTGTGGCTGAACGCTGCGCACATGATGGTTCCTGCGCATCGGGAGCATATCAGCGTCGCCTCACAGTTACGCTTCAGGTGACGGAACCTGAGGCACCTACCACATTGCATGGGACCATGGGGAGGAATGTTTTTTTTTAATAGTGTTTAACTTCCATTTTTACTGCTGAGGCACCACAGGCGGTTGGGGAGGAACGTAATCCTCTATCCTTGCTCTATAGGGGGAAGGTCCGTCAAGTCGGTCCTGGTGGTGTAGTGGTTATCATACTTGCCTCCTAAACCCAAGATCGCGAGTTCGAACCCGGCCAGGACCGATGGATTTTTTCGGGCGTAAAAATCCTAAGTATGGCTTCTTTCGGAAGGGAAGTAAAGCTGTGGTCCCATGTCGTACATTAATGGCAAGAAAAAAAAACTCAAGCCTGAAAGAGAGGCCTCTGAGCAAAATTTGTCGGCCGTTTCACGCCCGCAATAAATGGGACGCTGATGATCTGAGTTGTTAAAGAGCGTTCATAAATAAAACAAACCATTCGGTCGGTCTGTGATTTGTGGGACGGGGTGAAGGTAGTGTGTATGGTGTGTTCGGAGTTTGGCAGGTTGAGGTTTTTAGCGGTGTTTCGAGATGGGTGTTGGGTTTTTATATCTGGTAGAGAGGCCTTCGGTTTTTTTTTTTTTTTTTTTTTTTTTTTTTTTTTTTTTTTTAGTTATGGGTTTAAAAACTCATCGTGTGTTCTTATCAGCGATATTAATGGTGGATCGTTTGTTTGTTTTTCTTTGCAGTATTTTTTGTTCCGCGTTAATTAGGGCTCTTCTGTGCAGTCTGTTATTTGCATTTGAAATGTAGCTGATGTAACTGTTATGTTCTTGAATTGCAATAATTTTTGTTAGTTTGAAAATTTCCTCTCTCTGGTGACTTGGGTGTACGTTTTGGGTTTTTCTTGTATATTTTCTTAATAATTTTTGTTAGTTTGAAAATTTCCTCTCTCTGGTGACTTGGGTGTACGTTTTGGGTTTTTCTTGTATATTTTCTTTTGAAAGTAGCTATTTTGTTTTGTGTACTTTTCGGTGCAATGGGGCCGAACGCGACTGCTGCTTTTAATCCTTCTTTCTTATGTTTGTCAGGTGCCTTAATATTGCTAGGACTTCTTTTCCTTGTCGGAGTTTGTATTTGTAGTGGTTAATTGTTTGCAGTTTGTTTTGTATTTTCACTCCTAGGTCTCTTATGGCTGGCTCTTTTTGCTTTAACGTGTTTTGCTGTTGTTGTGATGGTTGTTTTAATTTGAATCTGATGACCATTAGTTGTGTTTTTTGTGCGTTTATTGAAATTGTCCTCCTTTTTTTTTTCTTCTTCTTTTTTCCTTCGAATTCGCGTAACTTCTTTTGAAGGAGTGCTTTTGCGCCGGAGAATCGTTTGGCAGTTGCCCAATAGGCGATGTCTGCATGTTGTGCAGGATGCATTTGAGGGGTTGTGGTTTGGGTGTGTCCGCTGTGTACAATAAGTATACGTCTGAAATGGCGCTGTCTTGTGGGGTCCCTGCGTTCATTTGAAAGGTTTCTGGGTTAGTGTTGTTCAGTGTTATTTGTGCTGTTCTTTCGTGTAGGAAGCTTGCTATCCATCTTGTTATATTCGGGGAGATTTTGAAGGTGTGCACTTTGTAGAGCAGTCCGTTGATCCAGCAGCTGTCGAAGGGGCTTGGATGTCTATTAGGTATGTTATTGTATGCATCTTGGAATTGTGTTAGGACGCCCAGTTGGTCTTCTATAGTTATGTTAGATACAGCGGCATTTGTGGTGTAGCTGGCGTCTTCCTCCTTCCTCTTCAGTCTCCTCGCGGTAGCTTAAGATGTAAGGGGGTTTATTAAAAAAGGTTAGAATTAATTAAGATGGGATTAATTGATATGGGATCTCAGGGTTTGTGTTTTGTGGTAGTGACAGAGAAAGAAGTGTGTAAGGAGGAAGCGAAAGCAACTGCTAGTTCGTATTTTCGCTGGTACTTCTTGTCGTGTAGCTGGCGTCTTCCTCCTCCCTCTTCAGTCTCTCCGTTGCTATGATATGTTGTTGTCGGTCCTGGTGGTGTATGGTTACCATACTTGCCTCCTAAACCCAAGATCGCGCGTTCGAACCCGGCTAGGACCGATGGATTTTTTCGGAGCGTAAAAACCCGAAGTATGTCTTCCTTCGGAAGGGAAGTAAAGCTGTGGGTCCCGTGTCGTACATTTACGGCACGAAAAAGAACCTCAAGCCTGAAAGAGAGGCCTCAGAGCAAAATTTGTTGGCCGTTTCACGCCCTGAGTTGAATGGGACGCTGATGACCTGAGATGTTAAAGAGCATCCATAAATAAATCAATAAAAAAAAAATGATGTGTTGTTTACCACGTCACTACCACTGCGCCGGCGCATGAGAATAAATTATTTGTTTTTAGTTTTGGGAACTTATGTACGTTACAGGGAGACAGGGTGTGGACTGGGAACACTCTCTTCTTCACTTCAAGAGACATATAAGTTCTTTTGAGAATTGTTTATTTTACAGTTCCACAAAGACGATGAATCCCTTTTATCTATACGAAGTATATTTCCTTGCCAGAAGAGAACCTCGAACTGTCTGACTGTGAAGGAGCTAAGTAAGTCACTCGAACTGAACTAACTGCGGACTGTCTGATTAACTAGCAACTGACTGCTTGCTAACTAGGTATCTGGAACTGAACTAACTGCCGAATAATTAGCTCGAACTGCCTGAGAAGAAGTAACACTAACCAACTATCAACTGAACGACGGCAACTGCCTGCTTCCTAACTAACTTGGTATCTGGAACTGAACAACTGCCGAATAATTAGCTCGAACTGCCTGAGAAGAAGTAACACTAACCAACTATCAACTGAACGAAGGCAACTGCTAACTGCTGACTGACTGCTTCTGACTAAAACTGCTTAACTAAAACAGCTGCACAGCCTGCTTGAATGACTAAAACTGCAACTGAACTGCGGGGCTTTTCGGTTCCCATGACTTTTATTAATTCCTCAGTCGGTCAGTCTCATGTGCATTCTTTAATTTTATATCCAAATTCTCGTAGCGTCTTTTTAAGTTCTACTCGTAAGTTGGCTACATGAGAATCACGTGGTTCCCGGTTCGTTCCCTATAGGCTGCAATTTGGCGCCGATTTCTCTAAAAATCCTCCTACTAACGAAATCCTAGGCTTGTTTATTTTACTTCTCCTCTCAGATCTCCCCCTCAAGTTGTTCTTGTGTTACAAACATGTCCCGTTATGCTTTGTTATAGTGGCGTCTTTTTCAAGGTTTTCCGGCTCACCCTGCTAGCTGTATTTGGGGATCGGAATTTTTATGACCTAGCTACTCTGTCCTTTTCTATATTGGGGACGCAAGGTTGCGAGGTCCGGACTTACATAATTTTGCAAAGTTACTGCACAAATGTATGATACAGAATCTCTGAGGCATGTCTAAGACTTTTGCTTTAATTTATACTGATAGTGGCTGATTAATGTTTAGAATTCATTAATTAAATATACCATTTTATATTATCCCTAATCACTGGAGCTAGGAAATACTGTTCCATAGATCTGAATCCCGCTTGTGTGTTGGGGAGTATGTCGTTATTGAGGTATTTTTGTAGTCTGTTGCCCATGATTTTTTCAAATAATTGGAATAAGGATGCCGTTAACGAAACTGGCCTGTTGTTTTTATAGTTTGATGGGTCTTTCCCCGGTTTTGGTAATAATATTAGTTTTGCTTTCCGCCATTGGAGTGGGTGGTGGCCATGTGTTAGGATTGCGTTGTAAAATGTTGTTATTTTTCTAATATTAAGTTGAGCAGAAGTTTTTTTATTAATTGTTATGTTACTATTGCGAATCCTGTGGCAGAGCTACGGGTTATTTCTAGGGTTTGTCGCACTTCATCTGTGGTGGTTGATCTTCCTTCCTCATTCTCTTCTTATCGAGGTTGTGTCTTCTTGTGGGGTGAAATAGTTTGATAGTTGATTATGAATTTGTTTACTTTGTCGAAGAAGTTTCTATTGAATTGTTAGTTTTTTTGTTTGATGTATTGATTGTAAGTGATTTCTAAAGAATTGTAATTTCTGCTCTGTTGTCCAGATTGGTATTTCATTGATTTTAGGGATATGTTGTCTGTTTTTTCTCCTTGTCATTTTTATTAACTTGCAAAAAACTGTGGTGTCATATTTCTCTTTTTTTTTCATTTAAGCCATCTATGAATATTTTCTATTTTTGTTTTGTTTTATGTTCTGGAAGCGTGTTTTTATTGCTTGGGTGATTATATTTAAGATTCGTTTGTCTTCCAAGTCGTGTGTTGTCATATATTTCCTGTGTACATGTCTTTTATGTTTTACCAGCAGTATAATTCCCCGTGGCAATTTCTGAGTTCTGGCGTTGGGATTTATTACTTTTTTTGGGTATGATCCGTTCCTTGTTTTGTGTATTGCGTCTGTGATTAGGTTAATATAGTGTTCAATTTGGCTCAACATGATTCTGTCAGGTATTGTTGGCCCAATCTGTTAGATGTTTTTCCTCATTCAGTTTGTTTATGGTCGTACATTTCGTATTGTGATTTAGTTTCGGAGTAGCAAGTGTATGTTGCGATTTTTACTATTATTGGTAGGTGGTCAGAACTGGGCGAGATATCAGTGTTTATTTCAGTAATTTTTTATGGATGATTTTGTCCGGTGATGTGGGCTGTTGTATTCCTATTTTAGTTGTGCCGGAGATTGGCGCATTTCGCTGTTTGGTCCAGTTGAGTATTTGGATGTGTCCATATCTGTTTGAAATATTATCTATGAGTGCTCTATGTTGTGCGTTCAGATCTGCTACAACTATAACGTTCTTGTATTTATCTTGTAGACGCGTTAATAGTGTGTTTGGATAGAAATCATTGTTTTTAATTGTTTCCGACTTTACGTACATTGTAGAGATGTGGGTTGTTTGGGAGCGTATGAGTTTTGCTTGTTCATTTAGGATTTGCTCGCTTATGTTTACCTCATTAATTGTTAAATGTGGGTGTGCTAGGACTATGACTCGCCCCCGTTTATTGTTTCCCTTATCTTTTCTATGTATGGTGAAAAGTTTGAATGTGATTTTGTTGTACTTTTGTAATTTGATTTCGTTTATTGTTATAATGTCTGGGTCGTGTTTTGATATTAGTTTTTGCTATTCTTCCTTTTTACTGGTTATTCCATTGGTGTTTTTATTAGTAGGGTAATGTTGTTGTGTTGTTTGACTTGGATGCCTGTCATTTGTTTTTGTTTTTTGTTTTTGTTTTTTTGTATTTTGTGTTGTCTTGCTTATTTCTCGTTTTTCTGTGTTTCTTTGATTTGGTTTATATGCATCGCTAGTTAATTTCCTGTCCTCTGTACAGTTTGATTGATTTTTTTTATTACTTTTTGCCTTCTTGGTGGGGGAGTTACCTCATGGATCGCCATCATGATGGTTTTCAGTAGTTGCTCGGTGGTGTGCTTGATCATCTCCTTGATGTGTTTCAGTATTTTTTGTTGTGCATTGTTTATCTGGTCTTGTATTGTATGCAAGTTTTCCTGGTTATTGTTGATTATTGTTTTTAGTGTTTGGGTGGTTTCTTTTGGTGTTAGTGTTTCGTTTTCTTTTGGCAAGTTGGGCATTTTTAGAGGTAGCCACTCTGTTTGCGTGCTTGATTTTGCCGGAAATAAAAATGTTTCCGGAACGTGTGTGACAGTTTCTGGTGCTGTTCGGCACTTAGCCTGTCCTGTATAGTGACTGTGGTCATTGAAGGTTGCACAGTATGGCTTTGTTGGAGCATGTTGGGAATATTTGCAAAGGAATGTGAGTTCTTTTTGACCTCAGTAGAAACACTTTTCGGCATTTTGCGATTGTCTTGCGTATGCTCATACTGTAATAATAATGTAATATAATGAATGGTGTTTAACGCCCGTTTTTGATACAGTGGCACAACAGGCGATAACACTGATGTTACATGAGATGAAACTATATATTGGGAAAGGGTTAATTTTTAAGGAAGGAAACATTCCAGGCCAAGTTTATGGTACCTCCCCGGCATTTGCCATTTATGAGGACTGAGGAAAACCTGGAAAAAACCTCAGTTCGGGAGGACGATCCTAGCGGGAATGAAACCCCAGACCTCCCGCTCACGAGTCCGCGCCTTTACGACCTCGGTGAACCTGTAGCGACATACTCATACTGATGGTATTGTTTACATAGGACGTGTCTGTCGTTCCGGAGGTCTAGATGGTTCGGCCCTGAATATTTCATGCTCAATCACAGCTCCATTGGAGTTTATATCTGTTATTGTGTTTAGACTTTTGTGAAAATTCGAAACATGGTTTATTTTTATGGTTTCTTGCCTATTCTGTTTGCTTTAATTATTAGGGGATAATTCTGTTGTAAGCTTTACAAAGCATCTTTATCTGATATCTATTTTGAAATTCCCTTCATTATGATGTGAGTGTTCTTATGGATTATTGCTCCTGATCCATGTTTAGGGCCTGTTTTTTTGGGAGCGTCGATTTGTACATGTCATTTTTCCCGAAATTCAAGGTTGCTATTACCTTTTTGAAAACTATGGCTTTGCTTTGGTTGTTGAAGGTAATCCCATATGTGTCCTTTGGTTTGTGTAGTTTTGTAATCTGATTATGCTGTTCTATGACAGTTTGTTTAGAAGGTTTTTTTATGTGTTGACCTCACTTGTGTTCCTGAACCTTGGATCTAGCTCGGTTAGACATTCCATGCTTCTGAGTCAGAATTCTGATTGCTAGTTTGTGGTTTGCCTATCACCGTTATTTGTTTCGTTGAAATGCTCGGGTTGGGGCTTGATTTTTTTTTGGGGGGGGGTCCTTGTTGGGGTTTGTTTTCTTCTCGAGAGGTTTTTGTCGGCCACCATAGGCCGTAGGCATGATCATCGGCATCTTTTGTTTACTTGAGTCTATGGAGGGCAATGGAGGGCCTGTGCAAAGACACGACAGACGTTTTCTCTATAATTAATTTACCGCCTGTCTGTGGCTACTTTCAGACACAAACTCCGGGATTTGGGGAGGGGGGGGAAAGGCACTTGGTGCCTGGAGAAAAGCGATGTCTGATACAGGGTCACAGAACTCCAGCCACACACTGAAAACTTCCCAAAGACCTAATAACTCGCATTATTCGGAAAACTAACAAACTCAATAAGTCATCATCCATTCCAGCCAGTTTTTTTAGTAGTGTTTAACGCCCGGTTTTACTACTTAGGCACTACAGGCAGTGGGAATTGATGATACATGAGATGAAATGATAAATTGGAAAGGGATATTTTTTTAAAGAAGGAAGTGTTCCTGATCTAAGATTAGGGTACCTTCCCGGCATTTACATTTATGAGAACTGAGGAAAACCTAGAAAAAAAACCAGTCAGGGAGAACCGTCCTGATGGTATTCGAACTCCAGATCTCCCGCTCACGAGTCGGCGCCTTAACAACCAAGGCCACCTGTGGCGGTTTATAACCAGTGAATAACTGAACCTGAAGAAGGATGAAGCTTTACCACCTAGACTTTATGGACTACCGAAGGTTTACAAAATAGTCATCCCTTTGAAACCGATTGTCAGTGCTATGGGCTTACCTACATATATAATCGTCAAATATCTCACACGTATACTGCACATCAAAGATTCCCCTCATTTCATCCAGAAACCCATGACTGTGAGCCTATAACCCAACGGCTCATTAGTTTCGATATCGTTTCGCTGTTCCCCACGGTTCAAGTCAGTGAAACTATAACCCAGCTGAAACATATTTTTTTTTTTTCGGGGGACATTGTGGCTCTCTTCCGTCATGTATTTACTACTACACATTTTCAGTAAAACCAAAAATTTTATGACCAAACAGACGGGGTTCAATGGGAAACCTGCCCAGCCCGACCATTACCAATTTTTATATGGATTTCTTCGATGCCACAGCATTAGATTCAGCACTACTTATAACCTTTGTGCTGGTGGTGCTATGTGAACGATACCTTTTTATTATCTGTAGCCATGGAGAATCAGTCCTGGTAGAATTCCTTAACCACTTGAACAATATCAACCACCATATTCGGTTTATCATGGAAAAAGAACAGGACGGAAAATACCGTTTTTGGACGTCATGGTGAACAGGAAGGAGAATGGCACATTGGGCCATAAAATATATCTCCCAGTCGCTACCTTCATAAGAACTCAAACCATCATCCGAGGCAAAAACGCTCCATGATCAACACACTAATAAACCGTGCTACACGAATCTACGAAACGCAACACCTACACCAAGACCTTCAGCATTTAGACAGAACACTTCAAACAAACTGGTACTCACAGCGAAAAATGAGAAGGGCGCTAAGAGAAGTTCCTCAAATACACAAACAGCTTCAAGCGATGTGAAATGCAAAGATTTTCTCCCAAACATCACATCAGCCACGGATCGCATCAGTAAATTACTCACCGTTTTCAAGCCAACCAAACAGATCTGCCATACACTTCATTCAGCCAAAGATTCTAGAGATTCACTAATCACAGCAGTGGTATACAGAGTACCATGTGCATGCGGCAAGGTATACATAGGGACCACTCAAAAGAAATATCATCCGCATCAACCAACACAAAAGGAATTGTCGCCTGGGACAAAGAGGAACATAAGCTATTGCAAAACATGTCATACTCAAAGAAGGGGAGCACATCATCCAATACGATAACACAGATATACATTCTTCAATTAATCATTACCATTCACGTTTATATCATGAATCCATTGAAATACCGCCACGGGTGGCCGAGGTCATTAAGGCGCGGATTCGTGAGCAGGAGGTCTGGGGTTCGAATCCCGCCAGGACCGTCCTCCCTGACTGAGGTTTTTTCCAGGTTTCCCTCAGTCCTCATAAATGGCAAATGCCGGGAAGGTATCCCAAACTTAAGCCTGGAACATTTCCTTCCTTAAAAATACTTCTTTCCCAATATATCATTTATCTCGTGTATCATCAGTGTCCATCGCCTGTGGTACCTCTGTAGCAAAAACGGGCATTAAACACTAATCATTCATTCCATTTAAATTCATAAAAAAAAAACTTCAATAGAAAGGAACAAGGCGTAAAACTAAACAGATTATGGCAAAGAGCATTGACAAAAGCCAAAGTGAAATACTCAACCTGAGCCAATCAGATGCTTAACACCTAAGGGGGAACCCTAACACACTTACAGCTAATAGAAACAGATGAAGAAGTAGTAGGGGGAAAAAAGAAAAACAAGCACAGTCGCCGTCAAGACCTCCATTAGACCACTTCGACCTCACCACCGCCACAGAAAATGTCTACCGTAGATGTAGACAAAATGTCTGGAAAGAAGGAGCCAGTAGACCACGTACGACCCATAAACTCAGAAAACACTGTTCCTAGTGATATATTGATGAATTTTGAAATTCCAACAGATGACACGTTCATTTAAAAAGTTTTTAATTTCCTACTGGAAGCCATCTGTAAGCATCCTGGATGCAATTCTGATTGCTCGCCAGTCGACTAGCATACAAGAGTGTGAATAGGGTTTCACCAAACTGGTTCTGTCAATAAACATTGGTAAGTGGAGAAATAATAAACAGCATGTAACTGACTCACCAGCAAAAGCAGTACACCTCAACTCAATGCCTTGTGATGATACCATTATCAATGTCAATAGTGGGTAGCTGGTACTCATATGAGAATACGTGCACTTCCTCTGTCCCAGCAAGGTTTTGTAAAAGGTAGTTAATTATTCGATTCTCTATAATAGATGCATATTGTATGAGAAAATTTGCATCTTATGTATGTTAATGTGTGGAAATAAAAACAAGTTATGTTGCATACAATATACTGAATATTATTTTATTATACATATACTGAATATTATCCTATGTTAAATACAATGCTTCTATCCATAAAGCAGTTTATTCTTCTATTCCGCATATCAACCAGGTTATTCTTAGTTCATCCCTCACAATTTTTGCATTCTTTTCTCTGGAACTAGTTTTTAAATATTTGGAACATCAGTCTATGTTGTACACAGCTAAAGAATATATTTCAAATTGTAACCGAATGTTGGTTTCTGTAACATTTTCATTATTGAAAAAAATTCACACATACATTTGAACCAAACATGCTCAATATATCAGCAACTTACCTGTATATGGTGGAAATGAGGAATATGAAAATTTAAAGTAAAAATCTTACAGAATTCAGCATGGAGCTGTGAGTAGGAAGTCTGGGATTTACTTCCTGCCAGGACTGTCCTCATTGATTGAGTTTTTTCCAGGTCTTTCTTTGTCCTCATAAATGGCAAATGCAGAAAAACGGCTTTCCCAATTTATCATTTCATTTCATGTATCACTGGTGTCCACCATCTGCAGTGCTTCAGTAGTAAAAGTGGGCATTAAACAGTATAAAAAAACAAGTTCTTTTTTATGTTTTTAGCCTACATTGCCAGATCATCTTGTAGGTCTTCTTAGTTGTCACAACTTCCACATTAACCTACACTTATAAGTTGTGCTTTTCTACAACAGTTCACAATGGTTTTATGTCCTCCTTCCCACCCTAGTACTCAAATGCTGGAGATCATGTCACCTGCTTACTTCACTTTGATGTTGAATGGATTTTAAATGTTCCTTCTCAATATTTATATAAGGGCTTGAAGGATGGAAATGTAATTAATTGAAAAATAGTACTCAGTTGAATTTGGAGCATTGTTGTGAGCACTGCAGTTACCTGCCAACAGCACTATCTTTATTTTCTCTCTTCTATGGGCTTGTGCAGAGAAAGAAACCATTAACTACACAGTGCACTATCATCCAAGCCTTATACTTACAAATGTTTTTGTTTCAATTAATTACTTACTTACAGTTATAAATACTTTAAAATTTAAGAACTGAGCTTGAACACTAATTTGGAATCTATGTAAACAATAACTGACACAAATAACATAATACTCTTAGTAGCAAATTCCTTAAAAATTTAAGAATCTACAACTTGTTGATTGGCCAGTAAGCAATTTAGCTTGTTTTTGTGATCAGTCAGGATACAGTTAACTCAGTAGTTAGAACATAAGCATGGTAAGTTGAAGATCCATGTTTCAAATTCTGACTATATTTTGGAGTTGTTCTTATATGATTCTCATTTCAAGATCCTTGTCATTATACATGCTTACAAAGGATGCTATAAAATTTTATGTGAACATTTATTGTCATAAAGATTTCTGTAGTGGATAAGCATGAGACTAAAGTAATAGGTATGAAGTGCATAATTTTGCAATTGCCTCAAACCCATAGCACACAATTTAATCATTGAAGCTCACATCCCCGTATTGTTTATAGCCACAAAGAGTCAAACACAATGTACCTGTGGTATGTAATGTAATTGTGTGATATTGTATATGCCTAGCAAGTATCCTGCATTGTACCCATCAACTGTAAGTAGAGTGATACAGAGCATGGGCCTGTTCATACATTATTATCATGTATATGTGTATGCATATATGTTGGTGCTTTTTTTCCCTCTTTATTAATTGACGTGTCCCATTACAAAGTAACATTACATGCTTTTACAGTTAGTTTAAGAACTCTCTTACCATATTCTATAATGAAGAGTTGATTCTGTTGCTTTACATAATTTTGAGTACATAAAGACATGATATCTGACATTTTTCAAATTCCATATTATGTAATTAATATTAAATGAATAAATTTTTTTAAAACCTAAAGAATTACATATGAGGTGCACTTGAAAAGTTTTCAGACTGGAGCCACCAGTACTCAAAAATTGGAGATGTCAGGTATGAGGGTATGAAAAGAAAGCTTGATTTTTTTCTTGAAAAAACCCTAAAATTTCTCCACTTTCATTTTGTTTAGTCAAGGGCTACAACCTTGTTAGTGAACATGTGTTAGGGGTTGTTGGCAGATTTTTATGTGCATAAAAATGGATGTAAAAATGGAATGCTTTTGCATAAAATTTTGCCATAAAATGGAAATCAACTTTGGAGACCTACAAATTTTTAAAAGTTGGCTTTTTGGATAAGTGTTTAAACAGGTCCAATATGGTTTAATACACAACAGATTTAAAAATGGCCGAGAATCAGTTGGGCATGATCCATGCAGTCGACCTTCCAATTCAAAAAAAGACATCAACATTGCTAGAGTTAGTGATTTGGTGCATTCTGGCCATTGATTTACCATCAGAGGAATGGCTGAGTAACTGCATTTTACTTTTTATGCGGTTCAATAAATTTTAACCAATGAGTTAATCATGCATCATATCTCTTTAAAATTCATTGCAAAATTATTATTATAAGAGCAGAAGGGGCATTGTATTCAGGTGTGTCAGGAATTAGCCAATATGGCAGAAAACAATACACATTTGTCAAATTGGTTCATTACAGGTGATGAATTATGGGGTTTATGGCTATGACCCAGAAACTAAAGGACAGTCTTCAGAGTGGAAGACCCCAGATTTGCTACTAAAAAAGAACAAGGCAAAGTCGATCAAAAGTGAAGACAATGCTAGTTTCTTTTTTCGATTCTTCAGGTGTTGTGCACTGTGAATATCCTCCTAAAAGACAAACAATGAACAAGGAGTATTATAAAAATATTCTTTAGCTGTTGGGGGAAAATTTCACATGAAAAGGCCAGTTCGCTGGAGAGACTAGAACTAAGTCCATCATGATAATGCACCTGCACATACTGCATACTGCATTCCTAATCACAGAATTTCTAGCCAAATTCCAAATTCTTGTGCTTCTCCAAGCCCCAAATCCAAATTCAGCCCCTACCAACTCAACCTATTTACAAAATGAAAATTACCACTCAAAGGGAAGCAATTTTACAAGATTGAAGATATCCGGGTCAATATGGAGAAGGCTCTTTACTGCCTAAAGGACGACAACTTCCAGGAATGCTTCCAAAAGTAGAAAACACCATTGAAATCAGATTATTTATTCGGAAGGAGACTTTTTGAAGGGAATTCACCAAAATAGCTTGTAAGTATTACTATTTAAAAATTATAATGCCAGTTTTAAAACTTTTCAATCACACTTTGAATATATCACAGTTTAATATAAAGAGAATATTAAATTTAAATTATTTGAGGTTCCTTAATATTCATGCATTTGCACTATATTTGATTATTTAAAGTAGTTTTATAAATCAAGATATTGTCATGTAACCAAGTGGAGGACCAGAACAGACCTTCTGTTACAGACGAGGATGGAAAGCATAATTAAAAACAGGAAGATGGCAAATGAGCAAAAGAGTAATTAACAGAATAGAGAACATAGTATTTAACAAAAACTTATCAAGGTACCACATACCTATGCAAGCAATATAAAACAGGGCCGCTACCCTAACAAATATAGCATTTCCAAAAGAACTGCCATTTCATTAAAATCAATGAGTGGATGAATTCCTAGATCCAAAATTATGTGAAGCAGATATTTGTTATAGTTTTTCCTTAATATGTTTTGTATAATATAAGATAGTATAAACTGCCTGTGGTTCCTCGGAGTAAAAACGTGCATTATACCCTATTAAAAAAAGTATAAAAATATATTGCAGTAATTGGTAATAATTGTACAGTTGTTTACTCATCTTTTTACACCATGTAATTCTTTAAATAAATTTTGCTGAATTTTTCTAATAGAAACAGACTTATGTATTTCCCGCTTAAGTCATTTAATCACTTCCTACAAATTCTGGCACAGGTCTACAGCCATTAAAACAGAAGTTTATACTTCGTTTTAATCTCCAATTTTATTGGATTGTTCTGTGCCAGAGGTATGCTCATTGTACTCAGAAAGAACATCACTTTCATCTCTGCATTTGAAACACTCAAGAGATGCAGTATATGCTAATTTGTCTTCCAAACAGTAATCAATATTTCTTCCTTTGTTTTTGTATCCATATTACAAATTTACTCATGTCATTGGTGGCAGTGATAGAAATAATTAACATAGCACTCATGCAGTCACACAGCTAGAAGAAATTAATAGACTAGCCATTCTTTCTAAATATATCCACCAATCATGCGCATACCCCCACCTCTGCATATAGCACCACAATAATGTTAAAAGTTTCGGGAAGGCATTTTAGAAATAGTTGTTGTTGTTGTTGTTGTTGTTGTTGTTGTTGTTGTTGTTGTTGTTGATCTAATGTGCAGGATTTTGATTCATTAATTTTTCCCTTGCCAGCCAATATAATTGTGTATTTTCCCATCAGGTGCAGCTTTCCTCATTTCTATGCATTCCAATAGATGTTCTCCGTTTAGAATATTGTCAGTATTGCAGATCTTACATGTGTTATCATTCATAAAACCAAATCTGTGTACATGTTCCGCCAGACAATCATGTCCAGTGGCCAGTCTAAAATGAGCAACTGCTTCCTTCCTTCCTTGATAGATTTTTTATTTTTTGTGCTGTTTCTTTTATATTAGAATAATTTTTATTAGATATTTCCACTTGAATGTTATGTTGATATTTTTGTTCTATGGTCTTTTTGATATTTTTTAATTTTACATTTAATCCACAGGACTTTATTGGTTTTGAATATAACACTGCCCCCTTTTTGGCCAGAAAGTCTGCATTCTCGTTACCTATCACTCCCACATGTGCTGGTATCCACAGTAGTATTATTTGTTGAAATTTTGTTTGGAGTAATCTATAATAAGATCTCATGTCCCTTACATTGTAAGATTCATATGAACTATCATATCGTTCTATAGCTTGTATAGCTGAAGCTGAATCTGTAAGAATCACTACTTTATTTTTTTTTATATCAGTCCTATTGTATATCTGTTCCAACGCTCGTATTGCCACCATTTCACCCTCATAACTTATGGATTGTCTAGGCAGTGTGAAATAATGTGAGAAATATTTACAATATATACCACCTGCAGCATTATTTCTCTGTTTGTCTGCAGATCCATCTGTGTAAATTCTAAGCCACTCTGTTTCGGGGAATTGGTTGTGTAAATGTTCAAGTGCATACCTCTGTTGAGTCTTCTTGTTTATTTAATTGTTCTGTCAGTTTTTTATCTGTTACTAAGTATAATCCATTTGATTAGTTCTTGAGGGATATGGGATATTCTTCTCTGCCAGATTTAAATAATTGTATTTCTTCTGTAAGTAAGCTTTATTTGTGATCTGTGTTTTTAGTTTGTGTTCTTTGGGTAGTTGATGAAACCATTGGTGTTTACTTGGGTTTGTTTTTAATTTTATGTATAATTGTGCCGCTTATGTTTCAATGCTGGTTTTCATTGAATTATTATTTGTTCCGACCAGAAGTGCATTTATTGGTGTTGTTTTACGGCACCTGTTATCAGTCTTAAACATTGATTTTGGCATTTCTCAATCTTATTAATTTTTTCTTATATTGCTGTTAATATAAGCTCACATCCATGTTTTAATACTGGTTTTATATATCTATTATATGTTTTATTTAAAACTTCCATTGAGCTGCCCCATTTAGATCCAGTTAATCTTTTCAATATGTTACTTCGTTTTATGGCTTTTTGTGTGATATTTTGTACATGGGCTTTCATTTTTAATTTCCTGTCCAGTGCTATTCCCAAATATTTGATTTCTTCTGCATATTCTATTGGACTTACATTAATTTCAAGTTTTAAGTTATTTTCCCTTTCTTCATCAAAGTGTTTCATAGTGTATACTTGATATTGAGTTTTGGCTGCATTAATGGTCATATTATTTAATTTTGCCCAATTTGCTAGTTTATCTAAGACATTTTTTATATTTTCTAGTCTGATATATACATTCTTATCATCTTTTTCAGCTGACCATATAACCACTTCATCTGCATACATTGCACTGTTTGTTCTGGTTTGTTTTATAATCTTTGAGATATCGTTAATATATATATTATATAATAACGGGCTGGATACTGCACCCTGTGCCACTCTGGTTTTGAGTTGAGTGTATTTGGATAATGTATTCTTCCATTTATCTGCAATTCATCTTTGCTGTAGGAATCTTCTATACCATCTAATTATATTTTTTGGGCAATTCATTTGTATTAGTTTTTTAATTAACATCTCTTTCCATACTACATCAAATGCTGTTTGAAAATCTATGAATACTGCAGCTAATGACATATTGTTTGCTAGTTTACTTTTCACATCCTCTATTAATCTTGACGTTTGGTGAATTGTTGAATATTGTCTGTTGGTGATACCGGCATGTAGTATGATATAGTGATTTTTGCCATTTTTAGTGGCAAAATTTAGTTCGTGGCTGTTAGTGATACTGGCATGTAGTATGATATAGTGATTTTTGCCATTTTTTATACATTGGTTTAACAATAGAATATTATTAAATTGTCTGCAAGTGTCCATTTTAAAAAGGAAAAGTCACATATATGACTTAAGGGATTGCTAATATTGTCAGTGCATACTTTTAGTATTTCTGTATCCTGATGAATTCCTGTTTTTAAGGGATTATATTGCTCTATCTATTTCAGTTGCACTTGTGGGTACCATCTCTAGAGAAGTATAAACTTTTGTAATTGGGTCTTTCTTGTGTGGTTTCTTTTCAGTAAATTTATTGCTATCTGAATGAAATATTTATTCAATAAGGTTGCTATTTTGTGCAGATTTTAATAGTCATTTTATTATAGTAATTGCTTTTATTTAATCTCTGAGTGGTATTTTCCAGTCTCTTTTTTTATAATATTCCAAATAATCTTAAGTTTGTTGTGAGAACTGTATTTTTCTCTCATAAAAAGTATTATAGATGTACTTATAACCTTTTTTTAGAATTTTGCAGTGATTTATATAGTGTTGTCTGCGTCTAGCTGAGTTATTTTCTCTATTAGCCAAGTAAAATTGTCTTTTGTGTTAGCCAGTAATTTCTAGAGATATTTTTAATCTTCTTTACATGAGATGAAAAACTTGATTTGTGGACCCTTATGAAAGTATTGGAAAAAGAGTTAAACTTGTTATTTACATTGTTGGTCCTGTATATTTCTTCACATGAAGGTTTAGTAAGCTGGTCATTAAAAATTTTTACACTTTTATTGTTAATGATTCTATAGCTAGTTATACAATTTGCTATTCTACAATGGGGAACACTTATTGAATTTTTAGTAACTGTCCAACATGATCTGAAAGTTCATTAATTAAGATTTGCATTTCATGGTACTCCATTTTAGGCTTATCTATGAAACATTATCAATAGCTGTTTTGGATTTGTTTTGGATTCTAGGTGGAAAATTGACTATGCATAAGATTACATCTATTTATTATTAAACAAATTTGTTCTTGATTACTCTATCATGAGGTCTATATTTAAGTCACCAGGAGAATAAATGAATTTTTTTTAAAGAGACCTTTTAAGACAACTTCTAGATTATATGTAACATTTTCAAAATTTACTGTAGGAATTCTATATACTGATAACATAATTAGTTCTTCATTTTTAATATTGATATGAACAGCACAACACTCAAGGCATAAATTGTTTTTGGTTAACCAATATGCCTCATTCGTGAATATGCTGGAGCATGGGACTTGGAAATGAACAAAGGCCAAGCAGTAGGAACCCTGTCTCCATTTACATTTTTGTTGGCATTGGGTATTGGTCCTTTTATGAGATGTTGCCTGACTGGATTCACATTCAATTATTTATTCATTTCATATAATACCATCAATGGATATATACTGAAGTAAAGACACTAGACTACCAAGGTAGATGTCCTCTGCTACTGGAATTATCCTCTTCGGTGCTGCTAACACCAGTGAGAACTATATTTTGACAATATTATTGTTGAGATAGCAATGATGATTACAATACAAATAATAAAACCTTCTTTACTGTTTATTTTCACTTCCTGTATATCTGTCTTCTTCAGATTCCTCTTTTAAAAGTTCATCTGGTGAAAGCTAAAGTCATTCTCTGAATCTTCAAACAGTATGCATCCTCCACGAGAAAATCTTGCAGTACTTTTAGCTTGTCTTCATGTAAATATCTATTTTTTGTTTGTTTTTTTGATTTGTTAATTTACAGATGCCCTTTAACATCACAGGGCATCAGCGTCCCATTCTATTCATGGCGTGAAACAGCTGATAAATTTTGTTCAGAGGCCTCTTCTTTCAGGCTTGAGGTTCTTTATCCTGCCTTTAATGTATGACATGGGATAAGTATCTAGGAGACATTTTATGTCAACACATGCACATGAAGGAACTATGGTTTTGCCCTTTTGCACATTCCCTTAATAAAGGTGAATTTTCTTACATAGTTGTTGAGTTCATGAAATAAACTGGAAAATGAAAATTTAGGAATGCCAACAATGAAACAAAAATGTGCTGCTTACACATGGGTCAGAACAAAAAATTTGAGCATTTTGAAAAAATTGTTTTCACATTTGGAAAAGTAATTGCTCTACAATGATGTCTTTTGTATGGATAAATTGCCTCTAAAATAAGTAACATTCTGAAGAGAAAATTGTTCTACAGCAATTTTAAATTTAGAAAGAAAGGAATTGATATTTTGCTGCAAATAATTTATCCATTGGGGCATTCTAGTATTAAACAATGTTAAATGCTTATTGCATGCTTTCCTTAAATATGTTTGCAAATTTTTCTGGGACTAGGATGACATAGTCAAAGATATTGTAGTCAAGACTTCTGACAAGATTCAACAGTATATCCACAGCATTATTCGAGAGTAAATTCCGGTAACTTTTGCAGCTAAATTGCTGTCCATGAGAGATATTTTTAACAGTCTGTTTTTGAGAATTGATTTGATTCACCTACATGAGGCTTCATTCAGTCCACACTCCCCAATAGAGTGGTCATCGAGCTGAGGAAATATTGCCAAAAGCATGCTCTTTGTCCAGAAATGTTATGATGTCACCTTGAATTTCAGAGTTTTTACCATTTTTTTTACCCACTAGGAAAAGTGCTGTTTCTGTTAACACCCTTGCTCCAATTGGTTCTGATGTAGGAATTGATAGCAATTTTCCAAGAGTTTTAGAATAAATGACAGGTCTTATAAAATTAACTTCAACCATGGGATTTGTGCATATTGATATAAAAACCACCCTATTATTCCATCAACTCCTCAATACATATCTTAGAGCCAAGCATGCTGTAAGTATTATAAACTTAAAAGAAGTTAGGAATAGTGAAGTTTGTTAAATATATAAATAAGTCATATTAGATGATGCTAACTTAACTGACTAGAGAACCAGTTAGTGAATTAGTGTCACTTAATACCGACTTATTTGTACATTGCTCTAAGTAATTTAATAAGTATCCCTGCTAGTATGCCCCTTCCTTGCTGAAGCATGATGGGCTCTATTCCATCATTCTCTGGGAATTTGTAAGGTTGAAATGAGAAAATAGCCTATTTAAACTTACCAAAGTTTACAACCTCCCTGGACATCACTCTTTCCTGATGTCAAGTGAAAACCAACCTTCCAGCTTCCAAAAGTTTATACTGTTATTTCTGAGCGGAAAATTGTATGAAGTAATTTTTTCATAGTCTCTACCTTAATCTTTATGTGTTATCTATTGTCTCATTGAAGTGAGCTAATAGAGGTATGTATGTCCTTCTTCAGAGTGTTTTTTGTAGAGTGTAGCTAATTCTGGAGCCATTTCTGTCTCCTCACAAGTCTTCTCTTAGCCACTCTTATAGTTTTGTTATATGCTGTTAATGACTTTTCGTAGTCAGCCCACTTACCTAACTTTTTGACTGCATTAAACAGTCTTCAGACTTTCTGTCTGTGGCTAGTCCTTATTTCAGCATGGAATTTTCTTATTGGTTTGCCTGGCCACATGAGGACATTTATTTAGGGAAGAAATTATCAGATCATGCATTTTGTCCTGTGACAATTTCAATCCCCCCAAAATCTTCAACATTCTCTTCTGTCCTACTCAGATTCTGAGCTGGTTCCCTCTTATAAGCTTTCCAGTCAGTTCTGAGTGGATTTTTGTAGAATTCAGTGAGATGATTTACATCTGTAGTATTAAAATATGTGTACAGTTACTCAAAGAAAGAATAGCTGCATTCTTGGATGACAAAATATGAAAAAGTCCCCTTCAAATTGAGACCCTTATAGATAATGAAGGATTTCAGAGGAACAGTGTTTAAAGACACCAATACTCCCTACAGCAAGCCTAAAGGTAGATTGCAACTGTTGCTGAGTAGCTTATAAGATTCAAATGGAATGTGTTGTTGAAAACTATACAAGTTCGAACCTCCCATCTTCTTTATACACTTAAACTTCATATTTTGTATCAATTTTTCCATTCTTTATGTTTAATGAAAAATATAATTTGTCCAAAATTAAATATGAAGTCTCATTTTAAAATAAATTATATATAAATCATAACCGCCTTTCTTTTATGCTAACATCCTTTTACTAATTAAGAAATAAAATATATGTGATTTTTGATTTTATTAAAATAAAATATTTCTATGTAGTCATTTAATAAATATGCATGTCTTACTATATAGTACTTTCTATCAGTATTTAAACGATGAGAATGTTAGGTTTAGTTCAGTGCTAGGAGTGCTCGTATTATTTCGTTTATTCTACTCCAAAGCGTGCCTCTCAGCCCATGTGCGCTCAGCTACTGGCCGAACTAAAGGATTTGATATCTCGGGACCGTTTGCTGTTGACTTTTTTTTAATTGAAATATTGTCGCCTTAATGGATGGACGTACCGCTGCACAGTATTAACTATGAGTAACGCGGGGTTTTCCTGCCTGAAGCTGCTCATAAAAATGGCATGCCACGGCAGTATAGGGAAAATCGACAGGTGGAAAAGCTACATAGGTCCTAAAATACTTTCTACTCGGGAGGATGATGAGTCTTCTGGCAGAGATAGAAAGAAGATCCTTTTCAACGGCTGCCCAATTGAAGGCTTTCCCTGTTCTTTACAGACGGTAAGGAATTGCAGAGAGTTTGGTTTAGGCAATTACTTAGCTGCTAAGGAGGTCATGCATGATGAACCTCGTCATGGACCATCTTGCATATGCCGTCGACACTAGGAACATCAGCTAGCGGAGAATGATCTATGTGGACAAAGTTGCACCGTCTTCATCGTATAATGAGCCAGTGCGCGTGTACCCGATCACGTTGTCACCGATATGATCGACGCGCAACTCATGCTCACAATGGTCGCGTAAGTCCATGTTGGAACTGGATTTCGTTCGAAGGTCTTGGACACCTTGAACGAATACAAGGAAGGTTAAACAGTTTGACCTATCGCGACATTTTGGAATTCATTTCAGTCCCATCTGCCAAAGAAATTATCTCGATGGAATAATCTGGTTTCTGCATGTTAACCATAACGTTCACATGTCAAGGACAGTTCAGTATTGGTTTGGTAGACAAGAGCATATCTCACCCTCCCAAATCAACTGATCTAAACTCTATTGAGAACATTTGGACAGAAATAAAGGAGGTTCTTCGAAATTCCCGTCTCCCATCTCCCAGGATATCTATCGACCCATATCGCAGGGTGGAAGGAGTGTGGAATTCCCTCGCAGAAATGCCAAATTATTTTCGCCGGCTAGCAGACTCCATGCCGGGAAGAACTAACTAACTTTTTGAGTATGAAGGGTATTGAATTGGGTATAAAGTTTTTATTTGTTTTTTTATGTTTTGTTTCTATATTTTAATTTTTAATACAGGCCAAACCATGTCTCAAATATAAATATTTAATTTTTAAGGCCAAAGTGAAAAGGTCATTAGGCAGCAATTTATATTTTACTTTTAAAGCAACAAGCATTAAAAGTTCCTCTTGTATTTAAAAATTAACTGTATACTGAGTTGCTGGTCATGCAAATATATATATATATATATATATATATATATATATATATATATATATATATATATAAATAAAATAAAAAGTCTAGAAATTGTATGAGATTCAAACCTACATTATCTCATACATATAATTTATCAAGTAAGGACGACTCAGACACTTTAAAGCTGGAATCTCAAAGCTGTTCTTTTCGATACACTTTCACATTAGAAAACAGCTGCTGACCATATTCGGTTTAATCAATGACAATCCATTACTCTTTACATTACTGAATTTAATGAAAGTGGTAAACGTCAATGGTTTCCATGAAGAAACAAATGTTTCATTGAAGGTTAATCTATATCAATACTACCCACAATCACATTATATAATGTACTGTAATAGCATTGCTTTAAGGAGCCTGCCTGCAACTTAAGTTATGTATGGAAGCACGAAGTGCCCTTTGTTTCTTACAAGCAGCCATTCATTATTTGAGTAAGTGTACTGTGGTCTGAGCAGCTTGCCACCTCAAACATATGCCACTTATTAATATTGTTACCCACTTAAATGACAAGTAGAGTTATATCAATAACACCATTTCTGTTCTTACTTATAAAGGTAAAGGTTATTTCTTGCTCATTATGCTCAGACTACTTGTAATGACTAAACCATTGAATATTGTTTTAATGCCTGTTTTTATTGCTGAGACATTACAGATGGGGAATAATGATGATACATGAGATCAAATGATAAATGGAAAAATGTTTTTTTTAATTAAAAGGAACTATTCAAGGAGGTACGTCTGGATAGGTTTATAGTAGAATGCATGTCTAAGAGCATAAGATGCCTTCCTGCAGACCAGAACATCCAGAAACGCTAGTTGTCCTTCTTTCTCTCTTTACATATTAAACTGTATAAGTGGATTGATGCTATTGAGGTGTTGGAGGAAATTGTCAAGAGCCTGTTTTCCATGGTTCCTTACTATGAATGTATCATTCATGTAGCAGTACCAAATTGTCAGATTGCTCCTGCAGTTCAGTTTACATTGGCACCACCCAGTGGAGCACCAACACCAGGCTAACAGATCTGCTATCCTGTGGACAGAGGGGGGATCAAATCATGCAATACAAAGAAATAAGTATCCTGTCATCCGCCTCCCACTACCATGCTAGAATATAGCATGATTCAAAAGATATTTTCAAGCACTGTAATAACTTCAACAACAAAGGAGGAAACTTTCAAACTAAATAAAATTTGGTACCCAATACTGGAATACATCAAAAAGACACGGACCCTCAGATACCATACAAACAATCAGGAACATATAGTGATGAGATGATGCCGAAGATTCCCCTATCTCCACCTAGGCCAATCCAGCTAAGCCAGCCATATGTAAGGGGCAGAGGCATGTCTCTGTCTGCTCTCACCACAGCACCTCCAGTCAATGAATCAATTTCACCGAGAAGACTTTGACTGTGCCACTGATGATGTTCACCACAGTAGTGAATGATAATGTCTAGAGAGAAAGATGCCAGCAGGCCATGACTTCTCAGCTTGAATATTCTTACAACTATAATTTATTTGCAGCCAACCTTTGACATGCAAGTATACTATGAACAATTCCCTCAATATACACCTTTGGGACAGTATGCTAACAATTTTGATAGTGAAATAATAGCCATTAGAGCAACTTTACAAAATACTGTATAGACCTAACATAAATAAAAGAATTATTATTTTAAGTGACTAAAGCAGCACTGCAAAGTATAATGAATTACAATTATCCACCAACATATGTTATAAATGAAATAAGAAAACTATATCATGCAATCCAGATTAGAAATACAGAAATAGTTTTACAATGGATCCTGAGCCATGTGGGATTGAAGGGGAATGAGTTTGCTGATACTTTGGCAAAAAAAAGGAGCCACCATAAAATTAAAAACACCTTTTGAACTAGAACTTCCCTCTAAATTGAAACCCATAAAAAAGATTAATATCTGAACAAGAACAACAAAATATCAAATAACTTAAAGGAAAACCATATGAAGATATTCTTTCAAACATCTTTTATTAAAACCAAGAAAAATTGGATATGCTTAGTTCCATTTAATTGTTGGTAATGATTGCATGTCAGAACATCTCTTCAGGATGAAATTAATTAAGGACAGTCACTGCCCACTGTATAAGGAAGGACATGAATACTATCTTAAACAAAGAACATCTACTGAAATGCAGCAAACTAGATAGCAACAAACAAATGAAAAATATTTTGGAAGCTCTATATTAGGAAACTAGGGAAAAAATTATAAATATAAGCATCACCAATGGCCTCTAGCAACTAACCAACCAACCACTTTTGACATGCAGTAGGCCTTCACTCAACCAACATAATTGTCTAGAAATTAGCCAAAGTAAAACCATAAACTCAGCCTTTAGAAGAGGGGTCAGACTGTGAACAAAGGAAAGCTTAACAAAGACAGCTACAGTCAATAAATTTAAATATCTGGGAGCAACTTTAGGAAAGTGTTTACAGCACACATGAAAGAGACAGACAGAGAGAGAGAGAGAGAGCAACAGCAGGAATTGCTGCAATTAATGACATTGCACATATAAAGCAGTTATCATTTGAGACAGCAATGAATTTATTCCAAATTAATGTGAACCAACTTACAATATATGGCCAGAATTCATCCAGAAGCATCTTAATGAACAGAAACTTAAAAAAATGAGAAAGTCAAGGCAGTTTTCTTGAATTATGGTGTCTTCAAGTCTAGTGTATCAGATGACATGGGAGCCATTCTTCATGAAATATCTAAGTCATCAGATAATGGTATCATCTACATCCAGTTATGAAGAATTGCTACATGAACTGAAAGAATAGAAGAAAGAACAATTGGAAGACTTGTTCACCTGATGCCATGACCATGAGATTGGACAGCAGAAAAGAACATATACTAAGACACTCAGTGGCCTGATATGCAGTATATGGTTTTCATTATAAAGTTTACAAAACAAAGAAATACTATGAATCAAACTTAAAATGTATTTGCATCTGGGGTAGAATATTGTGCTGTAGATATAATGCTCTACAATACTTATCACAGACTAAGATCAACACAGAGTGAAAAACCAAAACTTGCACATTGTGCTATCTTCCTTATATATTATTAAATATAGCACTTGGTTAGAGTGTAAACTAATAATTTTTTCTTTGGTGCTTTTTATTATTTGTCTGTACTGAAAAATTACCAAAATGCTTATAGGTATTTTGTTACTGTAACTGAATCTAATTGCATTTACTAGTTAGTACAGCACTTGGTACCCATTCTTTTGTCATATCTACTAAAATAAATGACCATAGATTAGCTACAAGAAGGAAAATGCCTTAAGAGAGAGTATTAGCAGGCAAAATAAATAAGTAAATAACATTTAAAAATAAAATAAATAAAATGTTCCAAAAAACTGTTCCATTGGATGCAAAACTAATATAGGAAGCAGATTTTGAGCATATGCCTTGAAATTTAGATGTAAATAATAATTTGTAGGATGAAACTAAACTCTTAAGATTACTACAGAAGTATACTAAAAATAAGTTCAAGACATAAAGAGAGTGGTATTTGCTATCCTGCACCACTGCATGTCTACAGATGAGGGGCCAGCTAGTAAGATATGATTGTTTTGCAATGGAGCTGTTGCTAGAGAAGTAAATCTAGATAAGCATTGAGATAACCCTTTCACCATAGATTGCAAGATAACAGTTTTGTGTTAAAAGTTGGCTGCAAATAGACAGGGGTAAAAGATATCAATGTTCACTTTTTTTAAAGATTTTTAAGAGTACTAGATTGTGTTAGTTTTGAAAGTACCACAAGCCTGTTGAGTCACCGTGCACTAATAATAAGAAACAAGTTATTGCAAATGTTTGCCATTCTTGTATCAGATGAAGAAATTTCAATGAGAACAATGAAGAATTTACACAAGAAGAAAACTGAAAACTGGAAGATTCACCACTGTTAAGGTAAAAATCAGACTTCAATCCCATAAGACAACAAAGATGAACATTGTAAGAAATTAAAACATTGTTAATGTATAAATGCTCAAGAAAGGCAGTTAATTGTGAAATCATTTTAATAACTTAAGAGTTCAGTAATGCTCAAATCTTTTACTTGGCAGGATTAATTGCAGTCTTGCCTGTGATGAGATCTAGATCAAGTCAAAAAGAAGGAGACAAATAGCACAATGCTTCTTACCTAAAATTTTAAAAGAGAAGATGTTGAAGGGACTGATATTGGCCATCAAGTGCTCATTTTGATTCTTGTAATCAACTGTGGAAAACTGAATTACATTAAAGGATCTATGAAGAATACCAGGTTACCAGCAATTGATTAAAGAGTCGAGCATTCTTTCACCTATCATTAAATGACATAAAGAAAATGGTTGAGGAACAAATTGCCTCATTTAAAGGAAGGATGAGTCATTACAGTTTGCACTACTCCAAGAGATTGTACTTGAGTGAAGATTTGAACATCTCTAAAATGTTTAAAATGTTTAAGGAAATTTTTCTAAATATTCAGGTCTCTTATAATACTTGATGCAAGATTTTCAGCACAAAATTAAATATTTCTTTTGATTATCTAAGAGCAGACACTTGCAGTAAGTGTGATGAGTTTAACACTAGTAAAAGCCTTCATCCTAACATTTTAAAGTTCACTATATTTTATACAGCCTTCATCCTGTTAAAGATGCATAAGAATCACATAAATTAATGAATCAGAATGCTTTATACAAACATCCAGCTCAAGCTTTTTATGAGAGAAGTTCAAAATTTAAAGTTATAGCAATGGACTAACAGAAGAATATTTCATTTCCTAATATACCAATGCACAATGCCTACTACATGAGGCAGTTGTTAATGTATTTCTTTAATAGCAACACATTTGCCAAAAAAAAAATCTCTATTTTCTTTACTTATCCTGATTTTATGGGAAAGAAACATTGTGAGGAAATTTCTTCAATCATGTTCAATATTTTCAATGTCATGGATCAAGATGTTCAAATCCTACAATTTTTGTTGGAGGATAAAACAAGATTTCCACAATGTTTGGACACTATACCTCATGATGCATGTGTTGAAAATGCTGGACTATATTTTCATGACTTTCCCCATTAGGGGACATTTCTGCTTGGAAACTGATTAAAATCTGAAACAAGGATGGAGCAGCCAAAAGACTGGGAAGGTGTTCTATAGAATGCATGAAAAAAACTAGGAGCTTTCCAGGTGTTAAAAGTGAAGTGAGAAATGAAGGACTAAACACTTTTTCTGGAAGACTGGTTTGTGATATAATGTCCATTTCCGATACAAGTTAGGGAATTGAGAATTTCAGTGTATAGGGATTGTTGCATTTACAAACACCCTATGAAAAAACCAGTATTAGATTGGGCAATCGAGTAGGCTAAACATTATTATTAATAGAGCCTGTATTTTATTAATTACATATTTAACACCAGTTTTCACCTAAGGCTTCATAAGCAGCAGACATAGATGAAGATGACACATGAAATGAAATTAAAATTTGGGAAAGGTGTTTTGTTTAAAAGTAAGTAGTAGTTGTGGTGGTGGTGGTGGTGGTGGTGGTGGTGGTGGTGGTGGTGGTGGCGGCGGCGGCGGCGGCGGCGGCGGCGGCGGCGGTGGCGGTGGCGGTGGCGGTGGCGGTGGCGGTGGCGGTGGTGGTGGTGGTGGTTTCTCCTGCATCACCTACATATATATTTTTTTTTAAATACAAAATAGGCACTAATAAAAAAAATCATTACTTTTAAATATAAAAATTAAGACTAGTGACTTCGGAAATTCCTGAAGGCACTGAATCCAATCAAAATTTATTCTAATTTGATTGGCTCAGCCCCCCAATCCCCAATTCATCAGCAACTACCTACTGGAATATCCAGGGGACCGGGCTTCAATCCAACCAAAAACAAAACATAACGTTGAAAGTAATTTATACAATTAATACAATACTAAGTTATATTTCTTACAATACTAAACCTTTCTTCTTTTTTAATTAAACCCATTCAGCCAAATTTATATCCTTTAGAGTTGCATATTCCTTAGGGCTTTATACACACTAACACCCAGGTTATTGATATATAAGGATCCTGTTTAACTAATTAGATAACTAGCCCCATACCCTCCCCTATTACTTTCATCCTCCTTTCACTATCTGACAGTTTTATTCTCAAGCACATTTCCTAAGTATTTTATACCCATTACCATTTTTGTCTTACCTGGCCTATGTATTTTCCTAGTTCCTTAATGTTTTCATCTGATTTTAAATTTAAAATTCTTCTACCTCTTATTTCATTTGGTAGGTTTTCACATTTTCTTAATAGGAACGGTTCCCTCCAAAACTTAGTTTGCTTTAAAAGTAAGTAAGCAATTCAGGTCTACATTTAGAGTATCTCCCCAGCAATTGCAAATTATGAGAGTAGAAAAACTTGGATAACCACAGCTAGGGAGAATGGTCCTTGCCGGAATTAAACCCCAGACCTCCCACTTATGAGACTATGCCTTAATGATCTCAGCCCCCTGTGGCAGTACATATTTTAATTCTACATATTTAAGCAGCATGAAAAAGCAAACCTTAAAGAGATATGCAAGTAGAAATGTTTTTCATAAATTTTGATTTTACTTATTTTAAAATATTTTGAATAATAATGTGCATTTCAAACCATACTAAATAATAGTTACATCTTTAACATTATTTCATAATTATTATAAATGTTTCATATAATGTATATTTTACACTGTGGTAAATAATTTTACATGTATTAAAATTATTTCATTGCTCATCGTAGTTACATTAAAATTATATTTTCAGAAGCTCATCATCACCAAAAGTGACTTGTTTAAAATATGTTACTCTCTGGTTCTCAAAACACATCAAAATTGTCAAGTCAGTTAGAATGGCAGCAGTTACGTTATTGTCCAAGTGAAAGCATGGTTTAGTATTCACATTGCTTTTATAATAGATAACAGTGTTCCAGAGTCATAAAATAACACCATCAATAAGCAATGCACTTCAATACTTTGCTGCTATTCCCTGTGGGCATAATATAACTGGGATTTGGCTCAATGTGGCCACCCCATAGTAGGGGATAATTTGCACTACTAAACAGTTTGATGTAAATGTGCTACTGCAATATTGTGAGTCATTCAGTGACTTTGACATATGAAAAGAACAGAAAGTAAAATGAAATTGTTCAGGGATCAAATTTGAAATCGCAGAGGCAGGAACATTTGCCTTAGCGGCACAATTTGTGACCCTGCAATTTATAAATCCAAAATCAGTAAATAGATGTTTAAAAGTATGGTGGCTAAACTCTTTACAGGTAGTGAAACATGCAATGAATCTGGGATTTTGGCAACAATTGATGATCTTCTTTGCAGCTGGTATTAAATGATTAAAAAATCATTAAGACCATTGCCTTAATGCTAGATGAATCTATTGCTAGACTAATCTAACCCTGCACCATGTGTATGGAGCTTATATACCTTTACATATATAGTAAAGAAAATTAGTACATGCACTTAAAGTCTTCAACATATGATTTATTCAAAGGAATCTTATAAAAGTGTAATGAAGTGCCCTTATAATTTTATAATTACCTTTATGGTACTAATAAAATTCAGCACCATTGTTTTCTAAAGAAATCATTTTTAATCTCCATTTCTGTGGAAATAAATATGAATAAGTGTTTATTGCTTTGAGAGAAATAAATAAATATACTAATATTTTTGTATGTAATTAAGTAATGTGAAAACCAATGCTATCCTTGCTCATAACTTTTATAATGTTTAAATTTCTAATAATTACTGGAAAAAAATCACTTCTCAATATGCAGAAGAAATCAAATATTTGGGAATAGCACTGGACAGGAAATTAAAAATGAAAGCCCATGTACAAAATATCACACAAAAAGCCATAAAACGAAGTAACATACTGAAAACATTAGCTGGATCTAAATGGGGCAGCTCAATGGAAGTTTTAAATAAAACATATAATAGATATATAAAACCAGTACTAAAACATGGATGTGAGCTACTCTTAACAGCAACAGAAGAAAAAATTAATAAGATTGAGAAATGCCAAAATCAATGTTTAAGACTGATAACAGGTGCCGTAAATGCACTTCTGGCCAGAACGAATAATAATCCAATGAAAAGCAGCATTGAAACACAAGCGACACAATTATACATAAAATTAAAAACAAACCCAAGTAAACACCAATGGTTTCATCAACTACACAAAGAACATAAACTAAAAACACAGATCACAAATAAAGCTTACTTAGAGAAGAATTACAATTATTTAAACCTGGCAGAGATGAACATCCCATATCCCTCAAAAACTAATCCAATGAATTATATTAAGATAGTAACAGATAAAAAGCTGACAGAACAATTAAATAAACAAGAAGACTCAACAGAGGTATGCAGAACTATAGCACTTGAACATTTACACAACCAATTCCCCGAAACAGAGTGGCTTAGAATTTACACAGATGGATCTGCAGACAAACAGAGAAATAATGTTGGAGGTAGTATATATTGTAAATATTTCTCGCATTATTTTACACTGCCTAGAAAATCCACAAGTTATGAGGGTGAAATGGTGGCAATACAACGAGCGTTGGAACAGATATACCATAGGACTGATATAAAAGAAAATAAAGTAGTGATTCTTACAGATTCAGCTTCAGCTATACAAGCTATAGAACGATATGATAGTTCATATGAATCTTACAATGTAAGGGACATGAGATCTTAATGTAGATTACTCCAAACAAAATTTCAACAAATAATACTACTGTGGATACCAGCACATGTGGGAGTGATAGGTAATGAGAATGCAGACTTTCTGGCCAAAAAGGGGGCAGTGTTATATTCAAAACCAATAAAGCCCTGTGGATTAAATGTAAAATTTAAAAATATTAAAAAATGACCATAGAACAAAAATATCAACATAACATTCAAGTGGAAATATCTAATAAAAATTATTCTAATATAAAAGAAACAGTACAAAAAATAAAAAATCTATCAAGGAAGGAAGGAAGCAGTTGCTCATTTTAGACTGACCACTGGACATGATTGTCTGGCGGAACATGTACACAGATTTGGTTTTATGAATGATAACACATGTAAGATTGGCAATGCTGACAATATTCAAAACGGAGAACATCTATTGGAATGCACAGAACTGAGGAAAGCTGCACCTGACGGGAAAATACACAAATTATATTGGCTGGCCAGGGAAAAATTGGTGGATCAATTTCCTGCAAATAAATCAACAACAACAACAGCAACACTTTCAAGATCAGGTATTAATATTAGTTTGTTGTTAGGAAGACTTTAAGCAGTGAAGTTATTTTACATCATATTTGACTAGATTTTTGGTACTGGAACTTCACAAACATTTCTATATTTTTGGATTTTTAACACCGAAACTTAAATAACTTTTTTATGTATACCAAGATTTAGATTTTTTGATGGTGGAATTTCACTAATTAATGATATTAGTTTCATGATCTGTAGTTGTGGGAAAAATCATTCACTGTCATAGAAATTGTACACAAATGTACTTCTCCATCTTCCAAATTTCCAAATCTACAACACAGAAGCATGACCAAAATTATATTTTATTGCTAATTTATGCTATTATGTATTTTCAGATATGGCACTACGTTGTTTGACATCAGATAACACAGAAGTCACGGGAAAATCACTAAATATTTCTGGGATTTTGATGGCCTTGTGTTGTCATCATCGTTGTGACTGGAGTACTTATGTGGGCAAAGAATTCTTGACTGTAAGTTGAAATATGTAATTAGGTTTGTTAAACAGCAAAAATAAAAGTATTAGTAGGTCCAACATTTTTTAAATTGAGAAGCTTTTAGTAGCTGTATCTCCTGTGTATAGTGCTGTTTTGGAGGAAAGCGAATCAAAAGCAGAGAAAGTCTTGAAGACATTCATTAATTTAGTTAAGTATTTTGTAACTTGTTATGGAAAATTTCATGTTAAATAAATAATTTTCATAAATGTCTTATATCTCAATTCTTCTATAAAATCGTGAATGTTTGAAAATTTTTGGGGATAGTGTACATTGATGATGGCAGAGTTAATTCATTTAAACATGACTTCTTTAACCTAATTTGCTGATACCCCAGCTGGTATGTTAACAAGTTAATGTTTTTTTCTCTCAAATTAAATGTAAAGCAAGAGGATCTGTAGACCTCTTGCCATGATTGATTTTTTACTAGGTATAGAAACAATTGCAAATTATTTTTGTCATATATTCTTGTGGTCTTGCTAATGTTGACACATGTAACTGCTTTTTTATGAGGGATAAGCTTAAAATTTGTGCACTATAGCCAATTATACCCATATTGAATGGCTCAATCTTGTAGCTTGACTTTGGATTAGTCCAAATTTGGTCCATTGTGGTAGAGCTGCATTTAGTTATTCAAGTTGGAAAGTGAACTATAGGTATTAACCCAAAACTAGAAAAAAGGTTTATTAAGTTATATTTTTGTTTGGAGTCTTTGAAAAATCAACATTAAAGTCACCACATATGATTAGGTTTTTATTTAATGTTTTTAGTTTGTTAAGAGCATGCTTTAATTCACTTAAAAGAAGGTTGAATTCTCCTTCAGGAGCTCTGTATAAACACATTATAGTATCATGTTCTTTTAGTTCAACTGCAGATATCCCTATATGTTTTTCTTTTGAAACTTTTCCTAGTATGAGTAAAGGTGTATAATTAATATCATTTCTTACATGTATACAACTACCTCCTTGACTAAATTTATTTCTACAAAAATGCCCAGCAAGTTTATAGTTTGCCATTGAAGTGTTGATTAGAAATTCTTCTTTTAACCAATACCCTGTTAAGCATAGTACTGATAAGTTTATTAATTTATCAGATAATAAGATCTCTATATTTGTTATTTTATTAGCTAATGATTGTACATTGTTGATTTAATTTGGTTTATTTATGGACGCTCTTTAGCATCTCAGGTCATCAGCGTCCCATTCAATTCAGGGCGTGAAATGGCCAACAAATTTTGCTCAGAAGCCTCCTCTTTCAAGCTTGAGGTACATTTTCATGCCGTAAATGTACGACATGGGACCCACGGCTTTACTTCCCTTCTGAAGGAAGCCATACTTACGATTTTTATGCCGAAAAAATCCATCGGTCCTGGCCGGGTTTGAACTCGTGATCTTATGTTTAGGAGGCAAGTATGGTTACCATTACACTACCAGGACCGACATTGTACATTGTGATAAATAAGTTTAAACGTTGGGACTTGCATATATGGCATAGTTATTTGTTCACTTACCCTAATTTGAGCATCTGATGTACTGGATTCCACTAGTCATTCAGTGGAATGGAAGTTTGGTGATATGATTTCACTCTTTTTTACTGGCTTTGCACTGATAATGGTGTTTATTTCTTCTTTTATGTAGTCCTTGCCTGCACCATTCAAATATGTAGGTCATGCCTAATATGAAATTTTCTTTCTACTTTGCTTATATCTAATATATAAACATTTGTAAAGTGTTTAAAAATGTTCACAATTTTCTAGGTTGTTTCACTTATTTGCTTATTTACGCAGGATAGTTCAATTGGATCATGTCTATGTGGAATATTACACATGATTACATTCGTGTGTCTTAATTCAATGAATGTTTTCTTGAGCTGTACTTCTAATTCCCCTGATTTGTTCTTATACACATCCTTTGCACCCCTTACTAGAACGACGAAGTCTTCCTCTTGTAGTTTCCCACATTCACCAATAGTATTTTCTATAACGTTTTTCATCTGCACATTTGGTTTCATCATTCCTGATGCCCAAATACTTGGATTTTCATTTAAGCGACTGGCCAGACCTCTTCCGTGGGGCTGTTTCTGTAGATCATTACTTTCCTTTGGAATCTTCTTTTCTCTGTGTGTAGATTTATTTCTTTTGTCCTTTTCTGTTGATTTTCATCCCCATGTTCCTCTTGAAACACGTTAAATTTGTTTTGTAGCATTATGTATTGCTGGGTGGGTTGGTGCCGAAGCCAGTTCTTTCTGGGGTGGCTTGCAGTTTGCCAGTCATTATCATTTGCCAGCTTTTTCTCTGAATTTTAACTGGGCTAGTTAATTTAGTTCTTAGTTTTTTGTTTTCTTCAAATAATTGAATCTTTTCTTCTTGTACCTTCCTTAAATCATCTGGCAATAGCTTTATAACTTTGGCTTGGCTGGCCAGCATGACTAAAGTGTTAGCATTTTTTTTCTTTAACAAGCACGAGTTGCAAAACCACGTTTCTTAATCATTTGTATCACAAATCTCGATTTGCTCGCACTTGCCCTGTATCCAAAACTCACAACAATCACATTTAATACCTTTTAATACTCTTTTATGGCAGAATTTACAAACAGAGTTGCTATTTCTCTGGGAACTAACACTATTAACTGTCACTATTGCCTGCTGATATAAGAAGCAGAGAGTTGATGAAATCATTAGCAAAGCACACATGTGACTGTGGATAAAATAAAAAAAAACACTTGGAACAGGACATAATACACTTCAGGAAATAATTAAAGCTATAGGAAATATAATGCTTGTTGGATTCTGCACATATTGACCAAAGATCACAGTTTAGCACAAAACCATCACCTCAGAACTGCTTCAGAGAATGAAGATGATTATTAGCTCTGTATTGTGATGAGTGATGAAATCTGGTTTCATGATTTTGAATCTGAAATGCAATGGCAGTGCATGGCTATGAATTTTTTGGCAAAAGAAGAAGAAGCAAAGATAGTGCCATCAGCTATGAAGGTTATGAGCAGTATCTTTTGATTCCAGAAGGATGAATTTTGTCTATCCAAACTATAAATGTTGCTCATTATGTACACTAATTGTATGAGCTTCATTGTGTATTGCCAAGTAAATAACCTGCAAGAGAAGATTAGTATGATGATGCTTCACTTACTTTATATCAGAAACAGTGGAAAAAATAGAGGAAAAAAGAAACTTCTTCCACATCTCTTGTACAGCCCTAATCTGACACCCTTGGATTACTGATGTTGGATTGAAGTTCTTTTACATGGAAATATTAAAACTGTGGGAAAATGTTGTACAAATAAATGGGGATTGTATGGAAAAGTAAACAAAAGTATGCAGACTAAGATAGTGTACTTGGTTTTACAATTACACAACTTAATAATTTTAAAATGTTGGTGTTCATTACTTAGAATCAGAATTTCTAAGCACTAAAACTGGAATGAAGTTATGTTGGGACTGGACTGAAAACAATGGGTGGGAGGAATAATATAGCCAGGAGCTAAAAATCACCTTCTATTCTTACACCTATCACTCATCAGATCTTGTTTACCTGCTGGAAGATAGCTCATAGCTTGTGTTCATGCTTTGTATTGACCCAGTGAGTGTACCTAACTTGATGTTACATGCTTAGGAACCTGATGCCTACTTACCACTTTTGATGTTACCCTTGTTGTGTGGATGTGTTTTAAAGTGCCAAAATAAGTATGTCCCAAAAGGTATAATCATAACTCTATAACCCATATAAAAGGGCCTAATATAGGAACAATAAATGATAGCATATGTTTTGTAAACTTCTGTAATACAAGGGCTGAAATGAAAGTAATGGCAACATATTCATAAGTAGTGAACCATTTATTCTAGAATGTTTAATTTAAATTCCTTCAATGTAATCTCCAGCCACATTTTTCACATGCTGTCATTATTTCTGGAAGATGCTAGATATGCATTGCTGAACCATTTTTGTTCATGTTTGAGGAGCTACCTACTGCAGTGTGACTTTTCTGACTTCTATGGCTAATTTCCCCACTGTTAATCAATGACCCACCTCCAGCAGTGCTTGAATCAAATAAATGGAGTGTGCTTCAAGGACAAGAAACCTAAATGTGGTGCATCTTTCACTCCATTGTGTCCTTTTTGAAAGTCTGGCATCCTACAGACCACCATTCAATTTGGCAAAGTTTCATTGTCACTGATTTCTCATGTACCTACATGACATTTCCTTTATGTTCTAACACATGCTCCCTTAATTTTAATACATGCACACTGCTCCCTTTTAGAAGACATCACTTTAGGGCAGTTCAAATTTACACTATTACTGAACAACTTCATATTCATCCATCTACAGATAGTTTATTAGTGATGATGAGCATGTTGAACAGTTATGCAATTCCTCTAGACATACTGAGAAAAACAATGCCCTCATATGTTCATTAACTTGCCCCTGTTTTCTTTCCAATCCCTCATATTTTGAAGTTCATTTTTCTAAAAAGCTTATAATGAATTAACTGAACAAAACCATTAAACAACTTGGCTTATAACTGCTTTGATACATTAAACAAGTTAGATTTATTCTTTACCAAATAAAATATATAAATAGTGTATCTTGGTCAGCAACCTTTCTGAGCTGTGCATAGGTATTTTGGTATTTTATAGACAAGGCTCTAAATAAAACCATAGAAGTAAAGCAGCACTTAAGCTACTTAAGCTGTTCTCTTTATTTTGTGTGCTCAGGGAAGTGACATCAGAATTTGTCACATTGCAACACTAGTGTATCAGACATAAAGATTCACATGCTCCAGATACCCTCTTCCAAATATATTTCAAATATTTGTTTATTATCAAATATGATGGTTAACCAAATGTTTGCAGAGAATTTATCTTCATGAAAGTCATATGTACTGTGGGGTTTTCTTTAGCCCAAACATGATTTCTACCAATTACATCTTTGATAAATGTGTTTATGTGTTTATGCTCCAAGCATAAACACATTAAAATTACACTTACGGTCATGTAAATAATTATGGAAAATCAGTCATGTTAAATATAAAAGGGGAAAAAATATGAAGATTTTAAGATTAATTCCATTTTTCAGGCTCATGAATTTACAGAAGCTGATTTTAACATAATGTGTGGGATAACAAGCTGGGCAGTATGTGGCTGGCACCGAAGCAAAACATCAGAAGCACAAGGGTGATTATAGAATATTTCATTAGGAATATTTTTATAAACTATCTGGCCAATCAATTTATAACTAATTTTTGGTTTAATTAAAGATAATGTACTTATTTAAATACGTTGTCCATATTACTGTGGTATTTGCTGCTGCCTTCTAAGTAGAAAATGCTACTGTTCAACAAATAACTGAAATTCATATATCTTAAAAATCTTTTGTTTCAGAAAAATGTTGCCAGTAAACTATCAGAAAAAGAGAAAAGAAATTGGGTTCAAGTGCAAAGCAGTCTTAGACTATGGAAGACTTAATTATTTAAAACACAAAAATTTTCATTGTTCTTTGTTGCGTTACATAAATGAATCTGTTACACCAGAAAATGTATGTATTTTGGCAAAAAGTTCTCCATTAACCAGTCAGTGTCAATGAAATTTGTTAAACTGTTTGTAACTTTAATTTGATAACGCAAATTTTAATATAGAGAAGAGGGGGAGAAAACAACTCTTGAATGCTAGAATTTTAACAGAACAACAAAATAAAACACCAAAAATATGTTCCAAAATTTAAAGAACATAGATTACTGTTAATATATAAAGATTCTTTAAAAAGCTTGTGCATCTTTTATTTTTCATTGTGGCATAACAACATTAGGTCTCCTTAATGACTCAAACAAAGGTTGCATAAAGCCTAATTTTCTCTACGGAAATGAGATAATATCTACAATAAACAACTAACATAAAACTAAATTGGATACAATACAATCTAGTCCATTAAGAATAATAACAGGAGCTGTAAAAACACCACCTATTGCTGCAATGCAGAGCATAACTACCAACCTGCTAATTAAAACAGAGCTAAGTAGTAAAACTGAAATATTAGGACAGAAATTAAAAGGTAATCAAAGCAGGAATAGATTGTTTCATATTCATTCCCAACAGCATACAGCGATTAAGAATTCAATAGGCTTTCAAAATTACATACAGAAAGATAATTTACACAAAATTTTAAAAATAAACACCAAACCTGCTATCACATCAATTGGACCTTTACAATATGTAGATATTAGTATGAAACTAAATCTGGATACAATGGTCTCCATGAATGACCTATCTGAAGTATTAAGATTCACAGCACTTAGTACACAACAACTATTATATGACTAATACATGGTGTAGAGTATGTACAGATTGATCACTTTAAAATGGGTAAGCAGGCTTTGGAAACTGTGAAGGATTCTCTTAATATATACGTTTGGGAGGGTGTGCTAACAATTTTGATGGCAAAATAATGGCCATTAGAGCAGCATTAGTATATCTACTGTGTAGACCTAATATAAATAAAAGAAATTTTAAGTGACTCTAAAGCAGCATTACAAAGTAATGGATCATCAACAAGTTCCTCTGCACTCAGGTGATGTGCACTGCACAGGAGAAAGTTGGTACTGCTACATTTCTGACATTCCTTCCTTTCATCCTTCCTTCCTTTGAAACCAGTCTTTAGCCAATAATCCTCCCATTGTTGCAAAGATTTGAACTTTACAGTGTGTGCTTGCTCTTGGTGGTTAAGTGAACACAATAACTATATACTCGGTGTACAGTGCTGCCACCAAAATTTGTTTCCCTAGTGAAATTTCTGCTAGGAAATGACTGTGGAGCAACTTTTCGACTCTTTATAATGAAATACAAATACCCACCAGCAAACTCTAAATGAAGTATGAAAACTATAACATTCAATGCATATCAGACTTCCAGAAATAGCTGTACAATGGATCCAGAGCTGTGTTGCATTAAAGGAGATTAAACTACTGATACTTAGCAGAAAAAGGAACTACCTTAAAATTAAAATCAACTTTTGAACTGGAACCTTCCTTCTAATTTGAAACTCATAAAAAAAGTAATAATCAAACAAGAACAAAATATTGAACAAAAACATAAAGGAAAACCATATGAATATTTAAATACTTTCAAACATTTTATTGTAAATCAAGAAAAAAAGAAGTTGCTAAATTTCACTTAATTGTCGGGCATGATTGTGTGTCAGAACACCTCTTCAGGATGAAATAATTTAAGGACAGCTGTTGTCCATTGTGTAAGAATGTGAACAAAACCTAAATAAAGAACATTTTCTAAACTGCAGTCAACGTGATAGCAACAAACAAATGAAAATAGCTCTTTATTAGGAAGTTAGCAAAAAAATAATAAATTGCATTTTTTCCACACAATTCTATACTTTTTCCACGGTCTACCAATTTCATGCCATTAATTCAAATCTATTTGGTTCAGGTATAGTCAGTCTGCTAGGTACCCATCTGGCACACACTTCCTGAAACTTACACTCACTTATTTAGTCACTGTTCTGTTTTCAAGAATCAGTTCCGTAGCTTTTTCTTCACTATCTACAATAGGGTCTATAGTTGCATTACCCAAGTGCTCTGCATCAGTAACAGTGATATTTAAAAAAAAAAAAATTCTATTTGCTCATATGCAATTCTATGAACATTTTCATCATAATGGACAATGGTATGTGGGTGTACCAGCAGTGCAACCTTGGCTCTCCATGCATTCAAAGAGGATTAGATGGAAAAATAGTACAATTTGTTTGTACAAGGATGGTTTATAATACACATTTATTTAATATTGATAAAGAATGTTTGTGCATACTAATTGAACCATGTACAGTTTGAGTTGGCCTTGTATTAATTGCCCTTAGTGTGGTATAAACATTGCCCTGGTACAGATGTTGGCACATAAATATTCATTGATTGTATTGGGCTTTGAAATGAAAGGAGAAATTAATAATTATGCTGGCTCTAAAGGTTGATCAGTTATGTATTTGTTTTTTTGAATGCTGAAAATATTAGATCTACTGACATTACAAGAGACATAGTCAGTGAAGAAGATGTAATGAATAGGCCAGTGTCAGAAAGTGGTATATAATGTTTAAAAATGGGGAAAAAATTAAAATCGGGTCACCCCTCTGTCTTAATGGATGGACTGCAACAAACAGTTTGTCACATCATTCAAGAAAACTATGCACAATGTCCAGAAGTATTTTGTATAGTTGTATGTGAAATTTTCACTTAATGTTTTAAGTAATGTAAAGTCTATGCAAGGTGGGTATCATCGGTGCTCAGAAATGGATTCAAAGATGAGCAAATGAGTGCTGCAATGGCTTTCTTGGGGTTCTGTTATCATGGCAATAAGTTCATAACTAAATTGTAAGAGGGAAAAAAATGAAAGGAATAAAACCATGGTACTGATAGCACTTTTAATATGTAAAATATTTAGATATTGCCTTTTTTTTTTTTTTATTTGAATGTTCCCAATTTGCACACAAAACCCCTAGAGTAACTACAACCAATAGGGTGGTATCAGTCTCACTTCCCAACAGATCCAAGCAAATTCAAGCAAATATTTGCCATTATAGAAACTAACAGCATCTTTTTTTGGACTATAAATAGGTTGTACTCATTTGGTTGCTGCCAAGAAATATAACTATATGAGTTGAGTTAATACCTTCCATGCTGCTCTTAAGATGTCTTTTGTAAAACTATTCATAACTGTCACATGGGCATACTTTTACATGGAATTGTTCTTTTTTCTGACAGTTCCCAACTGTATAAAGCCAACAAGACAAAGAACTAACTGCAAAATGAATTTCACGGGGAATCTTTAGACCATATGGGCTTGGCATCATTGGATATTTACTTGTTTCTAAAGATGAAGGAGCACTTTGTGAGAAAATGATTTGAAAATTATGAATACTTAAAGAATGCAGTCATGATCTGGTTTAAATAACAGGCAGTCACATTTTAATAAATTAGGAAATAATTAAACTGGTTTTGAAAGAATGCAGTCATAATCTGGTTTAATTAACGGCAGTCACTTTTTAATAAATTAGGAAATAATTAAACTGGTTTTGGGGTGTATAACAAGTGTCTAAATTTCTAGAGCAAATATGCAGATTAAAGCATGAGGCAGATTATACATTAATTTTTCTTGAAATTACAACATATACATTATGGCTAAATTTTCTTTACTATACAAATTACCCTCATATGTATATAAAGAAACCAGGAAAATAAAAATGTCCGACACTTTTTAAAGAGTCCTAAATGTTTTTTTTTATTATTTTTTTTTTTAAATGTTCCATTACCAGCTCTTTGCATCTCATGAATTGTGGGCTTTCCCCCGGCATGGTAGTATTATAGTAAACTTCTGAGGTCAGGGACCTTAAACCTACAAATGATTAAAATGAATCATTCATGCCTTAAATGATTCCCAGTTCTTGGTACTTAAAGTTATCTCCCATTCACTTTCTCAGGTTAAGAGAAAACTAAAAAAAATTTACCCAGCTTGACCTGGATAATTGAAATCAGGACCTCCAATTTGGTAGTTGCAAATGCTACCACCAGACCCAGAGGTGGTAAAGAGTCCCAATGTAAATTCTGTGCATAAGAATAATGGTTTCGGGCATTAAAATTCCTAAGCGTGGCTTCCTTCAGAAGGAAAATAAAGCCATGTGTCCCATGTCGTAGATTTACAATGTGTTAAAAACCTCAAGCCTGAAAGAACTGTTTCATACCCTTAATTGAATGAGATGCTGATGATCTGAGATGTTAAAGAGTATGCATGAATAAATCAAATAAATAACAAAAAAAAAAACTGACACTACTACAAGAGTTTCTCTAGCTGTGTGTACAGGTACCAAATTAGTAAAAAATACCATTAATTATCTTGTTAATACATCACTAAGCATTAAAAATAATTTAATTAAATATGGATCCAATGATGTGACTTACACTAGTAGCACACCACATATTATTGTTTATTAATCATAAAGTGTAAGCCCAATTACTCGACCAGAATCAACACTACCCAATGCCTATTGTTTTGAGAGTTTACCTTTCCTGAGTTGTAGTACCCAAGTTGTAAAAAGTTGGATTTGTGGTGCCATGAATTCACAGCACCAAATGGCAGGTGGGATATCACTGGTAAGTGGCCGAATTGTAAATAAAAGTTTTTAATGTGCAACACTGTACTGAGCATCTGCATGTGTGTATTTGAGCAGGCCCTGATGACATCCAAATTTTCCATACAGTGCTAGTGCTAGCTTAGTGTTTGTTAGTGATATTGTTGTTAGTACCAATACTTTTGCACCGTGAAAGCTTGAAAAATAAAAGAAGAAAAGGAATTAGAAACAGAAGGGAAAGAATAAAAGTAGGAAGAGAGACAGCTGGTTGATAAAGTGATGAGCATTAAGGCCAGTGTATATGTGTTGTCTAGTAATAGAACAGAAGAAGTTTGGGGGGGAGGGAGTCTGGCATGCATGCGCTATTGTAATGAAATGTGAATGCAAATCCAGGAAAGCTTATACTACAAAACTGAGACTGTGTAGAATATACTTTGTCAATCCTGGTTATGTGCCCTTAAAATGAGTGAATAAGAAAATATAATTTTGTCTTGATTATTAATTTTATAAACAAAATTTAACTTCACTTTAATGGATACAGTTAAATTCTAAAGTTCAATATTAGATAGAATTAAAAAATGGGTATTTATTTAATGTAGAATGTGGTAGAAAACAATACAATTAGTACTAAAGCTGTATATGACACAGAATTAAAAAAATGGGCATTTATTTAATTTAGAATCTGTTAGAAATAATAAAACAAGCAAAGCACAGACATCTTTTCCATGCTTGCATGTGGTCACTTCAAAACACTTATTTCATATAAGCTAATTACTAATCAGTAGATTAAACTTATGATTTATTACTTAGGAAAATAATTAAATTACACTGGTCTAAACAATTTTTGCTGAATAAAAACTGTTCATATTTTCTGATTCCTTACCGCATGGAATCTCTCAACTAGGCTTAATTTTGTTTCATCTGGCAACAGTTTTCCATAAGTCAGTACTGTAGAAAATAACGGTGTTTATTAATTGTTCATAAAATAATTTTTCTGACAGATTTAAACAAGATAATAAATGGTTCATTTTGTGAATGAAACAGTAGGGCTAAATCATAGCATTCGAACAGAAAAATTGGCCAAAAGAAGCAATTAGTTACTGGAGAAATATATAAACCATTGGTTTCTCCTTCTAATGTCCTTTTGCCATTCCATGTTAAGTTAGGCTTGTTGAAGCAATTTTTTTTTTCTGTGAATAAGGATAAATGATTGTTTTAACTTACTTGTTACAAAGTTCCCACAGAAAACTGAAGCTAAGTAGCAGCAGGTATTTTTGGCGAATCCCCCAGATTTATTATAAACATATGTAGGATGAGTGAGACCTTTCCTCAGTAAATGTCCAAGTTATAGAAGTCAGAATGGTTTGCATACAAAAAAGTGACAGAAAACTTTCTTGGCAAAAGAAAATTGGAAAACTATAAAGAAATTGTGGAGAAATGTTGCAACATTTTGGAAATCTAGGGTGTAGAATGAGCATTTTCTCAAAATCCTCATTGATTACTTACCTGCTATTTTTTCATTTTTTCCCCATGAATCATGGTGAAATGAGAGAAGAACAAGTTGAGCAGTTTCATAAAAATATTAAAACAATAGAAACCACTATCAAGGCCATTGGGATGTGTAAATGATGGTTGATTACTGTTGGTGTTTTAAAAGGGACACTAGTGAAGGACATACTAGAACTTCCCCAAAAAGTTTTCTTCTACCTAATAGTGAAAAAAGTTTGAAAACTCATAATTATCAATATATAACTATCTTTTTTCAATATATTCATTAATATTTAAGTTAAAATGAAACCTACTAAAACAGCTTTGTCTTTGCTATGTGCCTTAATACTTAATAACATTTTATAAAAAATTTTAATTACATTACTACAGTTGATGTAATTTTGTTTAAAAACCTAACCTGAAAAATAAAAAAGCAAGAATTTTTATTGTAGGCCAGTTTTTTTATGCTGTAGATAATTGGCCACAATTTATTTTGATTTCAGTTACGTAATTTATTAGCACTGCACGGCCCTTTACATCGGGCATCACAGGACTTTTATGAGTTTGTGAATAAGTGGTTAGGTTAGCTTAAGGAGCGAGCGGGCATTAGTTTTAGCATTACTTCTACATTTCCTTCAATATATTCCAATCATGACAGTGACGTTACGAGCAGGTGGTGTGTTGTATCCAGTTACGTACTTTCCTATGTAATGTATTTGCTTTCTTATTGTTTTGGACTTTTTTCCTAATTCATTATTGGCAATTGAGCTTTAGCAACATTATAGCTTTTTGTACTCTGATAATACATATCAATAAATTAAAGTTATTAAATTATAATACACTTATTCTCTTGGTAGCTCTATGTCAAATACGCTACAGAAAATTAAATCTTGACGTTCAAATGCCGAACTTGATAACTAATTTTAAGAAACTTCCTTAAGCTTATCATTTCAGAGACTTTCCTCTAAAACATTTTCTTTCTAATGGTGGAGTAGAAAATGGAGTGTTGATGTGAGATTAGCGATGCCATGTGATCAACATAAAAACGCCAATCTTTACATGGGTAACATTTCTTCAAGGGACTGAACACAATCTTGACGCTGATTCCACATACTGCTCATCCACAGGACATTTGTGTGAAATAATGCGAGATGCATTAGTTGTAAAAACAGCGAAGCGAAATAGAACACGAGGTTTAAATTAGCAGTTGTTCTTGTTCAGCAGTGGGTATCCAGGTTAACCATCTCTATTTGTCACAGCTGCTGGAAATTCTATTATGACAATCTCTACACAAGCAGCTCACGTGTGTTGTCGTATTGAGAGATGAATATTCCTAACTTCCCTAACAACCATACAGAGGTTTATGAGGTTTTTATTGAGTAAAGTGTGCCTGGAGCCGTACAGAGGATTTGGCCTTACAGACAAAAAATTTTACAATTTTGGTTATAAAATGTTTTAATTTCACAATGCATTTAGCGGGCTGTTGTGACGCCCATACAAGTCCCTGCTTTTGGGGCTTGAGGACAGCGTCACTGCGTTAATGTCTCAAGGCTATATATATATATATATATATATATATATATATATATATATATATATATATATATATATATATATATATATATATATATATATATATATAGCCTTGAGACCTGATAAGTCCTGTCACTGTTAAGTGTTTTCCTTTGATGAAGGTTTTTTCCCCCCTAAGCCGCAGCCACTATTACTATTGTTTATGTACACTATTTATACACTATATACAGACCGCCGCCTCGTGCGGATTAAAGGTGTTAAAACTGGCGCACGCGCCGATGTTTTCTGTGGAGGGGCTCCCCTCCTCCGATTCCCGCAATGCACGGGTTGGGATGGCGGCGGATTCTTTCCCAGGTACGCCTGGCCCGTCTCTCAATGGATTGTACAATTGAGGGCATGCCCGTCTCCTCATGAATTGTTATGTTGTTAGTTAGGAGCGGTGCCCTCAAAGCTTTCCTGAGCGAGAGATTTTGAATGGTCTGTAAGCGTTTTAGGGCCGCCTTGGACGCGTGAGCCTATGCCACGCAGGCGTACAACAATATTCACAAAATAAAGTTCCTGTACAAAATAATTTTACTCTTAAGACCTAGGGACTTACCGCGAAGAATGGGCGCACATAGTTTCAACCGCTGTCTCCCTTTGTTGGCCACATCTCTCAGGTGATTGCTCCAAAGCAGTCAATTTACGGTCCATGGAGACCCCTAAGTGTTAACTTGCTGAAGACATGGCGACATCTCGCCATCGATCGTTAGATCGACTTTTGGAAGGTGCCTCTGTTTGGAGAAAACAGTAAAATGGCACTTGTGTACGTTTACGTTGATCTTCCATTGGTGAAGCCAGAACGTGAATTTTTCTATGTAGCGCTGAATTTCGCGCATGCCAAACTTTAAAATTTTTGAGTAGTGATAAATTGCAGTGTCGTCAGCATACATGGGCCCTTGCATTTAGCGTCCACAGGAAAGTCGTTGGTGAATATATGTACAAGTAGGGGGCCAGTATGGCCCCTTGTGGAACGCCGGCCTGCATAGGTCGCGCGGTGGAATTGGAGCGATCAACCTGTACATAGAAGCGCCTGTTTTCTAGAAAACTGTGTAATAGATAAAGATAATTTTGGAGTCCGGGAAAATTGTGGTGCAATTTATAAATAAGGCCGTTGTGCCAGCACCGGTCAAATGCAGCTTCTATGTCCAGAAATAAGGCAAAGGTTGAGGCCCCATTGTTAAATTGTTGTGTAATGTCATCTGTTAAGCGAAGTAATTGTAGATCTGTGGAGTGTTCTTTTCTGAAGCCAAACTGAAATTTTGAAATGCCATCAATGTCCGAAATCTGTTTTTGCAGTCGAGAAAGGATGACTTTTCACACAATTTACCAATGGTGGACAGAAGACTAATGGGACGGTAGTTGGAAGGTTGCCTGGTGCTCTTGCCCGGTTTTGGGAGCATAATAATTTTTGCCTCTTTCCACTTAAGCGGAAAATAGTTGAGCCTTAAGCAGGCATATAAGATCTTGGTCAATTGTACCAGGGCCTTCCTGTAAATGTTTAAGGTCCTCATTAGTCACTCTGTCCGGGCCGGCAGCTTTATGATTCCTAAATAATCGTAAATGCTTGAAGAGTTCCTGAGGCGTTATTAAACAAAGTGGTTGCTCGCACTTCCGTGCCGTCCAGTCTCGAACCCAGGCCCTGACTTGAGAATCTTGTTGGTGGTCGATGGTGTTGTTTTCCTGAAAGTGTTCTGTAAGCACGTCTGCGAAAACCTCTGCTTTTTCCGCAGACGAGAAGACAGGGCCAGTTGGAGTATGGAGCGCAACGTTCCCAGTGTGTACGTTGGAGGTTGCCTTAAAGGATTTAACTAGGTTCCATAGTGTGAGGTCCGAATGGGTGGTACTTGACAATGTGTGTTCCCACTGGTCTTGCCTGCTAATGGCAATTTGGTGCCGAATAACTCGGCGCAGTCAACGAGCTGTCGCCAAGTAAATTCTAAGGCCGGCGATCCTCCATAGTCTCATTAGACGCCGTCTCCTGGCAATCAGTCGCTCCAACACCGGGTATGTAACAAAGCTGGGCAGTGAAACAGTGGTGGTGGTGGCATTCATTTTCGCTGTTATAGCGTAGCCTGGGTTGCGGCATCGCATGCAGGTGCATCTTGTATTTGTCCCAATCTGTGATGGCGCGCCGGACCAAAGGCGTGGCCCTGGCCGCCGCGGCTCCACAGATGTCAAAGTGTACGGGCAAGTGATTCGAATCTAGGCTGTGATAGACTGTAAATTTTCCTGATAATGCTGCGTTTTTGGCAACAACGAAGTCCAAAGTCTCCGGCTCATGGAGCCCCGCGCGGTGCCAAAAAGTGGGGTCCAAGGGGTCATGTACCTCCGTATCATAATTTTCTAAAATGTAATCTGCAAGTAGATTTCCGGCCGCGTTTGCAAGGCGTGAATTCCACAATGGGTGCCGAGCATTGAAATTTCCCGCTAATTACATGCTCCTCCAAATCGAGGATTTTTTTGAGGTCTCTCAAGAAATAGGTGGGAGTGGGTGGCCTGTAAAGAGCGACTACCATCACTGTTTTTTTTTTTTTTTTAATTTATCTGTATTTTAAGTGCTGTGTGCACTCTAACGCTTCTAGTGTAGGAAGCTTTACGGAAGTGTGAGCAATCGTGTTTTTCAAAAGTATTGCAGTCCCCCCCCCCCTCCCCCCTTGTCTGCCAATGCGGTCTGTACGAAAAATGTTATATCCCTGGAGCTTGAAGGAAAGCTTCGACTTTAATTTGGTTTCGCAAATAAATGCAATATCAATTTTGTTGCGTCTCCGGTGCCTTTCAAGTTCGTGTTGGCAGCTGTGAAAGTCATCTGCATTCCACAGCATCGAGCGTGTTGAAGTTATGCGCCTCCGATGCGTCGCTATTTAAACGGAGAGGAAATCTAACAAGGAGAATATAGCGTCCATTTTTTCCGTGATCCGGGCACTCCGGAACTTCATCAGACAAGAATTGATAGTGTTTAAATTAATTCCTCGCAATAGGTATAAAAACCCTTTTATTTCCCCCAGGCCAGAGCCCCCAGCTGATGGCTGTGTAGGCTGCGTGGGGGCGAGCGCCGCCAGCCGTGTTCGCGAAGGAGTGTCCTTCCTGAACATGCGAGGGCTTAAATATATGTCTGAGTTGCGGAACATTCACAGTCCACGAGGAGACGGGCATGCCCTCAGTTGCACAATCTATTGAGAGACGGGCCGCCATCCCAACCCGTGTATTGCTGGAATTGGAGGGGGGAGCCCCTCCACAGGAAACATCGGTACTTGCGCCAATTGTAACGCATTCAATCCATACAATGCGGCAAAGTGTAAATAGCGTAAACAACATGTAAATAGTGTATATAACAGGTATTAATAGTGGTTTCGAAATAAGGAACAAAAAACAAAACAAAAAAAAATTCGTCATAAGGCAAACATTTAAAGTGACAGGACTTATCACGTCAGACAGCAAATAATGGACATTAACACAGTGACGCTGCCCTCAGGACCCGTAAGGCAGGGAACGATATGAGCGTCAAATAAGCACATTAAATGTAATAAGAGACCACAAAAATTGTAAAAATAATTGTAATTTTTTTGCGTAAGGCCAAATCCTTTGTACGGCTCCAGGCACATATAAGACAATAAAAAAAACCTTAGAATCTTAGACATTCACAATCTGCCTGGCCATCGTGGCCAGTTGCCTGCGGCTTTTTTCGTTCTTAAAATTCTCGCATCCGCGATAGCTTGCAGGATGGTCCTGCCCGCAGTTCGTACAGTGGGGAGTTATCCCCTCCTGCGCCTTTGGAGAGCAAGTCGCTAAGCGGTGCAGACCGCCATAGAGGACGCAACGTGATGTAAGATTGCACATTTTAAAAGTGTGCCCCAGCTGCTGGCAGTTGAAGCACTGCGTAATATGATTTAGTGATTTAAATTGTTCAACTACCACCATCACATGGCATACCACTCGCTCTTTGAGAAACGGGTGATTTTGCTCGGTCTTATCCATTGTCACTAGGAAGTTAGGGAGGGGGCGACCCTTCGCCTCCAGCTGTTTCATGTGCGTCGGGGTGTAGCCTTGGGCACGCAAGTCCTCCAGGATGTCCTCTGGATCTAGTGATGGCGGTAGGCGCTTTACCACAAAGCGCAGCGGTTGCTCTGCTCTCGATGTGAAGCTAAAGTATTGTATTCCTTCACGCGCCAACTTGTCCAAGGTGGGATGGAAGTCGTCCAGGCGATCCGGATAAAGTTTCAGCCCTGAGGCCGAGTGCTGAATTTTATAGGCTCCGGAAAGCCATTGAGTTTTCATCAGTTTCAGAGCCTTGATAGATGTTTTTGCCGTCGGGAATGATGCTTCTCGGCGGCTTGTTGGAGGGTGGTGGTGGTTGCGTCTCAATATAAGCAAGATAATCATATTCAGTTCTTTATTTAGGATGCGTTATTGAGCAAGGTTGCTACGAGTGCGGACCCCAGTTCAATTCTTGATGTTGCGGAGTGGCATTTGTGGCACACAGATGACAATTGAGTCCATTCCAACAAACTCCTTCATATTTGTCATCCCTTTTATATCTTCGTGTGTGTTATTCTATGTTAGTGGTCGGCCGCCGTTCCGGTGAAGTCTCTGACATCCATAAGCTCTAATAATTGTACGCGAATTTCAAATATATACCACTTTCATTCTTATTCTATTCATGATGAGTGGTGTTTAAGGGCGCAACGTTCTATAATGAAAAAATTGAAAAACCCATATTTGGCTTTTCTATATTGGCATTACTGACAATCGACATTCTAATGGTATTAGATGGCTTGAAAAGTTTTAGTATTCGTAATGCAAATGTATAATTATTGTAATATTGTACGCCAAGTTTACGGGAATTATTAAATTCTTGTTTTATTTGTGAAATAGTCCTAATAAATATCACTCGAGGGTCTGAGTTTTCCAGGTAAATTCACTCACAACGTTGGTGAATTTATCGGCATTCTCAGACCCTCTCGTGATATTACTTGTGATAATATTGCAAGTGACGTAGAGGGCATCTTCTTGTTTAACTGATATTGAATGGAAAGTTATGTTTTATGGATTATATCAAAGTATACACAAGTATCAATAAGTTATTTGTATATAACTATAAAAAAAATCTGTTTTATTAGCACGACTGAGGAAAATCTGTTTTTTTTTTTTTTTTTTTTTTTTGTTTTTTGTTTTTTTTTGTTTAAATGAAACACATTTGTGATATATAAAATGTGTATTGTGATATATGCATTTTAAATGTGTTGCGTGATAACCACACATGCCTAATGTACTCAGTATTTGGTTCAAATCCGGCCAGGTTCGGTGGATTTATTAGGGCGTAAAAAATTTAAGGATGACTTCCTTTAGAAGGGAAGTATAACCGTTCACGTGTCATTGGTTTACGGCATGCAAAAGAACCGCAAGCCTGAAAGAAGAGGCATGTGAGCAAAATTGACCGGTCGTTTCACGCTCTAAATTGAATGGAATGCTAATTTTTTTTTTTTTTTTTTTTTATTGATTTATTTACGGGCTCACTTTAACATCACAGGTCTTCAGCGTCCCATTCAATTCAGGGCGTGAACGGCCGACAAATTTTTCTCAGAGGCCTCTCTTTCAGGCTTTAGGTTCTTTTTCGTGCCGTAAATGTATGACACGGGACCCACGACTTTACTTCCCTTCCGAAGGAAGCCATAGGGACGCTAATGACCGTAGATATTAAAGAGCGTTCTTAAACAAACTTTTAAAAAAATTATAATGATAATGTGTTGCAGCACAAACAGTTGTTCATGCTACACTGCTTTATTCACCTAACTATACCGGGCAAACAGCATTAATCACTAAACGCTTCCCTTTAAGTCAATACTAGCGGACAAATTTCAAACTCTGCTGAGCCCTGTTTCATTCTAACACATTACAAGTGTGCGGAATGGTAACTTGTAGTTATTAGTGAAATTCTGTTCCACAAAGATTTCTGCTACACTTGTACTTTACTACTCCACACTTACAATTGTACAAGTGAATTTTCGTAGTTCTATTCCACGAAAGTATTAGTATTAGTCGGGACTGGTAGTTTGAATATATTTCTCTACAAGTGTAAGATCATCGATAACTTCAAAATACTAGCAAAAAATTTATTATCTTTTTAATGATTTTGGGAGCTAGTTGAACCAAATGTGCCAAGTGTTAGAGAAAGTGATGTTAATGATGAGTAGGAATAAGTATAAAGAAAGAATAAATAAGTATTTGCATATAATGATAAAGTTAAGTTTAGTGCAAATAAAGTGCGGATATAATTGATATTGACGTTTCCTGTTCCAAAGACACATTTCTGACCAGCATCTTAGTTAATGTATTTTTAAGGTTCTTACTACTTGCCACAAAAACAATTTCTTTTCATTCTTCATTTGTATTTTTAAAGTCCTTGCTACATGCCACCTCGGTCCTGGTGGTGTAGTGGTTACCATACTTGCCCCCTAAACCCAAGATCGCGGGTTCAAACCCGGCCAGGACCGATGGATTTTAAAGGGCGTAAAAATCCTAAGTATGGCTTTCTTCGGAAGGTAAGTAAAACCACGAGTCCCGTGTCGTACATTTACGGCACGAAAAAGAACCTCAAGCCTGAAAGGAAAGAGAGGCCTCTGAGCAAAATTTGTCGGCCGTTTCACGCCCTGAGTTGAATGGGACGCTGATGACCTGAGATGTTAAAGAGCGTCCATAAATAAATCAATCAAAAGCTACATGCCACAAAAATTGCTCTTCATTTTCTTTTAGAATAATTTATTTGTGCGCATTTTCCCAGTATTTTGTGTGCTTTTGAGAATGTGATTGTAAGGCAATATAAGCAAATAAATAAATAAATATAAAGGATTAAACGGACTAAAAAAATGATCCGAGAGCAATCGAGAACCGCAATTGTTTGCCATTTCTCGACCGCTGAAATTGATGCTCCTAAATGTAGCTTATGGGGCCGTCGTCTCAAAGTGGATTATTATGCTTGAGTATCGATAAATACATAGTAAAGTATTTAAATTATCATTATGTCTGAGAGAGAAAAAAAAAACAAGACCCATTTTGCAGAAATGACAAAAAATCCGCTCCGTGCATTCAAACTTTCTAGAGTTCATTCAAGGTATGGCGACGTATGGCAAACAGCTGTTCCTCCATATTGTTTTCATATGACGTCCACATGGGTCACTTGTAACTTTTTACTAATGCTTTACCAGTGTAGCATTTCTTTCATAGAACAGAAAGTTACAAGGCCATATTTTACAAGAACCTGCACTCATACACTTGTATGTATTAGACTATACTTTTTGTGAAACAGGGTCCTGGTAGGCAAAATGCTTACCACGAGAAGCTCATTGGCCAACCACAGCTGGAATTCAATTGATTTCGATGTATTTATATAGTCAAATAGCCTGTATTGTCCGTAATATAATGGATTTTCAAATACAGCTTATATAAATCCAAATGGTGCATTATATATGTCAAACGAACTGCCGAATCTGATTGTTCTAGTTTTAATATTGCATAGGTTGCATAATCAAAAAGAAGTTTTACAAAGATTTAAATAAATGGCGAAAAACGAACTACATACTGTTATTAAATACATACATAAGAAAGATTTAATTTCCATATGCTAAGGATATATATATATATATATATATATATATATATATATATATATCTTGACTTTTTTCACTTTAAATACCCGAGAACGTTTTTTACAATTTGATAAGTCAATTTGTCCATATTATTGATATTGACATATCAAATTGTAAAAAACGTTATCGGGTATTTAAAGTGAAAAAAGTCAACTTCTATAGGAAAAAGAGGTGTGCTCCAACTAAAATGTTCCTTAAGTATTGGCCTTGATTGCAGATCGTTTAACAGAAATAAAAGTAATAGGCAATTTAAATGGTATAATTTGTCAGCAAGACTCGTCCTAATTGTGAAGCCCAAAGTAAGGCTAGATACGGAACCAATTTTCCGCTGTTTAATCTCAATGAAAAGTTTTACAGTTGATGAAATGTGAGCTAACCAGAGTATAAACGTCAATCATGTAACGCTAACATTTAGGTCCATATCTTCGCAAATTTACACTCCGTGGTTTGCTGAAATATTATACCTAAATGTTTTAATGATACTGAAGGAATTTGGATGGTCATTATTTCGCAACATTCATTACCATAATTCGTAGTTTTATTAAACAAGGGGAAAACGGTGTCAAGAAATAATCTTTCCCTAGGACAACTTCAATGTATTATAGTATTGTATTCTTTCAACCAATTCGCAACGCTTGTTTCGAAATGCTGACACATGCACCATACTAAAATGACCCAGATCCTAGTTATGTTTTATTTATTTTCAAAGCAGAAGAGACGCCCAGAGAAACGGTGCCCTTATTGGAGTGGTTCATGAATTCTTCTGTGATGTCACTTTGAACACAGGCCAAAATAGAATCCCCAAGTGTAAGGGGATCGTCCCTATAATGACCGCTTACTTTGACTTAGCTTTCGCTTGTGCCAGAAATTCATTCAGTTGAATGTTCCTGCCCTATAAGTTTATAGCAACCATCAAAATGTTTTTGGCTTCGCCCAATTAGACTTATTTAGATGGGGATAGTCATGATTTTCATGATTTTGTTTCAAAACAATAGCTCTAAACAAAGGTAATTTCCGGTTATGAATAAATATTTGGGTGCTTCAGTTCTCGTAATAGAGGCTACATAATAAATATTGCCTCTGCACGTTTCATTCTCAGAAATTCTGTATCATTTAAACAGCGGACAAAAATGATCTACGTTTGAAGTAAAACTTTATGCAAATGTCTGAAAGAAGCCCTTATTGTTTGATAAAAAGCGCACATCGCAAAGAATTCTCACGAACTGCTGAGAAGTACCATTGCAAATTGACTGCAGCTAAGACTTGACTCGTAGAAGCTTACCCGTCCATAGATGAAGAGCACATGAATCATACACGAAGTGATACACGATTCATGTAATGTTCATATTAAATGTAAGTGGTAAAACGTTCTTTCCTCGCAGTGCTCGAATTGAAAAAAACGTAAACGGGAAAATTTTCTTTTTGACACTTATTTTTTTTTTTAAATATTTGTACCATTAGATTTTAAAAGTTAATAATATTAACAACAACAACAATAATAATAATAATAATAATAATAATAATAATAATAATAATAATATCTATATCGTCATTTTGAATCACTGGAACTTGACATATTTTAATTTCTGGTAGGTTTTCTATCCTATCTTAAAGTTGAAGATGAGACAAATGCTTCAGAAAGTACGGGAATTAGTACTTGTTTTTTAATTGCATATAATATAGCAACTTCCCTCTATAAATGCTGAATCTACTTGTTCCCAGGGATGGGAAAATAAAATGTTTCCTTCACTTGCATACTTTGTTATTTTCAGTTTTTCCGAAAGAAAGGACAAGTTTTCTGCCATGTAATAAAACAAGAAGTATGCACGCGATATCAGAGGCATTTTCTCCTTGAATACATGCTCGCAAATTTAGTCTGAAAAATGGGTTTTACAATTTAACAGAAAAATTTATGATCGCTCAAAATCTAGTTCAAATTCCCACCCAAAGCACCAGATACTGTTGCTCCAACAAGGTTCGACGTGTGGCGCTATGTAACCTCAGTTTTATTCAAGGACGTCGTTTTAAGTTCAACTTCACTACCCAATTAAAAAAAATATATCGGCCGTCGTCGCCCTACTACTGCCAATAGCAAACTCGAACATTTTACCCAGTATTACGTTTTCAAGATGACATTGTTTATTTTACAAAATATTTCGATGATTTTAAGAATCTTAAATTGTTTACAAACAATATTTCTAATACATAAACGAAATATAAAAAAAATATGCATTTGGTTTCATAAAATCATCCATGTACAAAAAAGGTTAATCCATTGCTGCCCATTACCGTTTATCGGAATGCAATAAGTACTGAAATATTTATAACACTAAAAACATGCATAATTAGGAATTAATCAATTAAGTATTTTTAATTAGTATAATATGCATAAACATTATTTTAAGCAAATTACTGCAGTGCAAAATTATTGGATAGTTTAAATACACACATGCATCTGTATACAGATATTACGTTTGTAAAGCCATTCAAATATAAAATGTGTAGCAATTTATATGTAATTAAAATGTTCTCTACAAATAGAACATGCAAGTTTAACCACACTACTGGGAAAGAAAATGTGAGGCAAACAGCTTACCTTATATACAAGATATGTAGGAAAAAAGATGAAGCCAATATCAAGATCTGTACTTAATATTTCACTCGATTTGCACAATAAAAGCTTCAATTGTTCTAATGCAAATTTATTTTACTACCTTTCTCTATACCCTAATCACCAAATCTTTATTATACAAATTTTCCTTGCAATGCAGATATTTATAAAGTTATAAGAACTTGACCATAAAGTGAATGTACACATTATTATTATTATTATTATTATTATTATTATTATTATTATTATTATTATTATTATTATTTATCATTGCTATTTTGCTGTGCCTCCATAGAAGTTTCGCACCATTATTTATTGGTAAATTTCCCTTGACCACGTTATTAATGAAGTCACTCTTTCAATGAGTGAGATATCATCATTATTAGCAACGCAACTCGCCAAATACCGCCATGGGTGACTGAGGTCATTAAGGTGCGAACTCATGAGCGGGAATTCTGAAGTTTGATTCCCACTAGGACCGTCCTCCCTGGCTGAGGTTTTTTCCGGGTTTTCCTCAGTCCTCATAAAGCAAATGCCGGAGATACCCTAAATTTAGACCTGGAACGTTTCTTACCTTAAAAAAATCCTTTCCCAGTTTATCATTTCATCTCATACATCATCAGTATCCCCCGCCTATGGTGCCCCTTGGTAGTTTAAACGAGCGTTATACACTATTCAACAGCTACTCACCAAATTATCTTATTTGCTCCATCTGTTACATTTTAACTCCTTAATTCCAATGCACTCAAAGATCGAATTGAATTACTCCACACGCAAGCACAAATCTTTAAAAAATACACGAGCTTCTAAATTATTGGACACGTTAAACCTAATCGACATAGATCGGAAAGCGTATTTTTCATCATCTATTTTAATGAGTTTCAGTTGGTTTATTTAAGACGCTCTTTAACATCTCAGGTTGTCAGCGTCCCACTCAATTCAGGGCGTGAAACAGTCGATATATTTTGCTCAGAGGTCTCTTCTTTCAGGCTTGAGGTTCTTTTTCGTGCCGTAAATCTACGACACCGGACCCACGGCTTTACTTCCCTTCCGAAGGAAGCCATACTTAGCATTTTTACGCCCGAAAAAATCCATCGATCCTGGCCAGAAATGAATCCACGATCTTGGGTTTACGCGGCAAGTAGTATGGTTACGCTAGATCACCAGGACCGACTTCTCTATTTTAATGAAAAGAATATATATAAACAGGTGTACCTGTCTTATGCATATCCTCACTTGCAAATGGTCGAAATATGTTATAACATGAGACACACACCATTCATGAAAACCCTTCTTCATGTTCTTTCAGATCTTCCCTTTCGTTACTGAGCCTCACTGTCACATATGATGATGAATTAAGTAAGTTGCACAGCGAAAATATTCTCCCTAGTCACAAATTTTGATACGAAATGATTAATACACGCTACAAATTCATCATTAACTTCGAAATTTGCACAGTGTATCCTCTTTATCCACTCCTTTAATGACTGCTCTTTAGGAAAATTAAATGTGTTAATGTGTGGTACACTGCCACAATTACAGACACAACTGGACACACGCAATAGCGACCCACGTTGTACTAAACACTTTCTATTTCACAAGTTCCTTGTGTAACTTCACTAAATAGATATTAACTTAATAAAAGCCAGAAGAACTAACACGCTACTATTTATTTAATTTCAACTATAAGCCACTGTAATAAATAAAGTAGCTCCAATGAACCAAATAAACAAACCAATGTGCCTGATAGCAGCAACTTCCATCGCTACTCAATTTTCTGTACTATCGATACCCTCATTAAGGGCTGGTTAGTGGTGTCTGTTTCGATCATTTAAACTTTAGTTGCTGTGTGTTATAGAAGAAATGCGGGGGAAATGTATTCACTAATTTCATATTGATCCTGAAGATAGAGTAACTAGTCACACCATACAGTAAGAATGATTGCGATATTGAAAAAATGGAAGACTTAATGACTACAAATAAATCTTGTCTTTTTGTCCTCTGGACAGGTGGTGAATAACGTTTTCCAACTCGGCAACATCCATTCTATGGCAATATAACTGAAACATGTATCTAATCTCTCAGCTAAAAGTTTTAATATTTTTCAAGCTAAGTGCTTAGACGATATTTGCTTATAAAAGGAAATCAGGAGCTTAACTAATAAATTATAGGAAACTTTGTTGTCAAAACGTAATCATGGGTTGGAAACAATTTGGCGGGGAATAGTACAATCGTGATTCTCCTAAGGGAAAATTAAAATAGACAAAGTATCAACATCAGCGGATGATATTAAAATACACTGATAGAAGCAGTGCAGCTTGAATCACGTTGGTTTTCTTCTTCTTCTTCTTCTTCTTCTTCTTCTTCTTCTTCTTCTTCTTCTTCTTCTCATAATTATTATAGTTTGAGTTTCTAAATTGTTCTGCATTTCCACAATTTCCTCAGAAGTCTCAACAAACCTTTCAGTTATAGAAAATACGCGGAATTTTTTTAATTTATAAGACTGATATATATCAATTCCCTCAACACTATCAGTCGAACTTTCGTTTTCGGCCCTGAAACACATTAAAAGGGGGAGGATTTACAAGCACAAGAACGTCTCTGCATTAGCAATGATGTCAGTAGAAAAAATCTAGGTGCTCATGGATATGAATGCCAATCTCGCCTTCTTTTATATGGTCAGAAAAATGTACTGTAAAAAGACAATAAGAATGGAATTTTGGTTCAAACAATAGGCGAATTTTCTTATTTGAATTAATTATCTTGAAACTTGAATAGTACCGAGCGATCAGTTTTGTTTTCTCTTAGAGTATTTTGCTTATGGGGAAGCATGCCGCTCGTTAGCCTGTTAGCCGACAAACCGACAAAACACTACACAAGCCAATTTAAGAGGCTCATTATTTACCAAATTATCATATGAGATGTTGAAACTGCCTATCTTCTTTTCCACACATTTTTGGTAGCTCTTTAAGAAATTATTAATCACTCACTCTAGTTCATGTTGGGAAATCTGGACAATTTCCTGTAATTTACCCCAGAGACAATAATTGCAGGCTGTTAAATCAGGGGGCCGAGGAAGTCACAAATACATATTAATAACTCCTGTCTTGTGGAAACATATTATGAATGGCACTCGTGGAGTTACTCCCATTGTGAGATGTAGCAGAGTCCTGTTGAAAAAAATGCATGATCATGCTCCCTGTTAGTTACTTATCTGAAAAAGTGTTAGTTTGGAATTGACATAAGTAATAGAATCAACGGTATGCTTAAAATATTGGTCCTATGATTCACCACTGAGTTAACACATATGAGTCATACATAAAGACACACTGTCCCATTGGAAACACATGAGGCATATTACACATTATGTATACTGTCTAATTAAGAAATGAACAACACAGCACACACCCGGGAAAAGCTGCACTTTTAGAATTTCCTTAATTAATTGTCAAAAATATTTTGTTTTAAATAACAAATTAGGAAATTATCCTAAGGTGCAAAATATCTGTACCACTCATTACAAATTACATTACTTGGCAATGAGATACATTTCCACCTTAAAAATATTACTAACAAGCTACAAAAAGTAGTATACTTTGCTGTCATGTTAGAAGTATCAAAGGAGGATTTAAAGGTAATTGGAGGAAATCTTTGACCAATTTATATTGTTCCACGCTATAATAGTTCATTATTTATCTACATAAAATCATTACGAGGTGGTATCCACAATATTAGGTACTGGTGCTGCCATCTCAACAGAAGTTGCAGTAGAGTTTTGTACCGGTAGGTAGCAACACTAGCACATCTGCTGAGTGAGTGTTTAAAGTTTCATGCAGCTGAGTAGATGTGTTGAGATTCTATAGTACTTTTCATGATGCTCTGTGTGTAGTGTGTGGCGATTTTACGATGGATTCAAGATTAGAATAGAGATTGTGCATCAAATTCTGTGCAAATATGGGAAAAATTGCTACGGAAACCCTCGCAATTATTCAACAAGTATTTGGGGGACAAAGCATGAGCCGTACACGTGTGTTTGAGTAGCATGCTCGGTTCAGGGCTGGCCGTACAGCTATTGAAGACGATGCTCACACCGGTAGTCCTATCAGCTGCACAACGCCTGACATTGTTGCCAAAGTTCAACACCTCGTTCATGAGGATCGACGTCAAACCATTGAAGGCCTTGCTCATGAAGTGGGAAGTGGTTATGGGACATGTCAACGAATTTTAACTGATGATTTAGGCATGTATCGTGTCTCCACAAAATTTGCGCCAAGGACCTTGACTGCTGATCAGAAGGCGCGGCGTGTTGAAGTTTGCTCGGAGCTTCGTCAGGACGTATCCGATAACCCAACCTTCTTGTCCAGGGTCATCCCAGGCGACGAGAGCTAGATGTACGCTTATGGCCCTGAGATAAAACAACAATCCTCCCAGTGGAAGAGCCCGAACTTACCAAGACAAAAAAAAAGCGAAACAAATGAAGAGCAAAGTCAAGAGCGTGCTTCTCGTTTCCTTTGATACCAAGGGGATTGTGCACAAAGAATTCGTCCCAACAAATCAAAAAGTGAATTCCACGTACTACTGTGACGTTTTGCGACGGCTCCTTGAAAATGTGCGGAGACGACAGTCCAAACTTTGGCGACAAGGGAACAGGGTGTTGCATCACGATAATGCGCCCTGTCACAATTCCTTGTTCACCAGAAGCTTTTTGTCGGAAAAAAAATGACGGTTGTCCCCTATCCACCGTACTCGTCTGATTTGGCACCCCGCAATTCGCTCTATTCCCCAAACTGAAAATAAAATTGAAAGGACGTCGGTTCGACACAATTGAGAGGATTCAAGAAGAAACGCTGTCTGCGCTGAACACTGTCAAAGAACATGACTTCCAAGATGCACTTGGAAAATGGCAGAATCGCTGGGAACGGTGTATACGTGTGGAAGGGAACTACTTTGAGGGTAACGGGGGTCATTAGTCTCAAAGTAAGTTTTTGGCCAGATGGCAGCACCAGTTCCGAATGTTCTAGATACCACCTCATATTTATAAACTGGAATTTTTTGTCAAAAAGTATATGGTGACTTAAGGATTATGGACAATGGCTGAAATAGTACTGAATATATTTTGTAAAACAAAAGTCCTTGAATACCATACTAACTAGTGTTGCCTGCAGTACATTTCCTTTATATATAAAAATGTCCCCACTCCATCACCAAAATGAACAATATTCAGAAATTCAGGGAGTCATTAGAAAATGTCTGGCAACACTGCCAACATTTCATTGATTCCTTTTATTTTTACATAAACTATGAATTTTCTTCTTTCATTCTTGGTAATTATTTGGTTCATTAGCTTTGGTAAGGAATGAAATTCGGATTGAAATAACCATGATGTTCAACATTATGAACCACAAAAAATGCTAATTAAAATTCTAAAAAAAATATCTTAACAAAATATTGCAGGAAAATTTTCAAAATCACTTATTATTAAGATCTAACCCAGCCAAAATTATGACCTTGTGGATGTGAAACAGTCACATGTGAAAGACAGGTCTTCTCCTAAATTGTATACAGTAGAGTAAAGCAAGCAGATTTTATTTATAAATCTGTGCTTTACCCTTCCAAAATATCAATGGTTTAGATGAGAAACCTTACCTTTTCATGATAAGGTAAAAGACATACAACTTTGAGCAGAGGCAAACAATGAAATATAAAGCAAATTAGAGATAAACTTTATTTTGACAGGTTATAAAGAATTGAATATATCAAAAGATTTTCTACAATATCTGATTATGATATACAGTAGAACACACTCATTGAAATTATTTGGCTTCAGACTTATATACTTCCTAAATTATGACTTTTTTGTGATTGGCTTACAGTATATTGAATGCCCTGTTACAGAATCATTTTATAGTCACATTTGCAACACAGAATTTAACCTGGCATCATGCCCAGCACCAGTTACTGTGATAATACAACAGAACAACTCTACAGAGTTTGGTTGAACAAATGGTACTGGACAGAACCATTAATTAAAAGTTTAGCTAAGATTGCCCAAAGCTAGTAAAATTTTTACAGAATTAAGAGACTTGGTGGTTGCTGCCATTGGAATAGATTTGCATCTGGGACTTTGAACCCTCAACAGAAGTAATTGCACTTCTGTCCTGCCTTGATTTACCCACCATATACTCATTTATACATAATGTAAATCTACATTTATTGCATTTAAATCTCATCAAGGCCACTGTAGCATTGGTTGGGATAGTCTTTAAGCTCTCATTAATCTTTACATAATGAATCAATGAGAGCTTTGTTGGGAATCAGAATATAGGACACAGAAAGGTGAAGGGGCAGATAAAGTGGCAAAATAAGGAACTAACATTCACTTCATAGAAGAAAAGTCATTTTGTATAAATTACAAGACAACTATTACAACTGGATCATAGAAATAACACCAGATAAGTTGGAAGACACTTCCCAATCAGGAACTCAGGAACTATGTCCAATTTTATTAAACCATCCAACAGTATTTTGAATAATGATCTAATGTATAAGAATAGGAAGAAACCATGAATCTAACTGGATTGACTACTGAATGTTGGCTATATCAGAAAAACATTCAGAAGAGGTGACTGGAAATGCCACATGTGAACAGTCCGGTGAGATTGGAAAACACATTGTACTAGAGTGCAAAACTCTAGAAAAGCAAAGGGAATCTCTATTAGGATACAGTTCTCTAGAGATATAATTCCTATGCTTGTAAGAAAAATTCTAGAGCTAACTAAACTCTGAACCTGAAACTATAAAGTTAGCTTTGAAGCAGTGCACCAAAGGTTCTTGTGGCTTAGGTGCCTTGGTGTATATTATTTAGCATTCAAATGTATATCTAATCAAATATCGCCTGACAAGTTTATGCCATGCAGTTCTATATTACATAATTATGTGCTTATAATTTTGGTATCCTCAATCTCAGAGATGGGAATACTTCAATACATCTTGGGATGACAGCATTGTAAAAAGACACTTTTTAGAGAATTAATTTCCTTGAATCACTCCAGAGATAACAAAATGGTATAAACTGTGAAGATTTTACACATTTTAGTTACAATCATGAGGAAACCAAAAGTTTTACATTATAATTTTAACATATGTTTGAGACACATGCATCCATTTTAAAGGGAGAACATGCATTTATATTACCTGAACATTCATATTTGCAATGCAAATGTGACTTTGGGAATACTCAGAAGATACCTACAAATAGCGAGATTGTAATGAAGTACAGAGGAATCTGTTATGTAATCGATAATCGACGTTGAACCTTTGTGTTTTTATATATCGCAGCAAATTAGAAAGTACTGAAAAAAAATTTCTTTTGACTTGGTGTAAGTGAAAGAGAATGGTTCAAAAACATCAGTGTTCTTAACAGCACCCAGTTCAGGTGACAGTAATTCACACCTGAGAGCTTTATTTTTTCTAAAAATTATATATTGAGTCTTTGTGTCAAATTAGGCCGTAATACATAAGAGCATTATTATGTGAATCCTTAAAAGAAGCATAAGCAATAATATAAATAGAATAATTTCCAGTTATCAACCATCAATTTTACTAAAAAATACATAAAACCTTATATCTCTTGTAAAACTACAAAATCTATTCACTTCTAAACTAAATTCTACAAACCCACAATGCTCATTTTTAATAATTATTTCAAGGGAAATCTGTTTAGCAATGTTCTTGACCAATGCTAAGCAGTTATGATTCTCAAAATCATTGCAAATAATGAGAGTTTAACTTGCCTTTTTAACTGAAAGCATTATTCAAGATGCCTAATTTTACATGCACTATGCAATAAGCATTTAAATAATGTAGCTGTTTATTATTAAATGTTCATTTTGGCCATCCTAACTATTTTCCATTATTAATTATTGTACCAACCATATTGTCTCTTCATTTAACATGATTATTGTTACATTTTATTTAAAAATGTATTTCTTAGAACTTTGAATGTAGTAGTACAGATATCCACATTTATTTAAGCATTAAAAGACATGCTTATGTAAACCATATATTAAAAATGGGCTGAAAAGCATAGTTCACGTTTGAGGAATAAATATTTTAAAAAATACTAACAAAAGTAATCTGACATTTCAAATTCAATGATACAGGAAAATACAGTATGCTGTATTGAAAAATATTAAGATAAAATAATAATGTCTTTGGAAACTATAGGTACAGTAAGTATATAAAATGAAATTGCATGCACACAACCTTTATCTTATTTCAATACAGTTACATAGGAAGAAGAGAATAAGCTTTCTGTTATCATTCCCTCATTACTACCTATTTAATTTTTTCTGGAATATTTTTATATTTTTCACCACACAACTAAAGTTAGTTAGTAGTCAATTTCTTCACAAGATCAACAATTTAGCAGCAGGTTGCTTGTAGTGTATCAGACTGTACATCTCTTATGTGTAATAGGGCATTTCAAAAATTCATTTTTGTAATATATATTAAGTTGTGCATACTTGCAAGTATGAGTACATTTTAGTGCCATGTACTTACTTTTCAACAGATATTCTTATGAGGATGCAATATTTTAATTGCTTATCTTTTATTGAAACACTAAGGGACAATTTCTCCTAAAAATGAAGAAAACTTCATAATCTGTGATATTTTGACTAAAGTACCCAATTTGCTAAAATTGGCATTTGGGAGTGTGAATGACTTACAGAAAAGAATAAACTTCCATGGGTCGTTAAGATGTGGTCTCATGAGCGGGAGATTTGGGGTTTGAATCCCACCAGGACTGTCCTCTGTGATTGAGGTTTTCCTCAGTCCTCATAAATGGCAAATTCCGAGGAGGTACCCTAAACTTAGGCCTGAAATACTTCCTTCCTTAAAAAAAAATATTTTTCAATTTAACATTTCATTTCACATAGTATCAATGTCCACTGCCTGCGGTGTCCCAGTAGTAAAAACGAATGTTGAATTCTAATAAAAAAAAATGGAATAGAGTAAACATTTACTTGATTTCCTTTATTGCTTTTACCAATTTCTTCCAATATTATTATCCTCAAAATTTATTTTTGCTATACATGCAATATATGATACTAGAATATAAATTTTCATTTTCCAAGCTATAAACATTATTGACTGAAATCATATCAAAGTAAAGGAAATTATGTACAATTGACAAAGAAATAAAGTTCAATTGCTTTCTGCAATGTTCTTTCATCTTCCTTCTGGTTTACCTGAATTTACGGCTTTTAGAAACAATTGATCATAAATGAATTACATAAAGGAATGACATTAACAGACTACTTTATATGCTAACTATAGCTCAGTTTTGCTGACAATTAATTACATTTGTAATGGTTTTTTTGATAGAGCTTTGTGAATTAGGTCCATACTCCTTACCACCTTATTGCCACATAAGTAACTTTACCAGTATCTCTAATGTGGGCATCATCAATCAAATTATCTGTTGTATTACATCATTTCTAATTATGGATTCACTTAGTTCTACATAGTTAATGATCTCTTTAGAATCATGAATGCTGTTTTCAAATCCACCTATACTTTCATATAGGTACTGTGATTTCTACTCCCCTTCCTTAATGCTAATTAAATTTTTAAAAAGTATGGAAGAGCGTTTATCCTTCAAATTGTTCATATATTATTAATAATGTGTACTGTAGCTCATTTTAGTATGCTTAACATTCTGATAATTTAAAGAAATTTCATTGATTTATCTCAGGCAATTTATTAAATAAGCACATGTATAAATATATACAAGCAATATTTAAATGTTATCAAGACTTATTGCAACATAGCAGGCATAATTTATCTATTTATACAGATAGTAGAACTTAGCTTCATTACTAATATTTTAATATTTTAATAACAAGCAAGTACTGTACTGGTGTAATTGTTGTCACAAAAGAGGCAATGCATACTGGAGACAGGTCAGTTGAAAAATTGTCCAAATCTCTTGTACTAAAAAGTCCTAAGTGCATCTCCACAACTTCACTTCTGTCTGCTGGTCCTAATTAGATGCCAATAACCAAGAGAATTTTTAAATTCAATTCTTAATTTAAATATATACTCTTGCAGGGTTTCAGGAATTATGAAACATCCTTTCCATATATGGTGGTTCACGGGTGGTTTTCAAAAATGAAAACAGTCATTTAACTTGTACATGCATAAGTATCACCCTAGGACAGTAAAAGGTATAGATATAACATAATGTGCATCATTAAGGTCATTCTCAGTCAAACATTTAGTTCTGCTGGGTTCACACTGGAATCATCCATAAATTGCAGTCCTTGCTTTACTTGAAGTAATATAACAAAATTCCTTCTTATATTCCTTAAGGGATTACCAGTTGTCAACTTAACGTATTTAATATAATTTTCACTAAAATTACCTAATAATTTTATTTAATACATTCGAAGATTGCTAATTTTGCAGGTAATGTGCTTCAATGTGTGAAAATATGTCAATACCACCATTAAAAGAATTTTTTGTGTGATTAATTTCCTCCTCATTTTAGCATTTAACAAAGCTATACACTTCTGCATAACCAGCAAAGACATTCAGAAATAAAAGGAAATAGAACAGCACTTCATATTTCATTGAAATTTTAATTATTGAACTAATAATTATACTGCATTCATTATTTTAAGCAAACAATTATAATTTAAGATATGATGGCAAAAATACTCATTCCTGTAGTAACAAGGGCCTGTTTGACTGGACAACGATACAAATAATTACTTGCATGTGTTCTGATATTCTGTGCATTACCACCAACTCCAAAATCTACAATGTATAATGGGCATGGTAACATCTAAATTGCTTTCTCCTTACATTTCTGCAGAAGTAAATCATTTTGCCCACATGATGAGATTAGTAATATTATATGAATATACTTAAAACTTCTAAGAAACTCAAGATGAACAGTGTGCACTTAATTTATTTCTTATTTCTCACCCTCATCAAGTTCCAAACTAAATTCTTAAACATACATATTATATAACTCTTCTATCTTCTATGTAAAGGAAATATACATATCAATAAATTCAAGTCATTCTTGTAATAAATCACAGTGCACTGGAACAAAAAATGAAAAGAACATAAATTACATTTTGCATAAAGGACACAAACCTAAACAAAGAATGCAAACTTGTTACTCATAACAATAATTAGCACTTTTATATAGTTTCATTTAATGTGGAACTATTTATAATATTTACTCTCTTACTTCATCCTATGTCATTATTCTTGATAATCATACATAATTTAACACAATGCAATTTTTTACATGTTCAGGGGAGAAACATTAACCAATAAAATTTTTACAAATGACATTCCATTCCAAACATAAACAGCTTAAGCATAATTAAATGATAACTCACATGATCTGAGTCACTCTATATGCATCCAAAATAAAGATATTTCTGATGTCTTCTTTGGAGAAGAAAGAGATGCACATTCCATGACTCATTCAGATTTATCTTCTTTTTCATCACAGATGCAAACTTTACTGATTTTACTCCTCCTAATGCTCTTAGCCATGGTGTAATTTTCTTGCACCTTGGTACATCCTACAGTACTCATGTCACTTCCCAGTACTTCATGCCGAGTATTACCACTGATATGTCCACTCTGTTGCCTCCAATGCTTTGCTTATCCATGTGCATCCACAATAAAGAGACTTCTGATGTCTTCTACTGTGGAAAAAGGAAATTCCCATTTCAATTATCTTTCAGAATTTTCATCCTTCTCATCACAGATACAAAATTCACTTACTTTATTCCTCCTACACTCCAGAGCCATAATGCTAAGCAGTGACTTATCAAGAACTATTTTTGTTCCTGTGAGTGCCAAATGCACCTAATGGGTCTTCGACAGGGTGTGCCACTGTGTTTTGATATGACGCCACATATATCTAGTAGCAATTTGTATATTGCTTCAAGTGTCATGCTGTCAAATGATATGGATACTGAGATAATAACTTCTTTTCTGTGCTTGTAATGCTCTTAGGAGTGCTTTACTATTTCGTTACCTTCCCACATCATGCAGTGCTCACCGCCACGGGTGGCCGAGGTCGATAAGGCAAGGACTATTTTTTTTTTTTTTTTTTTAATTTTATTTGACGCTGTATAACATCTCAGGTCATCAGCGTCCCATTCAATTTCGGGCGTGAAACGGCCGACAAATTTTGCTCAGAGGCCTCTTCTTTCAGGCTTGAGGTTGTTTTTCGTGCCGTAAATGTATTACACAGGACCCACGGCTTTACTTCCCTTCCGAAGGAAGCCATACTTAGGATTTTTACGCCCGAAAAAAATCATCGATCCTGGACGGGTTTGAACCCGCGACCTTGGGTTTAGAAGGCAAGTATGATTACCACTACACCACCAGGACCGACAAGGCACGGACTCGTGAGTGGGAGGTCTGTGGTTTGAATCCCGCCAGGACCCCGACTGAGGTTTTTTCCAGGTTTTCCTCAGTCCTCATAAATTGCAAATGCCGGGGAGGAACCCTAAACTTTGGCCTGGAACATTTCCTACCTTAAAAAAATCCTTTGCCAATATACCATCAGTGTCCATCGCCTGTGGTGCCTCAGTAGTAAAAACGGGCGTTAAACACCATTAAAAAAATGCAGTGCTCGTTTCTTCTTTGTTACCTGGCAATTTCTCTAACCATTGCTACCGTAGATACTTCCACTCTGTTGCCTTCTACGCTTTGCAGCAACGTCCTTATTGTGTCACCTACGTTGCCTTCTTCAGATTCTTCTGTGTTGTAGAAACATTTGCAGAAAAGAAACCCAGGCAAACAACAGACTTGCTTTCCTTGGAATTTCTTTCGAGTTATCACCACAACTGCTTCTAGTACTGTCTTCTTTATTCCTTATTTCTTTAATAATTTCTGACAACCCAGACATTCTGTATGAAGCCATCATAACCTCTAGAAAATGATTTGTAATCGAGAAGAGTATACCAATTATTGCTAACCTACTTGAATTAACAACAGTGGGCAATACAAAGCTGAAACCAAACTACGCGAATGGATCTCGTGGTACAGTCTACAGAGAAAATAATTTTGGGACGATTCTTCTCCGTGAGCAACTGCTGTACAGGTAGGAATTAAAGCAAATGCATGACATTGCTACTCCTCATTTCTCTATTGAATTATAACGCAGGTCATTCCAGTTTCCAGAAAGCCGATAAATTGTGGTGGCATGTAGCGATTGCATTGCATTGCAAAACTCTTTCATTTGAATAAAAGCAGAATAAAATCATTCTTCTGTAAAGAGGAGCAGGCACAAACATCAAAACACAGTTATGGAACTTTTGAAAATTTGCATCTTAAAAATAACGAGACTTAGTTTATTAATTCTATTTGTTTTCGTGTTTTGCAATTTGTTTGAAATGATATATGATTTAAAACACCATAGTCCGTTATTTCAACCATTACCAAGCCATTTACATGATCAGTTATGAAATAATCCCGACAATTTTCATTTCTAGTAGAGATTAAATCAGTTACAAGTTATATAAGTTTTATCCCTAATCTATATTTAAGCCTATGCCTATTACAATAGCTCATTACTCTTTAATAATTAGCCTTAAAATTCTTCAGAATGTTTGGAAATTTAACATGATCACAATTTGGCGACCTATACAAGGAGATGATGACAAGGTTTTTTTTTTTTTTTTTTTGATTGATTTATTTAAGGACACTCTTTAACAGCTCAGGTCATCAGCGTCCCATTCAACTCAGGGCGTGAAACGGCCGACAAATTTTGCTCAGAGGCCTCTCTTTCAGGCTTGAGGTTCTTTTCGTGCCGTAAATGTACGACACGGGACCCACGGCTTTACTTCCCTTCCGAAGGAAGCCATACTTAGGATTTTTACGCCCGAAAAAATCCATCGGTCCTGGCCGGGTTCGAACCCGCGTTTTGGGTATAGGATATAGATACTCTCATTATTGGTAGGTAATGTTGTTCATGAAACGTATGGACTAGATTTTGCACTATTACTTACTTCAGAATTCTCACTTTGTGCTGTAAACACTGACTGTGTATTTGCATAAGTGTTGCTGTTGTCACATTTCTTCATTCTCAGTCATTGTGAAGCTATGTTGTTTTCTTTTGTTGAATCTTCTTCCAATATCTGCTCAGCCCCGAGTCTGCCGTAAAATTCCGCGATGGGCGATATTTCTATCCAAGTTTGTGGGGCAAGGAACAAACCGAAGCACTCTCCTTTCACCACCACATGAAATGATGCATAAGTGCTATGCCTGGTTATTAATCCAGTCAGATTCAAATCCTGAGTTTATTGTCCTTTAAACCTCAAACTGATTACTTGTCGTTTCCGGACGAAAAGTACTAACAAACAGCGATTGGTTTGGATATCAGTTTTAATTTATTATCCATAATAATAACTCCATTAACTTTTTCGTATTTTCGACTTCTACGAATAACCAATTCAAGAGAAACCTCTACTTATCTGCCTGAATTCTCTATATGCAAGATCGAATAAAACGACATATTTAGTGCAAAATATGTTCACTCCGATCTCTTTATTTCAGCTTTGTTCTTTTTACCGAACTCGGTAATTTAGCCCTTGTGTACTTACAATAACTTCCTATAGCTTCATTATTATTACTGATTTCTTGCATCAACTTATCATAAACAAATATGATTTCCTCATTAGCATTACCAAGGTGGAAGATGTTTTACACAACTTACTAATGCCGAAACTGTTATTCGTGGAATTGGCATGTTCATTTCCCTGTCTTTAAGCTCCTTGCAAATATTGTGAAATATTTATTTACATAAACCGATATAGATAATTGCGGTTTCCTTCTTTTTACCAATACCTGAGCACTTGCCACATATCGCGTTTTACTACGCGCCGCAATTTTATTGTTCTACAATAAAAGAGTGGGTCCTGCTGGTGTAGTGGTAAGAATATTTGCTCAATAAACCCACGAGCGCGAGTTCTATTCCGGCCAGGATCGATGGATTATTTTCGTGCTTAAAAATCCTAAGAATGGCATCCTTCGGAAAGGAAGGAAAGCCGTGGGTCTCATGTCATAGATTTACGGCACGAAAAAGAACCTCAAGCCTGAAAAGAAGAAGCAATTGAGCAAAATGTGTTGAGGTTTTATCCCTGAATTGAATGAAACGCTGGTAACCTGAGATGTTAAAGAGCATCCAAATATAAACCAAATCACAACTAGAATAACAGACACGGCACAACTACCTGGGGTGATGAAGAGCTAAACGTGCATAATTTCTTTGTGTAATACAACTGAAAACGGCATTTTCAATGCTGTACGTAATGCAGTGGAGCATTGCGAATTAAGGGCATAATTTAGTGTGAATCGTTATTCACCAGCTTTAACCTTGCAAAAAAAATCTTTGAACTTATTAAGAATTCCGTGCACGGAATTTTTCATTGTATTATACACCAACAAACCCCCAGGGTCTGCAAGGTGTTGATGTCACGCTGTGTTTTGATCGGCAAAAAGTTCTCGCTACTTTTAAGAAGAACAAGCAATTGATATAAAAAAACTAAAACATGATCAATAATTTTGCATCAGAGAGTAATCATAAAAAATGTTCTACATAATTATCGGTGATCCATTTGAACATAAAGATAAGACTTTTGCAAGTACAATAATAATAAAAGTATTATAAAATAATATATCATAGAAACTATATATGCATCAGTCTATAAATTTGTGCAATTTTTCAAGATTGAACACAGCGAAAATAACATACAGTTCCACACACTGGACTTTTTTTTATTTCGAACGGTGTTTAACGCCCGTTTTTACTACTGAGTCACCACAGGCGTTGGACAATGATGATACATGAGATGAAATGATGAATTGGGAAATTTTTTTTTGTTAAAAGAAGGGTACGTTCCAAGTCTAAGTTTAGGGTACATCCACGGCATTTATGAAGACCGAGGAAAACCCGGAGAAAACCTCAGTTAAGAAGGACGGTCCTGGCGGGAATCGAACTCCAGAAATCCCGCTCACGGGACCGCGCCTTAACGACCTTGGCCACCCGTGGCGTTATATGCATGCATGCATCCATGCATGCATACATACATACATACACACATACATACATACATACATACACACATACATACATACATACATACACACATACATACATACATACATACATACATACATACATACATACATACATACATACATACATACATACATACATACATACATACATACATACATACATACATACTGTATTAGAACCATTTTGGTACAAATACATTTGTCTTATCAAGTAACATAGCTTCCCATCGTAAACATTATCCTGGATCCAACTATCAAGGATCAATTATTACAAATCGAATTTCTTCTAATTACACACCTATTTTGCTTGTTAAAGTAATGATCATATAGCTTACATGGGAACCAAATTGTTCTAGACAACTTTTTTTTTTTAATGGTGTTTAATGCCCGTTTTTAATACTAAGGCACCTCAGGCGGTGGACATTGATGATACATGATATGAAATTATATATTGGGAAAGGATTTTTTTAAGGATGGAAACGTCCCAGGTCTAAGTTTACTGTACCTCCCCGGCATTTGCCATTTACGAAGACTGAGGAACAGCTGGAAAAAGCTCAATCATGAAGGACAGTTCCTGGCGGTATTCGAAACCCAGACCTCCCTCTCACGAGTCCGCGCCTTAACAATGGTTTCTAGACAGTATCTTAGTGTAACCCACGCTATAGTAATCATGACCATTTAATACAAATAACTTTTAATTAGTTTTATTTTATTGTTGTCCCTAATTTAAAAAATAACTGCATGAAAATATTTTGTTAAATACTTTGTAAAAATGCATGTATTTCATTGCTCATATCAATAGCCATTGGTGCCAGCTTAACATCCCTTTGTCAATTTATTTGATGACAGACGCGGCGGCGAGATACCTTGCTGGCCCATACGCCTGCGCTCAAGGCAAATCAGAGTAAACGAGATGAGGAAGGAGACGAGTTGGCGGGGCTTTTATCAAATTGCTCTCATGGTCTTGAGTCCCACGTCATATGGTGTCCTCTGAACAAGGGAAATATCAACATGTTTTTAATTATAAAGTTAATTTTCAAAAAAATAAATACTAAATGGCAAATAAATCAACATCTTGATGAGTCTCACGTCATACGGTGTCCTCTGAACAAGGGAAATATCAACATGTTTTAAATTATAAAGTGAATTTTCACAAAAATAAATATTAAATGGAAATTAAATCAGCATTTTGCAAATAATTACGATTCTATATACCTTCTCTCCGCTCTTGGAGTAAAAGGGATTACTTGAAGATAAATTGCCAGGTGTTTGAACTAGTAAATATAACTATTCATACATTAGTTATCAAACACTTTTCGATACATGCAATTCCACAACTAGCAGAGAAAGGGAGAAATAATTATGTAGCGTTCCAAGGTATCACCATTGCTAATTGTTGACTTTTGTTGGTAATCTGTGGAACACACGAAGAGATGAACTCTTCTTTAGGAGTGACTGAAACACTGTCTGGTGGAAGCAACGAATATTTTAAAAGTTTCTCATGTAAATGTCATTTACTATATTATATTTAGATGCAACAACTAGTAATATATATGTGTAGCATTTATGGACATTCTTTTACGTTTAATATGATGTGATGTTTTGTTCTTTCCCGAATATTTCTATGTCAATGCGCTTCTTAATTCAAAGATAGCGAGATTATTAAATTGATATTCCATACTATATTTGTATCCCTTTATGGTAGTTACTTGTTCTCCAAGTTTATTCTTTTATGTCTTTATTTGTTTATTTATTTATTTATTTACAGAGTTCATTCTATGGATATACCCCCAAATAGGAAACAGTAGAAAATTGACTATGCCAGTCGAGCAATCACTGGTGTGAAAGATTAGATTAAGTGTTACTTGAAAACATCAAAATAAGTCAGTGTGCCACACAAAACATTACGGCAGCTAGTTAAATGTAACGCACTATTGAATGACATAGTAGCCAAGAAAATCGAGAGATAAGTAGTGTCGGGTTCAAAATTATAGGAAGATTTAGTGAGTGATCCTTTGTTAATTAAAAAAAATTAGTTTAATTGTATTGGCCTTAGAAGAAAATATAGGAATATGACGTATATTTTTGACGTTCAGAATGAGTTAGAGCATCCTTATCTTTAGGAACGTGCAGGTATATATTGGTTGAAACTGTTCCTAATAAGATATAAAACAAATAATTTTTCAGAAAATCTACATTTACATCGTATCATTGAACAATAGGGTTCTCAAAAGAACTCAATTGAAGCTTTTTTTAATAAAATGGAAGAAGTTACATAACAATTACTACGGCGAAGAGAGAATTTTTAACATTAACTGACTAACCTCTCTACACTGCAATTGTTCCTAAGGTTTTAGATGATGATGTTTAATGCTTAAGGGCGCAAAACAGCAATAGTCATTAGCGCCCAAAGAGGGACGGATTTACATTCCCGAAACTTGTTGGCGGGTATTAAATCCCACTCACCGCGCCAGCGCGAGAGAAGGCCTCCACGTAAAGAATGTTTAAAATCCCCAAAATAAAAACGTGGCTTGTACTCAGCAGGTTCTAAAAGGGCGGATTTAGCTGCGACATCTTCGGCTTCATTACCTGGGAGTCAAGAATTATAGGAGCTGTAAATTTTATCACAACAACAATTAATATAAAACCAGCATTTATAAATCTAACTCAAGTGCCATTATTTATTTGATCCGTCGGTATTACAGCTCTTCTCTTATTACTCTCTCTTCCAGTTTTAGCACATGTCCAGGTACCCACAGCAGTATCACCCTGACGCCAGCGTCCAGAAGCGTAAACACTGCATCTTGGATCTTATGTACAAGAGGATGGTAGTTGTACAGGCGTTTAAAAGATAAAAGGGCACTCAGAGAATCGGAGCAAATGACACTGTTCCCCAGCCCGTGGTCAGAAATAAATAAAATCGCCTGATAAATAGCATAAAGCTCCGCCATAAAAATAGATGTCGCAACGTTAAGACCATACGTAAAACTAGCTTCATTAAAAACAAAGGCACATCCTACTCCTGTGTCAGATTTCGAGCCGTCGGTATATATAAAATTACACCCAGTAAAAGAAGAGAGATCTCGCTAAAATGACTAAGAATAATAGGTGCTGCGGTCGAGGACTTGGGACAGGACGTAAGGCCAAGATGGACGGGGGCCTCTGCTAAGAGCCAAGTGGAAGAGGAAGTTTCCCCGGCCAAGAAAAAAGCAGGTAAATCCAAGTCCAGCGTCCATAACAGCTCCCGGAAACGATAACCAGCGGGCCTAGGAGTAAAAGACTGAGCAGCATAAAACGAAGCGAGAAACATATTAAAAAACGGTTCGTTCGTGGGATGACGAGGTTGCGCAGCCAGTCGACACCCATACGCAGAAAGTAAAATATCCCTACGATAAAATAAGGGAAGTTCTCCAGACTCCGCACATAAACTTGACACAGGACTGGTGGGGAATGCTCCAACAGCGACACGGATACCCCGGTGATGAATGGGGTTAAGGCGACGAAGAACGGAAGGTAGCGAGCGCTGAGCCATAAACTACACAGCCATAATCTAGTTTTGACTGGATGAGAGATTGATAAAAACGTAAAAGAACAGTCCGGTCAGCTCCCCAGGAAGTGCCACTTAAAACACGTAAAATATATACAGAACGTTCACACCTGCCTCTGAGTTGTGCTACATGCAAAGACCAGCATAATTTCCTATCAAAAATTAAGCCCAGGAATCTAACCTCGTCCGCGAAAGCAAGAGCGTCTGGGCCAAGATGGAGAGATGGTGAAGGATACACCTTACGGCGCCAGAAATTCATACAGACGGTCTTCTCAGCGGAGAATCGAAACCCATGGTTTACACTCCAAATGTAAAGGCGGTCGAGACAGCATTGGAGGTGGCGTTCCAAAATACAACTTCTCCTGGAGGAAAGATAAATCGCAAAATCGTCAACAAACAACGATGAATGGATTCCCGGCGGTAAACACTCAGCAATGAAATTAATGGCAATGGCAAACAGTATGCAACTAAGTACCGAACCTTTAGGTACACCGTTCTCTTGGGTAAAACGAGAAGTTAAAACTGATCCCACGCGAACATGAAAAACCCGGTCCTTCATAAACTCCCGAATAAAAACAGACATCCGACAATATATATGTCATTCATGAAGCGTACGAAGGATACCGCCCCTCCAACAAGTATCATAAGCTTTCTCCAAATCAAAAAAGACGGCAACAGTTTGACTCTTTCTCACAAATCCGTCCATAATATGCTTGGAAAGAGACACAGGATGGTCGATTGAAGAGCGATGACGACGAAAACCGCACTGGACGTTCGTCAGTAGGTGCCTCGACTCCAACCACCACATAAGCCGCCCATTAATCAAGCGTTCCATCACCTTGCACACGCAACTGGTGAGGGAAATGGGACGGTAACTGGAGGGAAGGTGTGGGTCCTTTCCAGGTTTAGGAATAGGAATGACTGTGGCCACTTGCCAAGCGCATGGAAACGTGCCATCACACCAAATACGGTTAAAAATTTGGAGTAAAAAAATCATGCCTTCGGTAGATAAATGCTGCAGCATAGCAACATGGATACCATCTGGCCCTGGAGCGCAATACCGAGATGCAGATAGTGCATGTTCCAATTCCCTAGGGGAAAACGGGACATTGTAGCACTCCTGGTTGTCTGAGGCAAAGCAAAATCCTCTAGATTCAATCTGCTCCTGAATAACGCGAAACGCAGGAGGATAATGGGTGGAACTCGAGATCTCAGCGAAAGAGGGTCCTAAGGTATTAGCAACATCCTTAGGAGTAGTAAGTACACAAAGTGATACTTTGAGACCGGGTATGGACGTAAAATCAGGTTTGCCTGCAACCCGGCGTAGTTTGTCCCAAACAACAGATGAAGGCGTAAAACAGTTAAAAGAGAAGGCGAATGCAATTCACGACGCCTTCTTGCTATCTTTAATAACTCGACGGCATTTCGCGCGCAGTTGTTTGTATTGGATCATGTTCTCCAAAGTAGGGTGGCGACGAAAGACTCGCAAGGCACCGCGGCGTGCACGCAATACGTCCCGGCATTCGTCGGTCCACAAAGGAACCGGAATGCGTCTGGAGTGAAAAGACGATCTGCAATAGCCTGATTTGCGGCTGCAACAAGGACCGTGTTTAGGTGTTCGACCATGGCGTCAATTGAAGGAAAAGCACACCCTGAAAATACGACCAGAGAACGGAAAAGATTCCAATTAGCTTTGTCTAAAATCCACTTAGGCGCGCACTGGGAATGTACTTGGGAAGAGAGGATACGAATGCAACACGGGAAATGGTCGCTAGAGTACAGATCAGAGAGAACGTGCCAGTTAAAATGCACAGAAAGCGATGCGGAACAGAGAGCTAGGTCCAGATGTGAAAAACTGTGAGTACTGTCGGAGAGGAAAGTGGGTTCGCCTGTGTTCAGCAGAGTAAGATTGTGGCGATATATAAAACCAGCCACCAAGCTACCTCTCGCACACTCTACGGGTGAACCCAAAAGGGAATGTGCGCATTGAAGTCTCCCAGAAGCAGTATAGGGGGAGGCAGCTGGGATGGAAGGTGATCCAGATCAACCACGGAGACAGAAACAGATGGAGGTAGGTAGGTGTTACAGACTGTGAAATTAAGGCCGAAAATACAAACGGAAGCTGCTACTGACGGCCAGAGGACACGTCGTCTCTGATTAATATTAAAACTCCGCCATGCGCGGGGAGTCATCTTCAAGAGGAAGATCGGATCTCACGGAGGAGTAACCGCGAATGTGGAACGTATCCTGAGGGCGAAGTTTAGTCTCCTGGTGGCATAAAAGCAGAGTATCAGTTGATTGTAAAAGCAACTCCAGGTCTGGTTTCCGGCTGCGGAGCCCACGTACATTCCACGAAAGGATAGCCATTGTTAAAATTAGGTAAAATAAATAAAATACATGCTTACTTTTTGGTCGGACCAAGACGAATCAGCCGTCCTTTCTTTAAGCGCGTGGGACTTGGTGGTTTACCAGGAGCAGGCACATCCTGCTCCATAACATCCTCGGAGGGAGGGCACTCTCGCTGAGAGGAATCAGCCGATTCCAGGAGATGTTGAGAGGCGGTGAAGGGGACCGCCTAGCGGGCTTGCTCCCATAGCCATCGTGGGAGCTGGACCTCCGAGGAAGTGAGGGACTTTGATTTTTCTTCTTAGCCTTACCCTCACTTGTGGACGGTTTGAAAAAGTCAGTCCTTGTATAGGTCGTCTTAAACTTAATAGGATCAGCGGAAAAAACAACTGGCTTGGCTGCTGTGGTAGAGCTCTTGGCATTGGCAGACAGAGTGGGTGTTTTGTGAAATCCAGGTCACACGTTTGTGTACTACTGTCGCGTTTCGACTTCGCAGTAACGGCTACGGAGCTATACGTACCGTATTTTGGTACAGGAGGTGGACAGGCTTGATACCGTTTCCGGACCTTAGAGAACGAAAGTTTCTCTTTAACCCGCATTTCCTGTATTGAACGCTCCTCTCTAAATCGAGGGCAGTCACGGGATGTGGCCGGATGAGAACCATGGCAATTCACACATACAGGAGCGGGTGAACATGCTCCCTCGTGACTTTCTAAGGCACATGAAGCACAAATCGATTTAGGGCTATTGCAAGATAATCGGGTGTGGCCGAAACGCTGACACTGAAAGCATCGGAAGGGGCTAGGGACATACGAGCGGACCGATATGACCTCATACTCTGCCCTGATCTTTGACGTTAAATCAACCCTACTAAAGGTGAGGAATAATGTACGTGTAGACTGTACCTCGCCATCCCTCTTTGCCTGCACACGATACACAGAGATGACATTCTGTTCGGCCGAATAACACTGAATTTCCGTATCGGTCATACCGTCCAGTACAGATGTGGTTACCACTCCCCGGGAAGAGTTCAGGGTGCGATGTGACTTGACACGGATCGAGTACCCGTGGAGTAAGATGGCCCTAAGAAGCGCGCTAGTTTGAGACACACTCACTGTCTCAACTAATAAGGACCCGTTGCGTAGCCGCGTGCACAATTTAACTGGGCCAGAAATACCATCCAGACTTTTTGAATTATAAAAGCGTTCACATGCGTAAAGGACTGACCTTCCTTAGTTCTGCTGATTATTAGGAAACCAGGGAAAGGCATCTCAGTTACCTGTCTTGCGTCCAATCTCTTACGTTTAGTACTTAGATGAGGATTTTCTTGCACCATAGCGGTTTCATCCTCCACCATTGCATCTTTCTCCGATGGCAGGCTGCTTCCTGGGCGCCACCCCGGCTTAGGTAACTTGCTCTGGCCTGGACAAAGTAACCTCAGAGTCACACCTTCCTGGGTACAGACAAAGGGACCCAATCGCCTGCAGGAAGTTTGCAGCACATGCAATGGCCCCTTTCCGGGCCTGGCCTTTACCTGGGGATACGCTCCCGCCTTACATGATGACCCAGTGCTGGGAGTCACGCCATTACCCAGCCACATTTTAACCGTGTCAAACACGGGGGGCATCCTTCAGACTAAAAGCAGGGAGGTATAAAAGATAAAAGTAAAATGGAGACGATATAAAAAGGAGTCAAACACGCTGAGCATGGACATGTTGGAGCAGCTCGGGTGCCTCGGGGTCGCCACGCCCCGTACCCCCAAAAAATTGGGCCCCTGAGGGGGTAAGGTATTAGCTCGTTAAAGAAAACGTCAAATGGGCTCACAGAGCTCAGCACAGAGAAAATAACTCATTGTTTACACCTACATCAGTGCAAAGATAAATATTTTGTGCCTCCAATGATGATCATTCCAAGCAAAAATGGTTTACCAGTTAGTCAGAGGTGCTGACCTGGAATAAACTGCTGCTTATGGTCCTTCTGAATGGATTCAGAAAATTATTTTCACCTAATAATTTATGCATTTTCTTATTTTCACATAGCCTATCCACATTATTTTTTTCAGTTAACTGACGGGCATTAGAGCCGTTCAAAATACGTGAATGTATAGAACCTGGCATGGCAGAATAACGTTTGAAATGTAACCAAATTACTCATTTTTCAGGTATACTACAGCCAGTCTACCAGAAATAAATAAGTTCACTGTAGGCCAAGTACCGAGAAATAATTTGCCCCAAGGATGAGACCGCATTCGCGGCTCCTAAGGAATGATGACATTGTAGAACTCTTCGGTAATGCCTACTTAGCAGCTCAAACAACAGCGATAGCAATCGGTACATGTAGAGAAAAAGGGGTATGTTAATGTTTTGGTGTAGAACTCATTGCACAGGAAGATGAAGAAACTGTCGAAAATCTTTCAGATTCCAGGCCGAATTTTAGTACTTGTATGCTGCAAGTCGCCAAAGAAGCCTGGACCTTCTATTGGGAAAGTTGGGCCGTGCGGTAACTCCTCTGAACCATGTGGGAATATGTTGTAGAAAGACTGGATCTACATCACTCCATACGTCATCACAGTACAAAAATTATATGCAATTTCAGTGCAGAAACAATCTGAAAAATAGGCAGAGAAATATTTCCAAATTTTTATTTAAAAAAACCTATCAACATAACAAAACAAGAAATAGAAGAAAGAGGTTAAATGGCTGATTCTGGGGAAGAATTTAAAACTATGATCATCTGGAATTGTTTATCTGATTTCAAATATGTGTACAAAAATGAAGAACCAGAGGATTCAGATGCAACTTGCATGTATTGAAATAGAAATTTTTATTGCAACGTCCATCACCGAGATGAATTAATGCGTACTGATGCTGTATGTGGGTATATTCAGAATGTGATGGATCAGAAAATAGATCCTATGTTGGAAATATTTTCAAATTTTCTATGAAATAAGTGAAAATGCTGGAATTTATTAATGTATTCTATAACATTGTAATTAGCATAGAATGTTAAAATTGCAATCTATTGCCTGCAGCTGTGATTTCATTAATTAATTATGTATATAGACTTATGCCATCTGTTCTATAAGATGCACTTTTACTTCAATTTTCATTCGTATACCATTTTAGTAACCAAAGCTGCCAATATAGTTTCAATATTTGCATTAAGGCAAACTGTGATATCATTTATGCTTCATGTTTTGTTTATAATTGAAAGTTAAATTTGCTATAATTTGGTATATTACACATGGTTATCCGATGATTATGACAGTGATAAGATAAATGAAAGTAAAGAAATGGAACCTGGTATGCCACATTTGTCTTCTTTTCTCCATGATTTTGCTGTTGCTGCTGTTGTTGTTCTTGCAGTTTTCAGCAGCCCCTTCAGCCAATGTCAGTCCCTGTGTGAAACTATTGTGGAAGAATTCCTCTGTGATTATGGCTGATTATTTTTCAATATGTCTGAGCTAAATAATGAGCCCTGTTTTGCAACGACAAGCCATATATAAATACATGTACCTAGTCAGTCAGCTGTAACTTAATGTGAAATTAATACATATATTTATTTTCTTCATAATATTGCTATAACATTATTATATTGTCTTACCTGTGTTTAAATTTAATATTCTGGAACATACATGAGGTATAGTTTTTTTTCATGTAAGTTTGAAGTTAATTTTATTTAAGATCTATGCATTGCAAGGTATTTTCTATGTCATTTAGTGGTAGGTATATCTTTTTAAAGCACTTCTGCAAACACTTTTTTTTTATATTTACTGATGATTTCTTATGTCAACTTATTTATGTGATAGTTATTGGAGTTCCATAGGAAGCTCAGCAAAGGGTATGAAATGAATGAATAGTGTTTAATGCTCGTTTTTGCTACAGAGGCATCACAGGCGATAATCAGCAAAGAGTGGAAGGACAGCACATTTAAATTCATGCACTATAAATCAGTGGAGTACAATATTCTATCTGATGATGAAGATGAGATGGATATGAATTTGTTAGCAAAGCAATGGAACATTGAATGTCCTGGGAAAATGAAAAATGCAAAATGATCCACAAATTACACTCTGGAAAATTGTTGTGAGATAGATGCTTATAAATGGCATGCAAGATTGTTCTGGTTGTATAAATGGATTTTCTTGATGCCAAAATTGTTTCATCTCATGCTAATTGATTAATCTTTTTTTTGTCTTATTAATTTTTTTTAATGGTATTTAACGGAAGTTTTTACTACTGATGCACCACAAGTGGTGAACACTAATGATACATGAGGTGAAATGATATATTGGGAAAGCATTTTTTAAGGAAGGAAACGTTCCAGGCCTAGCTTTTAGGGTACCTCCCCGGAATTTGCCATTTATTAGGACTGAGGAAAATCTGGAATACACCTCAGTCAGGTAGGACAGCCCTGGTGGGATTCAAACCCCAGATCTCTCGCTCTCAGGTGCGTGCCTTACCAACCTTGGCCTCCCAGGGCAATTTATTATTAATACTGTCTTTTATATTTTTAATATATAAAGAAACTGGCTGAATCTCTTATAGATCCAAAGATATATAATGAGTACAAAAAGTAATGAAAAAAATGTGCTTTTGGAGAAAAGAACAGAAAGCATGGTTTTCTATTAATACTGATTATAGCTACAATTGAAATATTACGTAAATCAGTATTGTGACTGTGTCTGTGTAGCCTAACAAAGAAGAAATGTTGATTTGTGGTATATGTTTATGTCAGTTTGTAAAGCTATAAGATTCATAACCATTGATTGCCAGATATCCTATGGATCAGCTGCTCAGAAACAATGTTTGGACTCCATCCTATATGATGAACTTTATCCATGACCCCAGTTTACTGGACAACAAACAAGCAATGAATAAACCCATTAACTTTTATCTATATTCTAACTGAGACTCAAATATATGACCCTTTGGTAGCATATTATTACCTATAATTAATAAGGTAAACATAGCTGGTAGGTTAGCAATCTCCTCAATAAAATAGCTGTGGTTTTTATCAACGCCTAAAAATAAAACATATATTCATATTTTGTTCTTACTTTACATTGCTAATAAATAGTACAATAACAAGAAAAATCTAAATATTTGCTGAAAATATTCTTACATTAAACTTCACAGGACATTAAAAAAACTTTGGGTTTAATTTGATTTATTTCAATAAGTGACAGGTGATGGAACATGAAAACATAAAAGGTAAGATGATTTACAAATATTCAATACAGAGTATAATAATGGGCTGAAAAACTGCAATGCTGCCAAGGTTAACAGTTCTGAACTGCAGATTTTACCATGAATGGGATAAATTATCATAAAAAAAACTTTAATGGAGACAATAGTGAGTTCCATATACCAACCATATGATTGTAATGAAATTCTTCCAACCCCGGGAGCTAGAACTACTGCTGTGATGTATTTCTATAGCAACCAGTCAGCATTATTAATAGGTTGCAACTATAATGCTCATCATGTGTTGGTGCAATAGTCACATCACAAGAGATGAGACCCTTTTCAATCTATATACTTGCCAATAATTGAGAAATTATAAATGTTAGGAACAAACCAATATTTATCATCAAAGTGTAACAAGAAGTTCTCATCATTATATTATGTGGGGAATACTTAAGTGTTCTGGTGAATAATTGCTAATTCTCTGACATGCCTTCAATTTTAGATCAATATTACATTATTTGCTTTTAGCCTAATTAAGATTGTGTAGAAATTGCAATTAGAATCTGAGAAGAGCCGACTGGACCTCATACCCTGAGGATCTTTCAAGATGATGTGATTAATTCTTAAAAGGATGAGACATTTTCCTGTCATTAACAGTACAACAATTTAATTAAATGAAGCTATGTGCAATGTATAGAGGAACAACTCTCCTGCCTATACGAGCTCTGGATATCTAATAGTGTTGATGATCTTCTAAAGATTTCAAAAGACACAGAAAATAATTAGAAAAATATTTAACAGTGATAAATTAAACAACAAGTGGACAGCATACAAGGAAGTTCCTAAGTAGTACAAGAAAGCTATTCATAGAGCCAAACAAAACTCTTTGGAAACATCCTATCAGGAAATTCATCACTCTAGAAATGTATTCAATAAACCAATGATCTGAACTCATTAACGCATTAATCCATTAAGCAACAATGAAAATAATTCTGCTAAATGCACAACCAAAGGTAAAGAGACTATAGTTGTCTAGCTAAAAGAAAACTTTTCAAACTGTTTAAGTATTAGTGGTTCATCCGACAGTTAAAACCAAAATCAAGTAAAACCTTAACCAGTGGTATTACCAAAAGAATGGAAACAACCTGAATCACAGAGTATTTAATTAAATGCTTCTTTAAGATGTTTGAAACTTTAAATCTCCTGAAGGGATTGGTATCATTCCTAATTTGTTAATAATAAAACCTATTTCTCTATATAACACACTTTGTGAACTATTCAGAGCTGTATAGCTTATGTTATACCCCTGTAATCTTGAAATGTATCATAACTTATTTTATTACCAAATGCGGGCAACAAATTTATTCCAAAACTAAATCTTACAGGAAAATAAATCTTACCTTTTTTTATTGAAAAATAATGGAGAGACTTATGGGGCAATATTCAGAAAGGAATGCTTTCAAAGTTTACTGACATCAAAATCAACATGGTTATAAGGAGGGTATGTTATAAAAAGAGCTCTGCATTAGGTAGTCAGTAACATAGAAGACTCCTTGTGCATAACAAGTTGAAAATGTTCTTTTCTCAATAAAGAGGGTGCTTTCGATAATCGATGATAATTCAATGGTCACTTAAGCATTGTGTCAACCACATTACATGTAGGTAGATCCATTTCATACTGTGGAACTAGTAATGCAAGCAATTTTAGTAGGTGGAGGTAAAAGTCATCAGAAGAAGTCCTGGGGAAAGTTTAATCTATATCCATTTGGAACATATTGGTGGACAGTATCATTATCAAATAGAACAGTTGTGGATACCATGGACTTGCCTATTTTGAATATGAACATAACAATATTAATACAGCTAAAATTTACTGCAACAGTTACAGAAAACAAGAACAGTTCTCTGCTGACTTCATAGAAGTGTTTTATTAGCAAGTATAAGGTGAACATGCATGGTAGCGAAAAAATTTAGTACGGCTTTTAATTTTACCAAAATTGTTTCATGGTATTACAGACTAAATTATTATACTAGATGGATAATATTTGGCAAGAATATTACATGTAAGACTGTGTATAAAACTAATGTAAGGTTAATATTTGACCACACCTGGCAACCCAAAAAGTGAAGCAATTGCAATTTTCTTTTCATTGAAAATGAAAGGTACAAAATCAACACATTGTAAACAAGCAAGATTCTTACTTTCATTTATGCAGTAGAGGAGAATATATATACAGACACCAACTCAATATGTTTGCTATAACACATACTCAATCTACACAAGGAGCAAGATATTGTAAAGTAAGGGGCTAATTACAAAGACTATTACATTGCATTTCTGTAACTTGTCATTGTAGGAAATAAATAAATAAATAGATATCTGACAAAGCTGCAATAGCTGGAAAGACAGAAAAGTTGAACTTAATTGAAAATTAAATTTGAGATTGTAATGAAACTGATCAAGAAAATCTGGGCCATGGGTCTAAAGCACAAAGACATCAATATATCACAGCCAAATAAAGGCACAAGATTTTCTAAATCCTCTAAGCAAGCCTTAATACAAATGGCATGATATGGTGCCTTTTGGATGTCATTGCAATGTTTTAACACTATAGGTAGATTTTATTATTAAAGTAAATCCATACTAAGTAACAAACTCAATACAGAGTTTTCACATAAAAATTATCCTGCACACTTGATGCTATGTTTTGAATCCGTGAACTGTCAGTAAAGCTCCCAATTCTTTTCCATCCAAGCAGGATAGCTTTTGCATTATCTTGCATTATCTTGCATTAAAATGCCTAAACATTGTAATTTTTAAATCCTAAAATTGCTAATTATGCATGTTGCAATATTAGATATGTGATATTATGGCAAAATTAATATCAATTTAATTATTTTTGTGTATGTGTGTAATTTCCTGCTCATGTTAGCATCAAAAACCTTCTGAATAACAGTAAATGCATTCAGATATAAAGGAAAATAGAACAATGAACTTAATATTTCACTCAAATTGTGAAAATATTTCCTTCACTTCATTCTAGTCTTTTGGGCATAGATTTAAAACTTTAGATATGATGACATAAATTACTCATTTCTTGATTTCAAGGAATAATATGCCATTTATCTGCTTTAAGGTTAAAATATGAGGTATCCTATTATTACTATGTTTAACCAGCTAAACTAAATGTCCGCTTAAAGGGGCCAAATACATTTTTCATTCTCAAATAGTTATTTACAAAGAATGCAAATATGCAATATATGTTCAAATCTCAGTATATATTTTGGATTTTTTTATTCAAAAATTTTTAAAAAGTTGTCATTTTCTAAAAATTATATATGGAACTAATACAGTGATCATATTATACAATCAATTAAATATATCATTTCGGTTGGCCAAAGATGAGGATGACATATCTTCAAGACCAGTTCCGTACTTCAAACAGCAAGTAGAGCATAAAGAATGTGTAGATGACATATTTAAATGATTATATTTTAAAATATTTTGAAGTTGAGACCAAAATATTGTTCTATTACTTATTACTGATAATGGCTATAAGAACATACAATATTAATTAATTTTTCTAAGGTTTGTGAATTTGATATGCAAGAAAAGCATAACAAATCAATTAGCAGTCTAGCAGAGAATAACAATTTATTTATAGATAGTATTCGTATTGCTGAAAATCAAGCCATGCTTCATCTTTCTATGGAAATTATTTCAGAATTTTCTAATCAGAAAAGTATAAGTTATGTGCATTTCAGCAGTAGCATATTGACTGTGGTGCAACTTACTGTTTTCTTTTAGCAACTTCTTTAAGAGAAATTAAAATAAATCAATTATATCGTACCTTAACAATTGGGGGTTAGCAATGAAAAATGGACCTGAGTTTAAGATACACAAAAATGGCATAATGTTAATATTCTCCAAAGTGCTTGTAAGGGAATCTGTAACACAAATAATTTAAAATCTGAGTTATTATTTATAGAACCTCAGCTCATAAAGTAAGTGAAAATAAACCAACATTCCTACCTGTAAGCTATATCAATGATATAAAAACTTTAGTGTCTTTCGACGTAGTATCTTTGTTCTGTAGTTGAAATAAAATACAGATTTGCACAAATTTTTGTAAAGCACTTAATATCCAGCCAAAAGTATGACATGTGTGGATGTGAAATTATCAAATATGAAAGACATTCCTTTGCTTAATTTGTGTACATTACAATAAAGAAAGTAGATGTTATTTTTAAATCTGTGCTTTTCCCATCCCAAATATATATTTTTAGGTGATAAACCTAACATTTCTGTGACAATTGAAAATTTAAACAAGACAAACATTGAGGTAAAGAGCAAAATAAAATACAAATAAATCTGATCCAGACAGAATGAAAGTAGGTGAACTTAGGAGCCTTCAATTAAGTTCACGGTGAAAATGGAAAGAGATAATATTTTACTATTTTTTATTCTGAAGCAAATAAAATGTAATAATGAACTTGAATTTTGCATCTATAGAAAGGACACACATACAGACAACTATGTCAAAGCCCATGGTTTGAATCCAAGATCATATAGGGGGGCAGCATTCAACAGTATGATATACAGACTAATAAATATACCAGAGAGCAATAAAGAATACAAGAATGAATATGTACACATAATAGAAGCAGCTCAATCCAATGGGTTCAACAGGCAGATGATTAACCGCAGAAAATCAAAAGATTCCAGAAACAAATAAGAATTAAACAAATAACAGCTTTGAGTGATTTAAGAAGGGGAAGAAACATTTAAAAAGTTCACTTACCACCCATCAGCCAATAAGAAATTTCAAAAGCTTTTCAAAATGTACAACATCAACTTTGCACCTCAAAACTGATATAACATAAAACATTTATTGAAAATAGACAAAACAGATCCCAGGCCCAAAGAGAAAAATTCCTGTTTTTACCAGATTAATAGTAGGGACTGTGATACATTCTGCATAGGGAAGACAAGGAGAAGTATAGACATTAGTTTCAAGGTACATAGGAATAACATCCATTAAAAACAAATAGCTAAATCGGCTGTGGAAGCTCATATTTTGAATAAGAAACATAAAATAGCAAAAGGCATTAAGTTATTAAATACTAAACTTAAGTATTCATTTTTACACTGAATTCCACATGCTTACATAAAAATAAGACAAGTTTCAGGGGAATTTCCCCCATCTTCAGTCGCTCACTGAATCCCCATTACTTGAAACGAGACACCCATATGTTCCTGTGGTGGCAGCTTTGTAAGTACAATATTTATTAAATGCTGTTCAACAACCAAAAGAACTAAATGTATAGTAAAGGATTTATATAAAATAACATGAGCATAACCTTATGAATTTTGATATCCTGGATGCAGACAGCACCTTATTTAAGTTTATCACTAGACCACCAGAGCCAAATCAGATACTCACCTACCCAGCTCCTTCAAACAATCCAACAGTCGTTTAAGATCTGAAGATGTGTACGATAGTTTCAGATACCATATGTCCTGAGTAAATCTCATTTAATTGAAAGCATAAAGAGTGTTTTTAACATCTGATTAATCAATTCAGACTTTCTACAAATTTTGCATTACTGTCCACTTCCTTCAAACACAGTTACACAACTGTCTTTCTATGCATACCACATAATTATAATTTGCATACTCCATGGTCGTTGTTTATGGAAAGTGTTTTATGCTCTGCTTTCCTGTAGGTTGTACCATTCACTTGATATTGCTATGGGGAAGAAGTATTTTTCAAAGAACAGCTTTAAATTCTAGGATGAAGAAATCTAATTGTGACTTGCAAGTTTGCCCACATTGCATTTACCATGGAAAAATCATGCTCTAAAATGCCAGGTGATTTATCTGTCAAAATGATGAATACAGATAATGGTCTAATACATTTATTTTCTACATATTCAGTTATTCTGCTATTGGCTCCTTAGTTCATCTGCATAGTGAATTTATTGATATATTCAACTTATTTTAACTTTATTCATCAGAAGCAGCAATGTAAAAATTTTTAAAGATACCATGATTGGTTACTTTTGTTTTACAATTAAGTATACGATGGGTTATAATGTACTGAGTTATTTTCAGTTTGTTTGAGATAACTACCTTAAGTGATTAGCCTTAGGATAGTTCCCTCATTACTAAAGTTGGGTTGTAGTCAATTTCTTAAAAAGAGCAACAAATTTGCTATAGCATTCTTGTTGTAAATCATACTTTACAACTCACAAGGGTAATAGGCCTTTTCACAAAAATCTGTTTTGTCATGTATATTAAACTACATATAATGGATGACTAGCCTACATTTTAGACTTACCCGTATAGCTGGAATAGCAGTGATGCACCAGCAATGCTTCCTTTCAAAAAAGGCAGTACAGTCCAGCGGGGAAAACCAAGGAATGACTGCAGTTATGCAGAGAAATTGTAATGCATAGAAACAAGTAATCAAATGCAAAACATGAACTTTTTACAATGCATGTTAATAACTAATCACATTCTGTATACAGTCAAACTGAAATGAGAGACTGTAAAGTAGCAATGTTCAACTCAAAGGAAAAAATTAATACGGGAAAAGCCATATGCTTTTAGCAGAATATTTTTGCATATTTCCAGTTAACCTAACCCAAACTGACCTAAGCTAACTTATCCTATACATTAACAGAATAACTGAAATAATTTTTTTAAACCTAACCTAACCTTTATTTGCAACCTATTTGTATAACTTTTGGAATTCTTTTTTAAACCTAAGCAAATGTATCCTGACCAAACAAAATTTGACACAAAGATGAAATAAAAGTGAAATTGCAACCTATGTATGGTCCCTACCTATAAGGTAAAATATATTATAATAAGAAAAGTGTACACAAATTATGAAGGCTATAAAGCAAATCAACCCCTGAAGGAGGCAAATTCCCTGTTGGTAGTATGACACTGTAACAACTGAGCATCAGGCTGAAATAACTGCAACGTAAATATGCAGCTACATTAGTTGACTAGAATGAGGCTCAATTTTCTACCTTGCCTTCTGCTACTGCTCACAAAAAGGGTTAAAACTGATACACAGAGATGATTCTAGCTCTATGGGTTAGTCATTTCAGTGCCACATACACAACTTTTGCTCGCATAAACAGATACTCTTATTGAAGATACAAGACTTTGCTTCCTTATTTTTGTTTTTAAAACTCTAAGGAACAATTGCTACTAAAAACTGAAAATTTTGCCATAAATTTGTGATATTAGGACTGAAATAGACAATTAGCCAAAAGTGGCATTTAGGACTCTAAGTGCGTCAAAGAGTTAAGTAAATATTGTCATTGATTTCACATTACTCTTGTACTAATTTCATATTACATAAAGGTTCTCAAATTTTTGTTTGTTTTTTTGCTAATTTATGCAATATATGATGCTATGTCAGAAAAGTCCAAACTTTAAATCTGCATTTTCCAAGCTTGAAAAATTATTGGCTACAATCATTAAAAAAAAAAATCTAATTACTGTACAATGTTCTTTCGTCTTGCTTCCAGTTACTACACATTTTATGGTTGCCAAACATCTAATTACAACATATAACAAATTATTTATGAGTAAGTCACTACATTTATTCCACACTTACCTGAACAGGTTTCAATGGCCCGAGTGGAACCGTGTTGACCATTAAGGAAATGTGCCTTTAAAACATGTCCAAGTAAGTGGAATAAATCTAGTGAAATTTGAATGACTTCCTCATAAATAATTTGACATATGATACAATATTTCACTGTTAAAAACCCAAAATATTCAAATTGATCTAATTATATGCTTAGTAATGTGTCCTCTGCAGCATTTTGGTTCCCAGACACGAGGTAAACATCTGAAAATATAAAGCAATCGCATTGCTGCATCTTGATGCTAAACATTGTGCAATTTATTAAATAAGCACATGCATTACTAAGTACAAGGAAGAACTAGTTGATATTCAAATGTAGCCATGACTTACTATAATAGGAGTCGGTCTTTACTGAAAATACAGATGGTAGAACATAACCATTTTCTTATATTATAAGGCAAGCAAGCTATAGCTATAGGGATGTAATAATATTCACATAAGAATACCTTGAGGTGATACGCACTGAAGATAGATATGTTGAAAAGCTGTCCACATCTCTTGTCCAGAATTGCACTGTCCTGAAAAGGACTAAGTCCAGTTCAGCTATCTCCACAGTTACCACTCCTGTCTACTAACCCTAATCCAATGCAAGCAAGCAGGAGGAATTTAAAATAAATCCTTAAATGAATCATGCACTCTCATAGGGATTCAGGAATTATGTTATCTTCTATGCCATATATGGTGGTTCATACCCTGTTTTCAAAGTTGAAACAGCCATTTAACTTGTATATCCATAAATATAACCCTAGACCAGTAAAAGGCACAGATCCAAGATAATGTACTTCACTTACAACATTCTTAATCAAGCTTTTAATTCTACTGAATTTACCCAGAATGATTCATAAAAAGCAGTTCTTATTTACTTGATGTGGTATTTCTGATAATGTTGTTACATTGCTTAAGGTATTACCGGCTTTCTATTCAATGTACTACATATAATTTTCATTGAAATGCCTAATAATTAAATTTAATACATTTCAGGATCATTAGTTATGAGAGTTGCAGGCTTTGTTATGGGACAATATGGCAATTTTTTTGTGTGTGCATCATTTCCTCCTCATCTTTACCTTTAACAAAACTATACACTTTTGCATGCCAGCCAGTACATTCAGAAATAAAAAGTAATAACAAATTACTTCATTTTCAATTAAATTTGTGAAATAATAATTACTCTACACTTAAATATTGTGCGCATACAATTATAATATTAACTATGGTGACAAAAAATAATCCGTCTTATGATATCAAGCTCTTGTTATGACTGCACGAAAATACTAATGATTAATTGTGTCGTGCATTCCAGAATTCTGTGCACATCCGTAAACTCCAATATACTATAATGAATAAAGTATGTTACATTCATACTTCTTGCCCCGTATATTTTTCCAGAAGTAAAATACTTTCGATCACATAATGGGAATAGTTATATCTTATATATGAATGCTTTTATATCTTCTAAGGAAACTCAAGATAATTTATTCACAAGTTCTCACCCTCATCAGGTTCCAAACCAAATAGATAAACAAACATTTTTATATGGCTCTTATGATTCTTTGGTTGAATCTCTCTTCTCATTAACCAAAATACACAAATTAATAAAGTCAAAAGTTACATCTTACTTGAACATCACAGTGCACTGTCACAAACATTTGGTAAGGTTCATAAATTAACACTGTGCATTAGATAACTGAACAGAAATGAGGAAATGAAATTATTACCAAAAACAGCTATATGAACTTTTGTAAAGCTTTGAATGAATGTGCAATCAATCATTAATACCATTTCCTCATCCTATGTCACTTCAGTTAATACTCAAAGGGAAGTTCCATTAAACACAACACAGTTTTACACATATTGCAGGAAGAATGGTGAACAATTAACAATTTTTACCATTAAGATTGCGTTCCAAATCTGAACAGGTTATGCATAAGAGGGTTACAACTCACTCGATCTCACCTCGACCATCTGCACCCAAAATGAAGAGATTTCGGATGTCTTCTTCTGGTGATGAAGGAGATGTATATTCCATGGCTCTTTCACACTCTTCTTTTTTCTCAGCACAAAATCTAACTTCACTTTGTTCACACTTCCCATGCTCTATGGGGATAAGCAGTGACTCTCGAAGAGCTATTTTTTGTTCTTCTGAGTGCCAAATGCACCTAATGGATCTTTGGCAGGGCGTGCCGCTGTCTTCGGATGTGACGCCACATATATCTTGTAGCAACTTGTGTATAGCTTCAGGTGCCATGCCCTCAAATAATATGCCTGTTGAGGGGGCTACAACATCCTTAGTCTTCTGTTCTGTGCTTTTAATGGCCTTAGCAGTGGTGTTCTTGTCTGGTCCCACACTACGTCCTGCAGTACTCATTTCTTCAATGTCGCTGCTCAATACCACAAACCGAGTGTGATCACTTCGTTGCCCTGTATGCTTTGCAGCAACGTGCTCCTCTTTATCGCCGTCATGTACAAGCACTTTGTATTTTGCTTCAGGTATGGAGATGTCAAATGAAGTGTCTGCTGAGGTGGCAACAACAGGTTTAGTCTTCTCCTCTTCTGTGCTTCTAATTGTCTTAGCAGAAGCGTACTCTTCCTGCTTACTACATCGTGCAATATTCAGTTCCTCTTTGTCACTTCCCAATACCTCAAACCGAGGGCCACCGCGAATACTTCCACTCTGTTGCCTTCCATACTTTGCAGCAACGTCCTCCCCTTTATCGGCGTCACTTACGATGTCTTCTGCGATTTCCCCTGATTTGCACAAACATTTGCACAGCAGAGAGCTGAGGAAACAACGACACTTGCTGCAGATTTCTTGCGAGTTATCACTGGAGTTGCTGCTGGTGTTACTGCTACTTTCTTCTCTCTCCTCTATTTCTTTAATCATTTGTGACAACGCAGACGGTCTGTATGAAGCCATTTGAACCTCTAGGAAAAGATTTGCAAACGTGGAAATCAGATCGGTTATTGCTACCTACTTCTCTTAACAACAATGAGTTATACAGAGCTGGAACCGAACTGCGCGGTTGGTTGATGATGTCATGTTTTACAATCCGTAGAGAAAGTAATTTTGGAGCGATTCTTCTCGGTGAGCAACGACTGTACAAGTAGAAATGAAAGAAGAATGATACTTTTATTCTGTTTTTATTCCATTGATAGAATTATGCAAGGCAATCGGTGAACAATTAAAACTTGCTCAACTGAATCGAGTTTCCGAACTGGAATGAATTGCATTGTCCATACGACTGCGCCATGTTACCAAGATAGAAAAATATATTAGGTAATATATGATTAACTTTGTCATGGTTTCCCGATTACTTCGCAATTATTCGTATACACTTATTCAGCGTCCAGTGTGAAGAAGGGGAACTTCTGTTCGGAGTTTCTTTCTTTGCGAAGATGAAGGAAAAATAACATGTCTTTTATGCTGCAAAGTTGAATCCCACAATTTCAAAGCACCTTAAAGATGACTTTAGACTAAGTGTAATTCCCGTATTTCTAATTTGTCTTCCCTGCTTACATTGCGATTTTTAATATTAATTACGTGATTACTGAAATCGCAATGATTAGCATAACTTGTACGACTTTGAAACAGTGTAAAGCATACCTTTCTTAACGTATATAAAGACAAGCTTGCTCTTAGTTTTATGATCGCAAATGTAACAATTTTATATTTTATTGCACACAATATCGAAGTATGCTTTCCAAGGTCCGGTAGCGTCTAATTTAATCTCAAGTACTTTAAAGGTACTAGAAATATTATCTTTTGTCTTGCCTAATACTAAAATTTATTCTTGAGTCTTAGATACATTTAAACAATAAGCTATAATTGCAGAGCCCATTCTTTAACGACACAAAGTCCATGTGCTAAATTTTCATCTAACATATTAATATCCACATCATGGGATATTAAAGTAGAATCGTCCGCATACATTTCCGGGTGATGAAATTGTAACTAGGTAGATCATTATGGCAAAAAGGAATTACAAATTGCCCAGAATTGACTCTTGAGTTATTCCATGACATTCATTTTGAACACTTGGCGTATCATTATTTTCACTTACATTTTGCATTCTGTAATATAAAAAAGAGGGAATAAATTCTTAGTCTCCACCTTATTCTCACGGAATTTCAACTCTGACTAAAGTAATATTTATGAGATACATAACTGAAATGCCTTTGTTAAATGTTATAGGGTCAAAGAATTAAACTTTACTTCTCAAACATGTTAAAATCTGTTGGACAACAAATGTTATAGCCGTTGCTGCAGACTTTCTTGAACAATTGTCGTACTGCTTGTGGAATATTATACTTTGAAGTAACCTTGTAGCAGTTAGTACAACAATGCATCCAGAGTCTTTGAGAACATGCGTATTGAACTTTCAGCTTTACAACCACTTTATACTTTGTAAAGTTTTCTGGGGTGGAAGGAGATGCACATCCAATGGCTGTTTCAGTATTAAATTCTTTCTCAGCTCATATGATAACCTAACGATTTTACTCCTACGCTCTAAAGCCATAACACTTACGAAGAGCTGTTTTCTGAGTTTGTTTCACCCTCTGCATTAAATATTAAGAGATATCTGATGTATTCTTCTGGGTAAGAAAGAGAAGCATGTTCTCTTGTTCTTTCAGAATGTTAATCTTTCTCAGCACAGATGCCAAGCTTCACTGATTTTACACCTCCTGCATTCCAAAGCCAAACAAAAGCTGAAAGTTTTTTTTCTTCTTTTTTTTTTTTTTTTTCACCTAAGTCCACCTAATGGATCCTCGGCTAAGTGTGCCACTCTCTTTGGATATGACGCCACACATAGATTGCTTCATGTGTCGTTCTCTCAAATGAATGTCTGCTACGGCGGTAACAACATGTTTAGTGCTCTCTTCTTTTCATCTAAAGATCTTAGCGATGGTGTACTTTTCTGCACCTTGCCTCATCCTGCAGTTCTCATGTACGCATTATCACTTACCAATAACTCATGCCGAGTGATTCAACTGATACTCCACTCTGTTGGCTTCTACGCTTTGCACGTCCATCTTCATGCAAAATGAACACATTTCAGATGTGTTTCTCTGGGGAAGAAGGAAGTGCATTTTCTGTTGCTCTTTCTAAATGTTCTTCTTTCCCACCACAGATGCAAACTTCGCTGATTTTACTCCTCCTACACTCCAAAGTCATAAGGCTATTCAGTGACTTACCAAGAGCTATTTTTTGTTTCTCTGAGTGCCAAATGAACCTAATGGATGTTTGGAAGGGTGTGCCACTCTCCATAGTTATGACATATGACGCCACATATATCTTGTAGCGATTTGTATATCGATTCAAGTATAATGAGGTCAAATGACATGTCTGCTGAGGCAACAACATGTTTAGTCTTCTCTTCTGTGCTTGTAATTCTCTTAGCAACGCTTTACTTTTTCGGTGCCTCCCACATCCTGCAGTACTCATTACTTCTTTGTAAATCGGCAATTCCTCAAACCCAGTGTTCCCACAGATATTAGAACTCTGTATCTTTTTTCGCTTAGCACCAACATCCTTCCGTTTATTAGCCGTACATTGTCTTCTCCAGATTCTCCTATGCTCTAAAAACATTTGCAGCAAAAAACCTTGGCTAAGAACTGCACTTTCTTTCCATTTATCACCACAAATACTGCTAGTTTTTTCTTCTCTATCTGTCATTTCTTCAATAATTTCTGACAACTCAGACTTTCTGTATGAAGCTATCATAACCTCCAGGAAAATATTTGTAAATATTTAAATTACACGTGTCATTACTAACCTACTATTTTTATGGTAATACCATGATTATAAGGAATTGCTAGTGAATGTCATAAACAATTTGCTTCTGAAAGAGAGAAAAGCTTTTCTTAACACCTTTAAAGAGAAGCATGTTCTAAGCATTCTATCACAAATACAACTACTTTTATAATATTGGGGACCCTCAATGTGCAATATTCAAGTTTTACTTAGGGTGTAATCAAAATCTACATAATTTAACATTGTTATTATTAATATTATTATTATTATTATTATTATTATTATTATTATTATTATTATTATTATTATTATTATTATTATTATTATATTTTTATTATTATTATTATTATTATTATGATCATCATCATCATCATCATCATCATCATCATCATCATCATCATCATTATTATTATTATTATTATTATTATTATTATTATTATTATTATTATTATTATTATTATTATCATGATCATTATCATTATTATTATTATTATTATTATTATTATTATTATTATTATTATTGTTATTATTATTATTATTATCATCATCATCATCATCATCATTATTATTATTATTATTATTATTATTATTATTATGATCATCATCATCATCATCATCCGGATTTGGACAGTTAAATTCTTTCTCTAGATGAATAAAATTTCTATCTCTTAGTGCAGAGGCTAGTGCACATTTATCCTCGTTGCAGGCATACGAGTAGCGAGACTACTGCGCTACCACCGAGACCTCTACCACCTTTCTGGTATTGTTTTAAGCATGCTGTAAGAAATGTATTCATCGTTGGAATGTATTCCGTTTTGACTTTCGTTGTTGTATCCTTCAAAATTATAATTCCAAGGATACGGGCTTGCAAAATGGAAAGTTTCTACAAAATCTTTGGCAGCAATGGACACTTCCTTTATTATTGTTTCCTTGTTGTTGTAGTTGTTGAACGTACACCATTACTCAATTTTTCTGAGGTTTGTGAATTTGATATGCAAGAAAAGCTTAAGAAATCAATTAGCAGTCTAACAGAAAATAACACTTTATTTATAGATAGTATTTGTATTGCTGAAAACCAATACATGCTTCATGTTTCTATGGAAAGTATTTCAGAATTTTCTGATCAGAAAAGTATAATTTATGTGCATTTCAGCAGTAGGATATTGACTGTGGTGCAAATTACTGTTTTCTTTTTCCAATTGCCTTCAAGGAAATTAAAATAAATCAATTATATTGTGCCTTAACAATTGGGGGTTAGCAATGAAAAATGGAGCTGAGTTTAAGAAACACAAAAATGGCATAATGTTAATATTCTCCAAGGCGCTTATAAGGGAATCTGTAACACAAATGCTTTAAAATCTGAGTTATTATTCATAGAACCTCAGTTCATAAAGTAAGTGAAAATAAACCAACATTCCTGCCTCTAAGCTGTATCAATGATATCAAAACTTTAGTGTCTTTCAACGTAGTATCTTTGTTCCCGAGTATTCCAATTGACAAGCTTTTATCCTTTTTGAATGATTGGTTAAAGGAGATAGGAATTAATGAAACTCACGGGAAAAAATACATCCACCTTACTGACATTTGTACAAACCAGTCATATTTTACATTTGCAGGAGGGTTCTATAATCAGAAAACCGGACTCACAATAGGATATACCTTGTCCCCCTTTCTGGCAGATTTATTTATGAGTACATTTGAATCTCACATAATTCCCGCCTTCCCACATGATTTTTTAAATGCTGGTACAGATAGGTTGATGACATTTTTAGTATAATGAAAAAAGAATTTGCTGAAGATGCTTTGACGCTTTTAAATATACAATATAGGAATGCATCCTTCACACTTGACACAGAAACAAAGAGAATGTTGTCTATTTTAGATATCAAAATTGATAGTAATCATGGAATTTTAGAATTTGGAATTTAATGAAAGGATATGCACATGGATAGCTATATGAAATCAAATGGGTTTAACCCCATAGCTCACAAGCACTCAATTTTCACCAGCTTAACACATAGACTGGTGAATTTGCCAATCAGTAATGAGGAGTACAACACAAATTTGAAAAGATGCAGGAGATTACCATTATAAATGATTTTAATAAAAATCTACTAAACCAAAAACTTAATAGATTCTAGAAGAAGAAATTGATCAAGAATACCACCACTTTATTAACTGAAAAAGAGAGACCGGTTTTTAAAACATTCACCTACCATCCAGTAGCTATGAATATATTCGGAAAAAAAAAAAAATTAAAAAGGTATTAACATTAAATTGGTACCTGTTAACAGATACACTATTAAAATGCTTTAGTGGACAACAGTTTTAATAACATTCTACAGGAGAAAAAGTCAGGCATCTACAAAATAACATGTGAAGAAGAATGTGATAAGATATACTTTGGAAAAAGTAAAAGGAACATAAGAACACGGTTAAAGGAACATCTCAGGAACGTTAAGTATAAACAGATTGATAGGTCAGCAGTGGCACATCAGTTTTGGAAAGATAATCATGACATAAAAAGAGAAATAAAGTTACTTAATGAAGCACAGGGACGTAGAAAATTGGACTCATGGGAGAAGATTTACATTCATAAACATAAAGGGATCACCTTATGAATCTCGACATTATAGCAGATTATAATACCAATTTCCAGTTTATAAAGCAGAAGCACCGCTTGGACGGAGCCACAGGTCCTGATAGATATTAGTTTCTCATACCAGTCGTCAAGAGCTGGTTGAAGATGGAGAGGATGTCTTTTAAAAACCGGTCCCTCCATATCTAAAAGTAGGTGAAGCATAAGAGTGTGTTAGATGACAGATTAATTATAATTTAAAAAATATATAAACTTTTAAAAGTTCCATAATTAGTCAGCAACAAAGTTGTTTAAAGGTGCAAAATGTTTGCTTTTCTCCTTCATTACACATTTAGTTATTTGGCAAGAAGCAAACTTTCACCTTAAAATATTAATAACAAGCTACAAAAGTCCTATATTTTGCCTCTTTGGTAGATGTATCAAAGAATGGCTAAAGTTAATTGGAGTAATATATTACAAAATCTCGAACCAATTATTTGGTTCCTTGCTATAGTTCTTTATTTACCTACATAAAATCCAATTTTTGTGACTAAATAATGTAAAGGTATTTAAAATGTAAATTGGAATCTGAACAGTGAAGCTAATCATATAATTGATATCATTGTATGATTTAGTTTAACTACACACTCTTAAAGCTGTGAAGTGTTAAGAGCATGTAGTTCAACTAAATCGTACATTGATATCAATTAAATGTAAAGATACTTTAAGAATTGAGAAAAATGGCTGAAATACTACTGAATATATATCATGTACAGCAAAAGTCTCTAAGAGTGATATTCACCTCTTGAATTCTATACTTGATTAGTGTTGCTCATTTTGCAAAACTGTAACATTTGCAGTATATCTCCTTAATATATAATGCCACAACTGCTCCACAAAAATGACCAATGTTAATTGCTGTTCAGAAATATACGGCACCATTAGAAATGCTCTTGCATTACTGCCAACGTTTCATTTATTCTACTTACCTTAGAACAGAATATGAATTTTCTTATTTTATTCCTGATCATTGTTTGGTTCCTTGGCCTTGGGAAGGAAAGAAACTTCCATTGAAAATGCCACATTGTCGAAAATTATGAACCATAAAAATGCTAATTAAAAGATGTGTTTCTTGTCACAGACAAGCCACTTATTATTAATACAGAATAATTATAGTTTTACTTATGTCCATCTAGTTTCTTATAAGAGGTTATATTTTTGATAAATTTCATGTTTATTACTATCATATTTCATGTATAAGATTTGTAATGCTTATCAATTAACATTTTCTTTCCATCGGGTTCCTTCTATGACGATTACTTGGTTGTCACCCAATGCCTCTGCTTAGAGAGGCAGCTTTCCAGGTATATAAACATTTTAAAACACATTTTTTTCAGGTAATTGTTATAACATCATTTTAAGAAAACTAAACATAAAAAGAGCGGTATGCAATTTGCAGTTCCTCTTCATAAAATTATATCATGAATGCAATAGATCATATTATAGCAAGTAAGAAAACAAGCAATCATTTTAGGATATGGCCTTAACAAAAAAATTATGTGGAGAATACGTGGACCAGGTGAAGAGAATGAAGGTCAATGAATATGTTAATTTACAGACAAAACTTGATGGAATAGTTAGCCAAGTATTGGATATATGTTGATGTGGTTGTTTAATAAAAGTGGGCAGAAATAAAATACAGATTTGCACAAATTTTTGTAAAGCACTTATTATCCAGCCAAAAGTATGACATGTGTGGATGTGAAATTATCAAATATGAAAGACATTCCTTTGCTTAATTTGTGTACATCACAATAAAGAAAGTAGATGTTATTTTTAAATCTGTGCTTTTCCCATCCCAAATATATATTTTTAGGTGATAAACCTAACATTTCTGTGACAATTGAAAATTTAAACAAGACAAACATTGAGGTAAAGAGCAAAATAAAATACAAATAAATCTGATCCAGACAGAATGAAAGTAGGTGAACTTAGGAGCCTTCAATTAAGTTCACGGTGAAAATGGAAAGAAATAATATTTTACTATTTTTTATTCTGAAGCAAATAAAATGTAATAATGAACTTGAATTTTGCATCTATAGAAAGGACACACATACAGACAAGTATGTCAAAGCCCATGGTTTGAATCCAAGATCATATAGGGGGGCAGCATTCAACAGTATGATATACAGACTAATAAATATACCAGAGAGCAATAAAGAATACAAGAATGAATATGTACACATAATAGAAGCAGCTCAATCCAATGGGTTCAACAGGCAGATGATTAACCGCAGAAAATCAAAAGATTCCAGAAACAAATAAGAATTAAACAAATAACAGCTTTGAGTGATTTAAGAAGGGGAAGAAACATTTAAAAAGTTCACTTACCACCCATCAGCCAATAAGAAATTTCAAAAGCTTTTCAAAATGTACAACATCAACTTAGCACCTCAAAACTGATATAACGTAAAACATTTATTGAAAATAGACAAAACAGATCCCAGGCCCAAAGAGAAAAATTCCTGTTTTTACCAGATTAATAGTAGGGACTGTGATACATTCTGCATAGGGAAGACAAGGAGAAGTATAGACATTAGTTTCAAGGTACATAGGAATAACATCCATTAAAAACAAATAGCTAAATCGGCTGTGGAAGCTCATATTTTGAATAAGAAACATAAAATAGCAAAAGGCATTAAGTTATTAAATACTAAACTTAAGTATTCATTTTTTAAACTGAATTCCACATGCTTACATAAAAATAAGACAAGTTTCAGGGGAATTTCCCCCATCTTCAGTCGCTCACTGAATCCCCATTACTTGAAACGAGACACCCATATGTTCCTGTGGTGGCAGCTTTGTAAGTACAATATTTATTAAATGCTGTTCAACAACCAAAAGAACTAAATGTATAGTAAAGGATTTATATAAAATAACATGAGCATAACCTTATGAATTTTGATATCCTGGATGCAGACAGCACCTTATTTAAGTTTATCACTAGACCACCAGAGCCAAATCAGATACTCACCTACCCAGCTCCTTCAAACAATCCAACAGTCGTTTAAGATCTGAAGATGTGTACGATAGTTTCAGATACCATATGTCCTGAGTAAATCTCATTTAATTGAAAGCATAAAGAGTGTTTTTAACATCTGATTAATCAATTCAGACTTTCTACAAATTTTGCATTACTGTCCACTTCCTTCAAACACAGTTACACAACTGTCTTTCTATGCATACCACATAATTATAATTTGCATACTCCATGGTCGTTGTTTATGGAAAGTGTTTTATGCTCTGCTTTCCTGTAGGTTGTACCATTCACTTGATATTGCTATGGGGAAGAAGTATTTTTCAAAGAACAGCTTTAAATTCTAGGATGAAGAAATCTAATTGTGACTTGCAATTTTGCCCACATTGCATTTACCATGGAAAAATCAGGCTCTAAAATGCCAGGTGATTTATCTGTCAAAATGATGAATACAGATAATGGTCTAATACATTTATTTTCTACATATTCAGTTATTCTGCTATTGGCTCCTTAGTTCATCTGCATAGTGAATTTATTGATATATTCAACTTATTTTAACTTTATTCATCAGAAGCAGCAATGTAAAAATTTTTAAAGATACCATGATTGGTTACTTTTGTTTTACAATTAAGTATACGATGGGTTATAATGTACTGAGTTATTTTCAGTTTGTTTGAGATAACTACCTTAAGTGATTAGCCTTAGGATAGTTCCCTCATTACTAAAGTTGGGTTGTAGTCAATTTCTTAAAAAGAGCAACAAATTTGCTATAGCATTCTTGTTGTAAATCATACTTTACAACTCACAAGGGTAATAGGCCTTTTCACAAAAATCTGTTTTGTCATGTATATTAAACTACATATAATGGATGACTAGCCTACATTTTAGACTTACCCGTATAGCTGGAATAGCAGTGATGCACCAGCAATGCTTCCTTTCAAAAAAGGCAGTACAGTCCAGCGGGGAAAACCAAGGAATGACTGCAGTTATGCAGAGAAATTGTAATGCATAGAAACAAGTAATCAAATGCAAAACATGAACTTTTTACAATGCATGTTAATAACTAATCACATTCTGTATACAGTCAAACTGAAATGAGAGACTGTAAAGTAGCAATGTTCAACTCAAAGGAAAAAATTAATACGGGAAAAGCCATATGCTTTTAGCAGAATATTTTTGCATATTTCCAGTTAACCTAACCCAAACTGACCTAAGCTAACTTATCCTATACATTAACAGAATAACTGAAATAATTTTTTTAAACCTAACCTAACCTTTATTTGCAACCTATTTGTATAACTTTTGGAATTCTTTTTTAAACCTAAGCAAATGTATCCTGACCAAACAAAATTTGACACAAAGATGAAATAAAAGTGAAATTGCAACCTATGTATGGTCCCTACCTATAAGGTAAAATATATTATAATAAGAAAAGTGTACACAAATTATGAAGGCTATAAAGCAAATCAACCCCTGAAGGAGGCAAATCCCCTGTTGGTAGTATGACACTGTAACAACTGAGCATCAGGCTGAAATAACTGCAACGTAAATATGCAGCTACATTAGTTGACTAGAATAAGGCTCAATTTTCTACCTTGCCTTCTGCTACTGTTCACAAAAAGGGTTAAAACTGATACACAGAGATGATTCTAGCTCTATGGGTTAGTCATTTCAGTGCCACATACACAACTTTTGCTCGCATAAACAGATACTCTTATTGAAGATACAAGACTTTGCTTCCTTATTTTTGTTTTTAAAACTCTAAGGAACAATTGCTACTAAAAACTGAAAATTTTGCCATAAATTTGTGATATTAGGACTGAAATAGACAATTAGCCAAAAGTGGCATTTAGGACTCTAAGTGCGTCAAAGAGTTAAGTAAATATTGTCATTGATTTCACATTACTCTTGTACTAATTTCATATTACATAAAGGTTCTCAAATTTTTGTTTGTTTTTTTGCTAATTTATGCAATATATGATGCTATGTCAGAAAAGTCCAAACTTTAAATCTGCATTTTCCAAGCTTGAAAAATTATTGGCTACAATCATTAAAAAAAAAAATCTAATTACTGTACAATGTTCTTTCGTCTTGCTTCCAGTTACTACACATTTTATGGTTGCCAAACATCTAATTACAACATATAACAAATTATTTATGAGTAAGTCACTACATTTATTCCACACTTACCTGAACAGGTTTCAATGGCCCGAGTGGAACCGTGTTGACCATTAAGGAAATGTGCCTTTAAAACATGTCCAAGTAAGTGGAATAAATCTAGTGAAATTTGAATGACTTCCTCATAAATAATTTGACATATGATACAATATTTCACTGTTAAAAACCCAAAATATTCAAATTGATCTAATTATATGCTTAGTAATGTGTCCTCTGCGGCATTTTGGTTCCCAGACACGAGGTAAACATCTGAAAATATAAAGCAATCGCATTGCTGCATCTTGATGCTAAACATTGTGCAATTTATTAAATAAGCACATGCATTACTAAGTACAAGGAAGAACTAGTTGATATTCAAATGTAGCCATGACTTACTATAATAGGAGTCGGTCTTTACTGAAAATACAGATGGTAGAACATAACCATTTTCTTATATTATAAGGCAAGCAAGCTATAGCTATAGGGATGTAATAATATTCACATAAGAATACCTTGAGGTGATACGCACTGAAGATAGATATGTTGAAAAGCTGTCCACATCTCTTGTCCAGAATTGCACTGTCCTGAAAAGGACTAAGTCCAGTTCAGCTATCTCCACAGTTACCACTCCTGTCTACTAACCCTAATCCAATGCAAGCAAGCAGGAGGAATTTAAAATAAATCCTTAAATGAATCATGCACTCTCATAGGGATTCAGGAATTATGTTATCTTCTATGCCATATATGGTGGTTCATACCCTGTTTTCAAAGTTGAAACAGCCATTTAACTTGTATATCCATAAATATAACCCTAGACCAGTAAAAGGCACAGATTCAAGATAATGTACTTCACTTACAACATTCTTAATCAAGCTTTTAATTCTACTGAATTTACCCAGAATGATTCATAAAAAGCAGTTCTTATTTACTTGATGTGGTATTTCTGATAATGTTGTTACATTGCTTAAGGTATTATACCGGCTTTCTATTCAATGTACTACATATAATTTTCATTGAAATGCCTAATAATTAAATTTAATACATTTCAGGATCATTAGTTATGAGAGTTGCAGGCTTTGTTATGGGACAATATGGCAATTTTTTTGTGTGTGCATCATTTCCTCCTCATCTTTACCTTTAACAAAACTATACACTTTTGCATGCCAGCCAGTACATTCAGAAATAAAAAGTAATAACAAATTACTTCATTTTCAATTAAATTTGTGAAATAATAATTACTCTACACTTAAATATTGTGCGCATACAATTATAATATTAACTATGGTGACAAAAAATAATCCGTCTTATGATATCAAGCTCTTGTTATGACTGCACGAAAATACTAATGATTAATTGTGTCGTGCATTCCAGAATTCTGTGCACATCCGTAAACTCCAATATACTATAATGAATAAAGTATGTTACATTCATACTTCTTGCCCCGTATATTTTTCCAGAAGTAAAATACTTTCGATCACATAATGGGAATAGTTATATCTTATATATGAATGCTTTTATATCTTCTAAGGAAACTCAAGATAATTTATTCACAAGTTCTCACCCTCATCAGGTTCCAAACCAAATAGATAAACAAACATTTTTATATGGCTCTTATGATTCTTTGGTTGAATCTCTCTTCTCATTAACCAAAATACACAAATTAATAAAGTCAAAAGTTACATCTTACTTGAACATCACAGTGCACTGTCACAAACATTTGGTAAGGTTCATAAATTAACACTGTGCATTAGATAACTGAACAGAAATGAGGAAATGAAATTATTACCAAAAACAGCTATATGAACTTTTGTAAAGCTTTGAATGAATGTGCAATCAATCATTAATACCATTTCCTCATCCTATGTCACTTCAGTTAATACTCAAAGGGAAGTTCCATTAAACACAACACAGTTTTACACATATTGCAGGAAGAATGGTGAACAATTAACAATTTTTACCATTAAGATTGCGTTCCAAATCTGAACAGGTTATGCATAAGAGGGTTACAACTCACTCGATCTCACCTCGACCATCTGCACCCAAAATGAAGAGATTTCGGATGTCTTCTTCTGGTGATGAAGGAGATGTATATTCCATGGCTCTTTCACACTCTTCTTTTTTCTCAGCACAAAATCTAACTTCACTTTGTTCACACTTCCCATGCTCTATGGGGATAAGCAGTGACTCTCGAAGAGCTATTTTTTGTTCTTCTGAGTGCCAAATGCACCTAATGGATCTTTGGCAGGGCGTGCCGCTGTCTTCGGATGTGACGCCACATATATCTTGTAGCAACTTGTGTATAGCTTCAGGTGCCATGCCCTCAAATAATATGCCTGTTGAGGGGGCTACAACATCCTTAGTCTTCTGTTCTGTGCTTTTAATGGCCTTAGCAGTGGTGTTCTTGTCTGGTCCCACACTACGTCCTGCAGTACTCATTTCTTCAATGTCGCTGCTCAATACCACAAACCGAGTGTGATCACTTCGTTGCCCTGTATGCTTTGCAGCAACGTGCTCCTCTTTATCGCCGTCATGTACAAGCACTTTGTATTTTGCTTCAGGTATGGAGATGTCAAATGAAGTGTCTGCTGAGGTGGCAACAACAGGTTTAGTCTTCTCCTCTTCTGTGCTTCTAATTGTCTTAGCAGAAGCGTTCTCTTCCTGCTTACTACATCGTGCAATATTCAGTTCCTCTTTGTCACTTCCCAATACCTCAAACCGAGGGCCACCGCGAATACTTCCACTCTGTTGCCTTCCATACTTTGCAGCAACGTCCTCCCCTTTATCGGCGTCACTTACGATGTCTTCTGCGATTTCCCCTGATTTGCACAAACATTTGCACAGCAGAGAGCTGAGGAAACAACGACACTTGCTGCAGATTTCTTGCGAGTTATCACTGGAGTTGCTGCTGGTGTTACTGCTACTTTCTTCTCTCTCCTCTATTTCTTTAATCATTTGTGACAACGCAGACGGTCTGTATGAAGCCATTTGAACCTCTAGGAAAAGATTTGCAAACGTGGAAATCAGATCGGTTATTGCTACCTACTTCTCTTAACAACAATGAGTTATACAGAGCTGGAACCGAACTGCGCGGTTGGTTGATGATGTCATGTTTTACAATCCGTAGAGAAAGTAATTTTGGAGCGATTCTTCTCGGTGAGCAACGACTGTACAAGTAGAAATGAAAGAAGAATGATACTTTTATTCTGTTTTTATTCCATTGATAGAATTATGCAAGGCAATCGGTGAACAATTAAAACTTGCTCAACTGAATCGAGTTTCCGAACTGGAATGAATTGCATTGTCCATACGACTGCGCCATGTTACCAAGATAGAAAAATATATTAGGTAATATATGATTAACTTTGTCATGGTTTCCCGATTACTTCGCAATTATTCGTATACACTTATTCAGCGTCCAGTGTGAAGAAGGGGAACTTCTGTTCGGAGTTTCTTTCTTTGCGAAGATGAAGGAAAAATAACATGTCTTTTATGCTGCAAAGTTGAATCCCACAATTTCAAAGCACCTTAAAGATGACTTTAGACTAAGTGTAATTCCCGTATTTCTAATTTGTCTTCCCTGCTTACATTGCGATTTTTAATATTAATTACGTGATTACTGAAATCGCAATGTGTAGCATAACTTGTACGACTTTGAAACAGTGTAAAGCATACCTTTCTTAACGTATATAAAGACAAGCTTGCTCTTAGTTTTATGATCGCAAATGTAACAATTTTATATTTTATTGCACACAATATCGAAGTATGCTTTCCAAGGTCCGGTAGCGTCTAATTTAATCTCAAGTACTTTAAAGGTACTAGAAATATTATCTTTTGTCTTGCCTAATACTAAAATTTATTCTTGAGTCTTAGATACATTTAAACAATAAGCTATAATTGCAGAGCCCATTCTTTAACGACACAAAGTCCATGTGCTAAATTTTCATCTAACATATTAATATCCACATCATGGGATATTAAAGTAGAATCGTCCGCATACATTTCCGGGTGATGAAATTGTAACTAGGTAGATCATTATGGCAAAAAGGAATTACAAATTGCCCAGAATTGACTCTTGAGTTATTCCATGACATTCATTTTGAACACTTGGCGTATCATTATTTTCACTTACATTTTGCATTCTGTAATATAAAAAAGAGGGAATAAATTCTTAGTCTCCACCTTATTCTCACGGAATTTCAACTCTGACTAAAGTAATATTTATGAGATACATAACTGAAATGCCTTTGTTAAATGTTATAGGGTCAAAGAATTAAACTTTACTTCTCAAACATGTTAAAATCTGTTGGACAACAAATGTTATAGCCGTTGCTGCAGACTTTCTTGAACAATTGTCGTACTGCTTGTGGAATATTATACTTTGAAGTAACCTTGTAGCAGTTAGTACAACAATGCATCCAGAGTCTTTGAGAACATGCGTATTGAACTTTCAGCTTTACAACCACTTTATACTTTGTAAAGTTTTCTGGGGTGGAAGGAGATGCACATCCAATGGCTGTTTCAGTATTAAATTCTTTCTCAGCTCATATGATAACCTAACGATTTTACTCCTACGCTCTAAAGCCATAACACTTACGAAGAGCTGTTTTCTGAGTTTGTTTCACCCTCTGCATTAAATATTAAGAGATATCTGATGTATTCTTCTGGGTAAGAAAGAGAAGCATGTTCTCTTGTTCTTTCAGAATGTTAATCTTTCTCAGCACAGATGCCAAGCTTCACTGATTTTACACCTCCTGCATTCCAAAGCCAAACAAAAGCTGAAAGTTTTTTTTCTTCTTTTTTTTTTTTTTTTCACCTAAGTCCACCTAATGGATCCTCGGCTAAGTGTGCCACTCTCTTTGGATATGACGCCACACATAGATTGCTTCATGTGTCGTTCTCTCAAATGAATGTCTGCTACGGCGGTAACAACATGTTTAGTGCTCTCTTCTTTTCATCTAAAGATCTTAGCGATGGTGTACTTTTCTGCACCTTGCCTCATCCTGCAGTTCTCATGTACGCATTATCACTTACCAATAACTCATGCCGAGTGATTCAACTGATACTCCACTCTGTTGGCTTCTACGCTTTGCACGTCCATCTTCATGCAAAATGAACACATTTCAGATGTGTTTCTCTGGGGAAGAAGGAAGTGCATTTTCTGTTGCTCTTTCTAAATGTTCTTCTTTCCCACCACAGATGCAAACTTCGCTGATTTTACTCCTCCTACACTCCAAAGTCATAAGGCTATTCAGTGACTTACCAAGAGCTATTTTTTGTTTCTCTGAGTGCCAAATGAACCTAATGGATGTTTGGAAGGGTGTGCCACTCTCCATAGTTATGACATATGACGCCACATATATCTTGTAGCGATTTGAATATCGATTCAAGTATAATGAGGTCAAATGACATGTCTGCTGAGGCAACAACATGTTTAGTCTTCTCTTCTGTGCTTGTAATTCTCTTAGCAACGCTTTACTTTTTCGGTGCCTCCCACATCCTGCAGTACTCATTACTTCTTTGTAAATCGGCAATTCCTCAAACCCAGTGTTCCCACAGATATTAGAACTCTGTATCTTTTTTCGCTTAGCACCAACATCCTTCCGTTTATTAGCCGTACATTGTCTTCTCCAGATTCTCCTATGCTCTAAAAACATTTGCAGCAAAAAACCTTGGCTAAGAACTGCACTTTCTTTCCATTTATCACCACAAATACTGCTAGTTTTTTCTTCTCTATCTGTCATTTCTTCAATAATTTCTGACATTCAGACTTTCTGTATGAAGCTATCATAACCTCCAGGAAAATATTTGTAAATATTTAAATTACACGTGTCATTACTAACCTACTATTTTTATGGTAATACCATGATTATAAGGAATTGCTAGTGAATGTCATAAACAATTTGCTTCTGAAAGAGAGAAAAGCTTTTCTTAACACCTTTAAAGAGAAGCATGTTCTAAGCATTCTATCACAAATACAACTACTTTTATAATATTGGGGACCCTCAATGAGCAATATTCAAGTTTTACTGAGGGTGTAATCAAAATCTACATAATTTAACATTATTATTATTATTATTATTATTATTATTATTATTATTATTATTATTATTATTATTATTATTATTATTATTATTATCATCATCATCATCATCATCATCATCATCATCATCATCATCATTATCATTATCATCATTATTATTATTATTATTATTATTATTATTATTATTATTATTATTATTATTATTATTATTATTATTATTATGATCATTATCATTATTATTATTATTATTATTACTATTATTATTATTATTATCATCATCATTATCATCATCATTATTATTATTATTATTATTATTATTATTATTATGATCATCATCATCATCATCATCATCCGGATTTGGACAGTTAAATTCTTTCTCTAGATGAATAAAATTTCTATCTCTTAGTGCAGAGGCTAGTGCACATTTATCCTCGTTGCAGGCATACGAGTAGCGAGACTACTGCGCTACCACCGAGACCTCTACCACCTTTCTGGTATTGTTTTAAGCATGCTGTAAGAAATGTATTCATCGTTGGAATGTATTCCGTTTTGACTTTCGTTGTTGTATCCTTCAAAATTATAATTCCAAGGATACGGGCTTGCAAAATGGAAAGTTTCTACAAAATCTTTGGCAGCAATGGACACTTCCTTTATTATTGTTTCCTTGTTGTTGTAGTTGTTGAACGTACACCATTACTCAATTTTTCTGAGGTTTGTGAATTTGATATGCAAGAAAAGCTTAAGAAATCAATTAGCAGTCTAACAGAAAATAACACTTTATTTATAGATAGTATTTGTATTGCTGAAAACCAATCCATGCTTCATGTTTCTATGGAAAGTATTTCAGAATTTTCTGATCAGAAAAGTATAATTTATGTGCATTTCAGCAGTAGGATATTGACTGTGGTGCAAATTACTGTTTTCTTTTTCCAATTGCCTTCAAGGAAATTAAAATAAATCAATTATATTGTGCCTTAACAATTGGGGGTTAGCAATGAAAAATGGAGCTGAGTTTAAGAAACACAAAAATGGCATAATGTTAATATTCTCCAAGGCGCTTGTAAGGGAATCTGTAACACAAATGCTTTAAAATCTGAGTTATTATTCATAGAACCTCAGCTCATAAAGTAAGTGAAAATAAAGCATCATTCCTGCCTCTAAGCTGTATCAATGATATCAAAACTTTAGTGTCTTTCTACGTAGTATCTTTGTTCCCGAGTATTCCAATTGACAAGCTTTTATCCTTTTTGAATGATAGGTTAAAGGAGATAGGAATTAATGAAACTCACGGGAAAAAATACATCCACCTTACTGGCATTTGTACAAACCAGTCATATTTTACATTTGCAGGAGGGTTCTATAATCAGAAAACAGGACTCACAATAGGAAATCCCTTGTCCCCCTTTCTGGCAGATTTATTTCTGAGTACATTTGAATCTCACATAATTCCCGCCTTCCCACATGATTTTTTAAATGCTGGTACAGATAGGTTGATGACATTTTTAGTATAATGAAAAAAGAATTTGCTGAAGATGCTTTGACGCTTTTAAATATACAATATAGGAATGCATCCTTCACACTTGACACAGAAACAAAGAGAATGTTGTCTATTTTAGATATCAAAATTGATAGTAATCATGGAATTTTAGAATTTGGAATTTAATGAAAGGATATGCACATGGATAGCTATATGAAATCAAATGGGTTTAACCCCATAGCTCACAAGCACTCAATTTTCACCAGCTTAACACATAGACTGGTGAATTTGCCAATCAGTAATGAGGAGTACAACACAAATTTGAAAAGATGCAGGAGATTACCATTATAAATGATTTTAATAAAAATCTACTAAACCAAAAACTTAATAGATTCAAGAAGAAGAAATTGATCAAGAATACCACCACTTTATTAACTGAAAAAGAGAGACCGGTTTTTAAAACATTCACCTACCATCCAGTAGCTATGAATATACTCGGAAAAAAAAAAAAATTAAAAAGGTATTAACATTAAATTGGTACCTGTTAACAGATACACTATTAAAATGCTTTAGTGGACAACAGTTTTAATAACATTCTACAGGAGAAAAAGTCAGGCATCTACAAAATAACATGTGAAGAAGAATGTGATAAGATATACTTTGGAAAAAGTAAAAGGAACATAAGAACACGGTTAAAGGAACATCTCAGGAACGTTAAGTATAAACAGATTGATAGGTCAGCAGTGGCACATCAGTTTTGGAAAGATAATCATGACATAAAAAGAGAAATAAAGTTACTTAATGAAGCACAGGGACGTAGAAAATTGGACTCATGGGAGAAGATTTACATTCATAAACATAAAGGGATCACCTTATGAATCTCGACATTATAGCAGATTATAATACCAATTTCCAGTTTATAAAGCAGAAGCACCGCTTGGACGGAGCCACAGGTCCTGATAGATATTAGTTTCTCATACCAGTCGTCAAGAGCTGGTTGAAGATGGAGAGGATGTCTTTTAAAAACCGGTCCCACCATATCTAAAAGTAGGTGATGCATAAGAGTGTGTTAGATGACAGATTAATTATAATTTAAAAAATATATAAACTTTTAAAAGTTCCATAATTAGTCAGCAACAAAGTTGTTTAAAGGTGCAAAATGTTTGCTTTTCTCCTTCATTACACATTTAGTTATTTGGCAAGAAGCAAACTTTCACCTCAAAAATATTAATAACAAGCTACAAAAGTCCTATATTTTGCCTCTTTGGTAGATGTATCAAAGAATGGCTAAAGTTAATTGGAGTAATATATTACAAAATCTCCAACCAATTATTTGGTTCCTTGCTATAGTTCTTTATTTACCTACATAAAATCCAATTTTTGTGACTAAATAATGTAAAGGTATTTAAAATGTAAATTGGAACCTGAACAGTGAAGCTAATCATATAATTGATATCATTGTATGATTTAGTTTAACTACACACTCTTAAAGCTGTGAAGTGTTAAGAGCATGTAGTTCAACTAAATCGTACATTGATATCAATTAAATGTAAAGATACTTTAAGAGTTGAGAAAAATGGCTGAAATACTACTGAATATATATCATGTACAGCAAAAGTCTCTAAGAGTGATATTCACCTCTTGAATTCTATACTTGATTAGTGTTGCTCATTTTGCAAAACTGTAACATTTGCAGTATATCTCCTTAATATATAATGCCACAACTGCTCCACAAAAATGACCAATGTTAATTGCTGTTCAGAAATATACGGCACCATTAGAAATGCTCTTGCATTACTGCCAACGTTTCATTTATTCTACTTACCTTAGAACAGAATATGAATTTTCTTATTTTATTCCTGATCATTGTTTGGTTCCTTGGCCTTGGGAAGGAAAGAAACTTCCATTGAAAATGCCACATTGTCGAAAATTATGAACCATAAAAATGCTAATTAAAAGATGTGTTTCTTGTCACAGACAAGCCACTTATTATTAATACAGAATAATTATAGTTTTACTTATGTCCATCTAGTTTCTTATAAGAGGTTATATTTTTGATAAATTTCATGTTTATTACTATCATATTTCATGTATAAGATTTGTAATGCTTACCAATTAACATTTTCTTTCCATCGGGTTCCTTCTATGACGATTACTTGGTTGTCACCCAATGCCTCTGCTTAGAGAGGCAGCTTTCCAGGTATATAAACATTTTAAAACACATTTTTTTCAGGTAATTGTTATAACATCATTTTAAGAAAACTAAACATAAAAAGAGCGGTATGCAATTTGCAGTTCCTCTTCATAAAATTATATCATGAATGCAATAGATCATATTATAGCAAGTAAGAAAACAAGCAATCATTTTAGGATATGGCCTCAACAAAAAAATTATGTGGAGAATAAGTGGACCAGGTGAAGAGAATGAAGGTCAATGAATATGTTAATTACAGACAAAACTTGATGGAATAGTTAGCCAAGTATTGGATATATGTTGATGTGGTTGTTTAATAAAAGTGAGCAGAAATAAAATACAGATTTGCACAAATTTTTGTAAAGCACTTATTATCCAGCCAAAAGTATGACATGTGTGGATGTGAAATTATAAAATATGAAAGACATTCCTTTGCTTAATTTGTGTACATTACAATAAAGAAAGTAGATGTTATTTTTAAATCTGTGCTTTTCCCATCCCAAATATATATTTTTAGGTGATAAACCTAACATTTCTGTGACAATTGAAAATTTAAACAAGACAAACATTGAGGTAAAGAGCAAAATAAAATACAAATAAATCTGATCCAGACAGAATGAAAGTAGGTGAATTTAGGAGCCTTCAATTAAGTTCACGGTGAAAATGGAAAGAGATAATATTTTACTATTTTTTATTCTGAAGCAAATAAAATGTAATAATGAACTTGAATTTTGCATCTATAGAAAGGACACACATACAGACAACTATGTCAAAGCCCATGGTTTGAATCCAAGATCATATAGGGGGGCAGCATTCAACAGTATGATATACAGACTAATAAATATACCAGAGAGCAATAGAGAATACAAGAATGAATATGTACACATAATAGAAGCAGCTCAATCCAATGGGTTCAACAGGCAGATGATTAACCGCAGAAAATCAAAAGATTCCAGAAACAAATAAGAATTAAACAAATAACAGCTTTGAGTGATTTAAGAAGGGGAAGAAACATTTAAAAAGTTCACTTACCACCCATCAGCCAATAAGAAATTTCAAAAGCTTTTCAAAATGTACAACATCAACTTAGCACCTCAAAACTGATATAACGTAAAAAATTTATTGAAAATAGACAAAACAGATCCCAGGCCCAAAGAGAAAAATTCCTGTTTTTACCAGATTAATAGTAGGGACTGTGATACATTCTGCATAGGGAAGACAAGGAGAAGTATAGACATTAGTTTCAAGGTACATAGGAATAACATCCATTAAAAACAAATAGCTAAATCGGCTGTGGAAGCTCATATTTTGAATAAGAAACATAAAATAGCAAAAGGCATTAAGTTATTAAATACTAAACTTAAGTATTCATTTTTACACTGAATTCCACATGCTTACATAAAAATAAGACAAGTTTCAGGGGAATTTCCCCCATCTTCAGTCGCTCACTGAATCCCCATTACTTGAAACGAGACACCCATATGTTCCTGTGGTGGCAGCTTTGTAAGTACAATATTTATTAAATGCTGTTCAACAACCAAAAGAACTAAATGTATAGTAAAGGATTTATATAAAATAACATGAGCATAACCTTATGAATTTTGATATCCTGGATGCAGACAGCACCTTATTTAAGTTTATCACTAGACCACCAGAGCCAAATCAGATACTCACCTACCCAGCTCCTTCAAACAATCAGTCAAACAGTCGTTTAAGATCTGAAGATGTGTACGATAGTTTCAGATACCATATGTCCTGAGTAAATCTCATTTAATTGAAAGCATAAAGAGTGTTTTTAACATCTGATTAATCAATTCAGACTTTCTACAAATTTTGCATTACTGTCCACTTCCTTCAAACACAGTTACACAACTGTCTTTCTATGCATACCACATAATTATAATTTGCATACTCCATGGTCGTTGTTTATGGAAAGTGTTTTATGCTCTGCTTTCCTGTAGGTTGTACCATTCACTTGATATTGCTATGGGGAAGAAGTATATTTCAAAGAACAGCTTTAAATTCTAGGATGAAGAAATCTAATTGTGACTTGCAAGTTTGCCCACATTGCATTTACCATGGAAAAATCATGCTCTAAAATGCCAGGTGATTTATCTGTCAAAATGATGAATACAGATAATGGTCTAATACATTTATTTTCTACATATTCAGTTATTCTGCTATTGGCTCCTTAGTTCATCTGCATAGTGAATTTATTGATATATTCAACTTATTTTAACTTTATTCATCAGAAGCAGCAATGTAAAAATTTTTAAAGATTCCATGATTGGTTACTTTTGTTTTACAATTAAGTATACGATGGGTTATAATGTACTGAGTTATTTTCAGTTTGTTTGAGATAACTACCTTAAGTGATTAGCCTTAGGATAGTTCCCTCATTACTAAAGTTGGGTTGTAGTCAATTTCTTAAAAAGAGCAACAAATTTGCTATAGCATTCTTGTTGTAAATCATACTTTACAACTCACAAGGGTAATAGGCCTTTTCACAAAAATCTGTTTTGTCATGTATATTAAACTACATATAATGGATGACTAGCCTACATTTTAGACTTACCCGTATAGCTGGAATAGCAGTGATGCACCAGCAATGCTTCCTTTCAAAAAAGGCAGTACAGTCCAGCGGGGAAAACCAAGGAATGACTGCAGTTATGCAGAGAAATTGTAATGCATAGAAACAAGTAATCAAATGCAAAACATGAACTTTTTACAATGCATGTTAATAACTAATCACATTCTGTATACAGTCAAACTGAAATGAGAGACTGTAAAGTAGCAATGTTCAACTCAAAGGAAAAAATTAATACGGGAAAAGCCATATGCTTTTAGCAGAATATTTTTGCATATTTCCAGTTAACCTAACCCAAACTGACCTAAGCTAACTTATCCTATACATTAACAGAATAACTGAAATAATTTTTTTAAACCTAACCTAACCTTTATTTGCAACCTATTTGTATAACTTTTGGAATTCTTTTTTAAACCTAAGCAAATGTATCCTGACCAAACAAAATTTGACACAAAGATGAAATAAAAGTGAAATTGCAACCTATGTATGGTCCCTACCTATAAGGTAAAATATATTATAATAAGAAAAGTGTACACAAATTATGAAGGCTATAAAGCAAATCAACCCCTGAAGGAGGCAAATCCCCTGTTGGTAGTATGACACTGTAACAACTGAGCATCAGGCTGAAATAACTGCAACGTAAATATGCAGCTACATTAGTTGACTAGAATGAGGCTCAATTTTCTACCTTGCCTTCTGCTACTGCTCACAAAAAGGGTTAAAACTGATACACAGAGATGATTCTAGCTCTATGGGTTAGTCATTTCAGTGCCACATACACAACTTTTGCTCGCATAAACAGATATTCTTATTGAAGATACAAGACTTTGCTTCCTTATTTTTGTTTTTAAAACTCTAAGGAACAATTGCTACTAAAAACTGAAAATTTTGCCATAAATTTGTGATATTAGGACTGAAATAGACAATTAGCCAAAAGTGGCATTTAGGACTCTAAGTGCGTCAAAGAGTTAAGTAAATATTGTCATTGATTTCACATTACTCTTGTACTAATTTCATATTACATAAAGGTTCTCAAATTTTTGTTTGTTTTTTTGCTAATTTATGCAATATATGATGCTATGTCAGAAAAGTCCAAACTTTAAATCTGCATTTTCCAAGCTTGAAAAATTATTGGCTACAATCATTAAAAAAAAAAATCTAATTACTGTACAATGTTCTTTCGTCTTGCTTCCAGTTACTACACATTTTATGGTTGCCAAACATCTAATTACAACATATAACAAATTATTTATGAGTAAGTCACTACATTTATTCCACACTTACCTGAACAGGTTTCAATGGCCCGAGTGGAACCGTGTTGACCATTAAGGAAATGTGCCTTTAAAACATGTCCAAGTAAGTGGAATAAATCTAGTGAAATTTGAATGACTTCCTCATAAATAATTTGACATATGATACAATATTTCACTGTTAAAAACCCAAAATATTCAAATTGATCTAATTATATGCTTAGTAATGTGTCCTCTGCGGCATTTTGGTTCCCAGACACGAGGTAAACATCTGAAAATATAAAGCAATCGCATTGCTGCATCTTGATGCTAAACATTGTGCAATTTATTAAATAAGCACATGCATTACTAAGTACAAGGAAGAACTAGTTGATATTCAAATGTAGCCATGACTTACTATAATAGGAGTCGGTCTTTACTGAAAATACAGATGGTAGAACATAACCATTTTCTTATATTATAAGGCAAGCAAGCTATAGCTATAGGGATGTAATAATATTCACATAAGAATACCTTGAGGTGATACGCACTGAAGATAGATATTTTGAAAAGCTGTCCACATCTCTTGTCCAGAATTGCACTGTCCTGAAAAGGACTAAGTCCAGTTCAGCTATCTCCACAGTTACCACTCCTGTCTACTAACCCTAATCCAATGCAAGCAAGCAGGAGGAATTTAAAATAAATCCTTAAATGAATCATGCACTCTCATAGGGATTCAGGAATTATGTTATCTTCTATGCCATATATGGTGGTTCATACCCTGTTTTCTAAGTTGAAACAGCCATTTAACTTGTATATCCATAAATATAACCCTAGACCAGTAAAAGGCACAGATCCAAGATAATGTACTTCACTTACAACATTCTTAATCAAGCTTTTAATTCTACTGAATTTACCCAGAATGATTCATAAAAAGCAGTTCTTATTTACTTGATATGGTATTTCTGATAATGTTGTTACATTGCTTAAGGTATTACCGGCTTTCTATTCAATGTACTACATATAATTTTCATTGAAATGCCTAATAATTAAATTTAATACATTTCAGGATCATTAGTTATGAGAGTTGCAGGCTTTGTTATGGGACAATATGGCAATTTTTTTGTGTGTGCATCATTTCCTCCTCATCTTTACCTTTAACAAAACTATACACTTTTGCATGCCAGCCAGTACATTCAGAAATAAAAAGTAATAACAAATTACTTCATTTTCAATTAAATTTGTGAAATAATAATTACTCTACACTTAAATATTGTGCGCATACAATTATAATATTAACTATGGTGACAAAAAATAATCCGTCTTATGATATCAAGCTCTTGTTATGACTGCACGAAAATACTAATGATTAATTGTGTCGTGCATTCCAGAATTCTGTGCACATCCGTAAACTCCAATATACTATAATGAATAAAGTATGTTACATTCATACTTCTTGCCCCGTATATTTTTCCAGAAGTAAAATACTTTCGATCACATAATGGGAATAGTTATATCTTATATATGAATGCTTTTATATCTTCTAAGGAAACTCAAGATAATTTATTCACAAGTTCTCACCCTCATCAGGTTCCAAACCAAATAGATAAACAAACATTTTTATATGGCTCTTATGATTCTTTGGTTGAATCTCTCTTCTCATTAACCAAAATACACAAATTAATAAAGTCAAAAGTTACATCTTACTTGAACATCACAGTGCACTGTCACAAACATTTGGTAAGGTTCATAAATTAACACTGTGCATTAGATAACTGAACAGAAATGAGGAAATGAAATTATTACCAAAAACAGCTATATGAACTTTTGTAAAGCTTTGAATGAATGTGCAATCAATCATTAATACCATTTCCTCATCCTATGTCACTTCAGTTAATACTCAAAGGGAAGTTCCATTAAACACAACACAGTTTTACACATATTGCAGGAAGAATGGTGAACAATTAACAATTTTTACCATTAAGATTGCGTTCCAAATCTGAACAGGTTATGCATAAGAGGGTTACAACTCACTCGATCTCACCTCGACCATCTGCACCCAAAATGAAGAGATTTCGGATGTCTTCTTCTGGTGATGAAGGAGATGTATATTCCATGGCTCTTTCACACTCTTCTTTTTTCTCAGCACAAAATCTAACTTCACTTTGTTCACACTTCCCATGCTCTATGGGGATAAGCAGTGACTCTCGAAGAGCTATTTTTTGTTCTTCTGAGTGCCAAATGCACCTAATGGATCTTTGGCAGGGCGTGCCGCTGTCTTCGGATGTGACGCCACATATATCTTGTAGCAACTTGTGTATAGCTTCAGGTGCCATGCCCTCAAATAATATGCCTGTTGAGGGGGCTACAACATCCTTAGTCTTCTGTTCTGTGCTTTTAATGGCCTTAGCAGTGGTGTTCTTGTCTGGTCCCACACTACGTCCTGCAGTACTCATTTCTTCAATGTCGCTGCTCAATACCACAAACCGAGTGTGATCACTTCGTTGCCCTGTATGCTTTGCAGCAACGTGCTCCTCTTTATCGCCGTCATGTACAAGCACTTTGTATTTTGCTTCAGGTATGGAGATGTCAAATGAAGTGTCTGCTGAGGTGGCAACAACAGGTTTAGTCTTCTCCTCTTCTGTGCTTCTAATTGTCTTAGCAGAAGCGTACTCTTCCTGCTTACTACATCGTGCAATATTCAGTTCCTCTTTGTCACTTCCCAATACCTCAAACCGAGGGCCACCGCGAATACTTGCACTCTGTTGCCTTCCATACTTTGCAGCAACGTCCTCCCCTTTATCGGCGTCACTTACGATGTCTTCTGCGATTTCCCCTGATTTGCACAAACATTTGCACAGCAGAGAGCTGAGGAAACAACGACACTTGCTGCAGATTTCTTGCGAGTTATCACTGGAGTTGCTGCTGGTGTTACTGCTACTTTCTTCTCTCTCCTCTATTTCTTTAATCATTTGTGACAACGCAGACGGTCTGTATGAAGCCATTTGAACCTCTAGGAAAAGATTTGCAAACGTGGAAATCAGATCGGTTATTGCTACCTACTTCTCTTAACAACAATGAGTTATACAGAGCTGGAACCGAACTGCGCGGTTGGTTGATGATGTCATGTTTCACAATCCGTAGAGAAAGTAATTTTGGAGCGATTCTTCTCGGTGAGCAACGACTGTACAAGTAGAAATGAAAGAAGAATGATACTTTTATTCTGTTTTTATTCCATTGATAGAATTATGCAAGGCAATCGGTGAACAATTAAAACTTGCTCAACTGAATCGAGTTTCCGAACTGGAATGAATTGCATTGTCCATACGACTGCGCCATGTTACCAAGATAGAAAAATATATTAGGTAATATATGATTAACTTTGTCATGGTTTCCCGATTACTTCGCAATTATTCGTATACACTTATTCAGCGTCCAGTGTGAAGAAGGGGAACTTCTGTTCGGAGTTTCTTTCTTTGCGAAGATGAAGGAAAAATAACATGTCTTTTATGCTGCAAAGTTGAATCCCACAATTTCAAAGCACCTTAAAGATGACTTTAGACTAAGTGTAATTCCCGTATTTCTAATTTGTCTTCCCTGCTTACATTGCGATTTTTAATATTAATTACGTGATTACTGAAATCGCAATGTGTAGCATAACTTGTACGACTTTGAAACAGTGTAAAGCATACCTTTCTTAACGTATATAAAGACAAGCTTGCTCTTAGTTTTATGATCGCAAATGTAACAATTTTATATTTTATTGCACACAATATCGAAGTATGCTTTCCAAGGTCCGGTAGCGTCTAATTTAATCTCAAGTACTTTAAAGGTACTAGAAATATTATCTTTTGTCTTGCCTAATACTAAAATTTATTCTTGAGTCTTAGATACATTTAAACAATAAGCTATAATTGCAGAGCCCATTCTTTAACGACACAAAGTCCATGTGCTAAATTTTCATCTAACATATTAATATCCACATCATGGGATATTAAAGTAGAATCGTCCGCATACATTTCCGGGTGATGAAATTGTAACTAGGTAGATCATTATGGCAAAAAGGAATTACAAATTGCCCAGAATTGACTCTTGAGTTATTCCATGACATTCATTTTGAACACTTGGCGTATCATTATTTTCACTTACATTTTGCATTCTGTAATATAAAAAAGAGGGAATAAATTCTTAGTCTCCACCTTATTCTCACGGAATTTCAACTCTGACTAAAGTAATATTTATGAGATACATAACTGAAATGCCTTTGTTAAATGTTATAGGGTCAAAGAATTAAACTTTACTTCTCAAACATGTTAAAATCTGTTGGACAACAAATGTTATAGCCGTTGCTGCAGACTTTCTTGAACAATTGTCGTACTGCTTGTGGAATATTATACTTTGAAGTAACCTTGTAGCAGTTAGTACAACAATGCATCCAGAGTCTTTGAGAACATGCGTATTGAACTTTCAGCTTTACAACCACTTTATACTTTGTAAAGTTTTCTGGGGTGGAAGGAGATGCACATCCAATGGCTGTTTCAGTATTAAATTCTTTCTCAGCTCATATGATAACCTAACGATTTTACTCCTACGCTCTAAAGCCATAACACTTACGAAGAGCTGTTTTCTGAGTTTGTTTCACCCTCTGCATTAAATATTAAGAGATATCTGATGTATTCTTCTGGGTAAGAAAGAGAAGCATGTTCTCTTGTTCTTTCAGAATGTTAATCTTTCTCAGCACAGATGCCAAGCTTCACTGATTTTACACCTCCTGCATTCCAAAGCCAAACAAAAGCTGAAAGTTTTTTTTTCTTCTTTTTTTTTTTTTCACCTAAGTCCACCTAATGGATCCTCGGCTAAGTGTGCCACTCTCTTTGGATATGACGCCACACATAGATTGCTTCATGTGTCGTTCTCTCAAATGAATGTCTGCTACGGCGGTAACAACATGTTTAGTGCTCTCTTCTTTTCATCTAAAGATCTTAGCGATGGTGTACTTTTCTGCACCTTGCCTCATCCTGCAGTTCTCATGTACGCATTATCACTTACCAATAACTCATGCCGAGTGATTCAACTGATACTCCACTCTGTTGGCTTCTACGCTTTGCACGTCCATCTTCATGCAAAATGAACACATTTCAGATGTGTTTCTCTGGGGAAGAAGGAAGTGCATTTTCTGTTGCTCTTTCTAAATGTTCTTCTTTCCCACCACAGATGCAAACTTCGCTGATTTTACTCCTCCTACACTCCAAAGTCATAAGGCTATTCAGTGACTTACCAAGAGCTATTTTTTGTTTCTCTGAGTGCCAAATGAACCTAATGGATGTTTGGAAGGGTGTGCCACTCTCCATAGTTATGACATATGACGCCACATATATCTTGTAGCGATTTGTATATCGATTCAAGTATAATGAGGTCAAATGACATGTCTGCTGAGGCAACAACATGTTTAGTCTTCTCTTCTGTGCTTGTAATTCTCTTAGCAACGCTTTACTTTTTCGGTGCCTCCCACATCCTGCAGTACTCATTACTTCTTTGTAAATCGGCAATTCCTCAAACCCAGTGTTCCCACAGATATTAGAACTCTGTATCTTTTTTCGCTTAGCACCAACATCCTTCCGTTTATTAGCCGTACATTGTCTTCTCCAGATTCTCCTATGCTCTAAAAACATTTGCAGCAAAAAACCTTGGCTAAGAACTGCACTTTCTTTCCATTTATCACCACAAATACTGCTAGTTTTTTCTTCTCTATCTGTCATTTCTTCAATAATTTCTGACAACTCAGACTTTCTGTATGAAGCTATCATAACCTCCAGGAAAATATTTGTAAATATTTAAATTACACGTGTCATTACTAACCTACTATTTTTATGGTAATACCATGATTATAAGGAATTGCTAGTGAATGTCATAAACAATTTGCTTCTGAAAGAGAGAAAAGCTTTTCTTAACACCTTTAAAGAGAAGCATGTTCTAAGCATTCTATCACAAATACAACTACTTTTATAATATTGGGGACCCTCAATGTGCAATATTCAAGTTTTACTTAGGGTGTAATCAAAATCTACATAATTTAACATTGTTATTATTATTATTATTATTATTATTATTATTATTATTATTATTATTATTATTATTATTATTATTATTATATTTATTGTTATTATTATTATTATTATTATGATCATCATCATCATCATCATCATCATCATCATCATTATTATTATTATTATTATTATTATTATTATTATTATTATTATTATTATTATTATTATTATTATTATTATTATTATTATTATTATTATCATGATCATTATCATTATTATTATTATTATTATTATTATTATTATTGTTATTGTTATTATTATTATTATTATTATCATCATCATCATCATCATCATTATTATTATTATTATTATTATTATTATTATGATCATCATCATCATCATCATCCGGATTTGGACAGTTAAATTCTTTCTCTAGATGAATAAAATTTCTATCTCTTAGTGCAGAGGCTAGTGCACATTTATCCTCGTTGCAGGCATACGAGTAGCGAGACTACTGCGCTACCACCGAGACCTCTACCACCTTTCTGGTATTGTTTTAAGCATGCTGTAACAAATGTATTCATCGTTGGAATGTATTCCGTTTTGACTTTCGTTGTTGTATCCTTCAAAATTATAATTCCAAGGATACGGGCTTGCAAAATGGAAAGTTTCTACAAAATCTTTGGCAGCAATGGACACTTCCTTTATTATTGTTTCCTTGTTGTTGTAGTTGTTGAACGTACACCATTACTCAATTTTTCTGAGGTTTGTGAATTTGATATGCAAGAAAAGCTTAAGAAATCAATTAGCAGTCTAACAGAAAATAACACTTTATTTATAGATAGTATTTGTATTGCTGAAAACCAATACATGCTTCATGTTTCTATGGAAAGTATTTCAGAATTTTCTGATCAGAAAAGTATAATTTATGTGCATTTCAGCAGTAGGATATTGACTGTGGTGCAAATTACTGTTTTCTTTTTCCAATTGCCTTCAAGGAAATTAAAATAAATCAATTATATTGTGCCTTAACAATTGGGGGTTAGCAATGAAAAATGGAGCTGAGTTTAAGAAACACAAAAATGGCATAATGTTAATATTCTCCAAGGCGCTTATAAGGGAATCTGTAACACAAATGCTTTAAAATCTGAGTTATTATTCATAGAACCTCAGTTCATAAAGTAAGTGAAAATAAACCAACATTCCTGCCTCTAAGCTGTATCAATGATATCAAAACTTTAGTGTCTTTCAACGTAGTATCTTTGTTCCCGAGTATTCCAATTGACAAGCTTTTATCCTTTTTGAATGATTGGTTAAAGGAGATAGGAATTAATGAAACTCACGGGAAAAAATACATCCACCTTACTGACATTTGTACAAACCAGTCATATTTTACATTTGCAGGAGGGTTCTATAATCAGAAAACCGGACTCACAATAGGATATACCTTGTCCCCCTTTCTGGCAGATTTATTTATGAGTACATTTGAATCTCACATAATTCCCGCCTTCCCACATGATTTTTTAAATGCTGGTACAGATAGGTTGATGACATTTTTAGTATAATGAAAAAAGAATTTGCTGAAGATGCTTTGAAGCTTTTAAATATACAATATAGGAATGCATCCTTCACACTTGACACAGAAACAAAGAGAATGTTGTCTATTTTAGATATCAAAATTGATAGTAATCATGGAATTTTAGAATTTGGAATTTAATGAAAGGATATGCACATGGATAGCTATATGAAATCAAATGGGTTTAACCCCATAGCTCACAAGCACTCAATTTTCACCAGCTTAACACATAGACTGGTGAATTTGCCAATCAGTAATGAGGAGTACAACACAAATTTGAAAAGATGCAGGAGATTACCATTATAAATGATTTTAATAAAAATCTACTAAACCAAAAACTTAATAGATTCTAGAAGAAGAAATTGATCAAGAATACCACCACTTTATTAACTGAAAAAGAGAGACCGGTTTTTAAAACATTCACCTACCATCCAGTAGCTATGAATATATTCGGAAAAAAAAAAAAATTAAAAAGGTATTAACATTAAATTGGTACCTGTTAACAGATACACTATTAAAATGCTTTAGTGGACAACAGTTTTAATAACATTCTACAGGAGAAAAAGTCAGGCATCTACAAAATAACATGTGAAGAAGAATGTGATAAGATATACTTTGGAAAAAGTAAAAGGAACATAAGAACACGGTTAAAGGAACATCTCAGGAACGTTAAGTATAAACAGATTGATAGGTCAGCAGTGGCACATCAGTTTTGGAAAGATAATCATGACATAAAAAGAGAAATAAAGTTACTTAATGAAGCACAGGGACGTAGAAAATTGGACTCATGGGAGAAGATTTACATTCATAAACATAAAGGGATCACCTTATGAATCTCGACATTATAGCAGATTATAATACCAATTTCCAGTTTATAAAGCAGAAGCACCGCTTGGACGGAGCCACAGGTCCTGATAGATATTAGTTTCTCATACCAGTCGTCAAGAGCTGGTTGAAGATGGAGAGGATGTCTTTTAAAAACCGGTCCCTCCATATCTAAAAGTAGGTGAAGCATAAGAGTGTGTTAGATGACAGATTAATTATAATTTAAAAAATATATAAACTTTTAAAAGTTCCATAATTAGTCAGCAACAAAGTTGTTTAAAGGTGCAAAATGTTTGCTTTTCTCCTTCATTACACATTTAGTTATTTGGCAAGAAGCAAACTTTCACCTTAAAATATTAATAACAAGCTACAAAAGTCCTATATTTTGCCTCTTTGGTAGATGTATCAAAGAATGGCTAAAGTTAATTGGAGTAATATATTACAAAATCTCGAACCAATTATTTGGTTCCTTGCTATAGTTCTTTATTTACCTACATAAAATCCAATTTTTGTGACTAAATAATGTAAAGGTATTTAAAATGTAAATTGGAATCTGAACAGTGAAGCTAATCATATAATTGATATCATTGTATGATTTAGTTTAACTACACACTCTTAAAGCTGTGAAGTGTTAAGAGCATGTAGTTCAACTAAATCGTACATTGATATCAATTAAATGTAAAGATACTTTAAGAATTGAGAAAAATGGCTGAAATACTACTGAATATATATCATGTACAGCAAAAGTCTCTAAGAGTGATATTCACCTCTTGAATTCTATACTTGATTAGTGTTGCTCATTTTGCAAAACTGTAACATTTGCAGTATATCTCCTTAATATATAATGCCACAACTGCTCCACAAAAATGACCAATGTTAATTGCTGTTCAGAAATATACGGCACCATTAGAAATGCTCTTGCATTACTGCCAACGTTTCATTTATTCTACTTACCTTAGAACAGAATATGAATTTTCTTATTTTATTCCTGATCATTGTTTGGTTCCTTGGCCTTGGGAAGGAAAGAAACTTCCATTGAAAATGCCACATTGTCGAAAATTATGAACCATAAAAATGCTAATTAAAAGATGTGTTTCTTGTCACAGACAAGCCACTTATTATTAATACAGAATAATTATAGTTTTACTTATGTCCATCTAGTTTCTTATAAGAGGTTATATTTTTGATAAATTTCATGTTTATTACTATCATATTTCATGTATAAGATTTGTAATGCTTATCAATTAACATTTTCTTTCCATCGGGTTCCTTCTATGACGATTACTTGGTTGTCACCCAATGCCTCTGCTTAGAGAGGCAGCTTTCCAGGTATATAAACATTTTAAAACACATTTTTTTCAGGTAATTGTTATAACATCATTTTAAGAAAACTAAACATAAAAAGAGCGGTATGCAATTTGCAGTTCCTCTTCATAAAATTATATCATGAATGCAATAGATCATATTATAGCAAGTAAGAAAACAAGCAATCATTTTAGGATATGGCCTTAACAAAAAAATTATGTGGAGAATACGTGGACCAGGTGAAGAGAATGAAGGTCAATGAATATGTTAATTTACAGACAAAACTTGATGGAATAGTTAGCCAAGTATTGGATATATGTTGATGTGGTTGTTTAATAAAAGTGGGCAGAAATAAAATACAGATTTGCACAAATTTTTGTAAAGCACTTATTATCCAGCCAAAAGTATGACATGTGTGGATGTGAAATTATCAAATATGAAAGACATTCCTTTGCTTAATTTGTGTACATCACAATAAAGAAAGTAGATGTTATTTTTAAATCTGTGCTTTTCCCATCCCAAATATATATTTTTAGGTGATAAACCTAACATTTCTGTGACAATTGAAAATTTAAACAAGACAAACATTGAGGTAAAGAGCAAAATAAAATACAAATAAATCTGATCCAGACAGAATGAAAGTAGGTGAACTTAGGAGCCTTCAATTAAGTTCACGGTGAAAATGGAAAGAAATAATATTTTACTATTTTTTATTCTGAAGCAAATAAAATGTAATAATGAACTTGAATTTTGCATCTATAGAAAGGACACACATACAGACAACTATGTCAAAGCCCATGGTTTGAATCCAAGATCATATAGGGGGGCAGCATTCAACAGTATGATATACAGACTAATAAATATACCAGAGAGCAATAAAGAATACAAGAATGAATATGTACACATAATAGAAGCAGCTCAATCCAATGGGTTCAACAGGCAGATGATTAACCGCAGAAAATCAAAAGATTCCAGAAACAAATAAGAATTAAACAAATAACAGCTTTGAGTGATTTAAGAAGGGGAAGAAACATTTAAAAAGTTCACTTACCACCCATCAGCCAATAAGAAATTTCAAAAGCTTTTCAAAATGTACAACATCAACTTAGCACCTCAAAACTGATATAACGTAAAACATTTATTGAAAATAGACAAAACAGATCCCAGGCCCAAAGAGAAAAATTCCTGTTTTTACCAGATTAATAGTAGGGACTGTGATACATTCTGCATAGGGAAGACAAGGAGAAGTATAGACATTAGTTTCAAGGTACATAGGAATAACATCCATTAAAAACAAATAGCTAAATCGGCTGTGGAAGCTCATATTTTGAATAAGAAACATAAAATAGCAAAAGGCATTAAGTTATTAAATACTAAACTTAAGTATTCATTTTTTAAACTGAATTCCACATGCTTACATAAAAATAAGACAAGTTTCAGGGGAATTTCCCCCATCTTCAGTCGCTCACTGAATCCCCATTACTTGAAACGAGACACCCATATGTTCCTGTGGTGGCAGCTTTGTAAGTACAATATTTATTAAATGCTGTTCAACAACCAAAAGAACTAAATGTATAGTAAAGGATTTATATAAAATAACATGAGCATAACCTTATGAATTTTGATATCCTGGATGCAGACAGCACCTTATTTAAGTTTATCACTAGACCACCAGAGCCAAATCAGATACTCACCTACCCAGCTCCTTCAAACAATCCAACAGTCGTTTAAGATCTGAAGATGTGTACGATAGTTTCAGATACCATATGTCCTGAGTAAATCTCATTTAATTGAAAGCATAAAGAGTGTTTTTAACATCTGATTAATCAATTCAGACTTTCTACAAATTTTGCATTACTGTCCACTTCCTTCAAACACAGTTACACAACTGTCTTTCTATGCATACCACATAATTATAATTTGCATACTCCATGGTCGTTGTTTATGGAAAGTGTTTTATGCTCTGCTTTCCTGTAGGTTGTACCATTCACTTGATATTGCTATGGGGAAGAAGTATTTTTCAAAGAACAGCTTTAAATTCTAGGATGAAGAAATCTAATTGTGACTTGCAAGTTTGCCCACATTGCATTTACCATGGAAAAATCAGGCTCTAAAATGCCAGGTGATTTATCTGTCAAAATGATGAATACAGATAATGGTCTAATACATTTATTTTCTACATATTCAGTTATTCTGCTATTGGCTCCTTAGTTCATCTGCATAGTGAATTTATTGATATATTCAACTTATTTTAACTTTATTCATCAGAAGCAGCAATGTAAAAATTTTTAAAGATACCATGATTGGTTACTTTTGTTTTACAATTAAGTATACGATGGGTTATAATGTACTGAGTTATTTTCAGTTTGTTTGAGATAACTACCTTAAGTGATTAGCCTTAGGATAGTTCCCTCATTACTAAAGTTGGGTTGTAGTCAATTTCTTAAAAAGAGCAACAAATTTGCTATAGCATTCTTGTTGTAAATCATACTTTACAACTCACAAGGGTAATAGGCCTTTTCACAAAAATCTGTTTTGTCATGTATATTAAACTACATATAATGGATGACTAGCCTACATTTTAGACTTACCCGTATAGCTGGAATAGCAGTGATGCACCAGCAATGCTTCCTTTCAAAAAAGGCAGTACAGTCCAGCGGGGAAAACCAAGGAATGACTGCAGTTATGCAGAGAAATTGTAATGCATAGAAACAAGTAATCAAATGCAAAACATGAACTTTTTACAATGCATGTTAATAACTAATCACATTCTGTATACAGTCAAACTGAAATGAGAGACTGTAAAGTAGCAATGTTCAACTCAAAGGAAAAAATTAATACGGGAAAAGCCATATGCTTTTAGCAGAATATTTTTGCATATTTCCAGTTAACCTAACCCAAACTGACCTAAGCTAACTTATCCTATACATTAACAGAATAACTGAAATAATTTTTTTAAACCTAACCTAACCTTTATTTGCAACCTATTTGTATAACTTTTGGAATTCTTTTTTAAACCTAAGCAAATGTATCCTGACCAAACAAAATTTGACACAAAGATGAAATAAAAGTGAAATTGCAACCTATGTATGGTCCCTACCTATAAGGTAAAATATATTATAATAAGAAAAGTGTACACAAATTATGAAGGCTATAAAGCAAATCAACCCCTGAAGGAGGCAAATCCCCTGTTGGTAGTATGACACTGTAACAACTGAGCATCAGGCTGAAATAACTGCAACGTAAATATGCAGCTACATTAGTTGACTAGAATAAGGCTCAATTTTCTACCTTGCCTTCTGCTACTGTTCACAAAAAGGGTTAAAACTGATACACAGAGATGATTCTAGCTCTATGGGTTAGTCATTTCAGTGCCACATACACAACTTTTGCTCGCATAAACAGATACTCTTATTGAAGATACAAGACTTTGCTTCCTTATTTTTGTTTTTAAAACTCTAAGGAACAATTGCTACTAAAAACTGAAAATTTTGCCATAAATTTGTGATATTAGGACTGAAATAGACAATTAGCCAAAAGTGGCATTTAGGACTCTAAGTGCGTCAAAGAGTTAAGTAAATATTGTCATTGATTTCACATTACTCTTGTACTAATTTCATATTACATAAAGGTTCTCAAATTTTTGTTTGTTTTTTTGCTAATTTATGCAATATATGATGCTATGTCAGAAAAGTCCAAACTTTAAATCTGCATTTTCCAAGCTTGAAAAATTATTGGCTACAATCATTAAAAAAAAAAATCTAATTACTGTACAATGTTCTTTCGTCTTGCTTCCAGTTACTACACATTTTATGGTTGCCAAACATCTAATTACAACATATAACAAATTATTTATGAGTAAGTCACTACATTTATTCCACACTTACCTGAACAGGTTTCAATGGCCCGAGTGGAACCGTGTTGACCATTAAGGAAATGTGCCTTTAAAACATGTCCAAGTAAGTGGAATAAATCTAGTGAAATTTGAATGACTTCCTCATAAATAATTTGACATATGATACAATATTTCACTGTTAAAAACCCAAAATATTCAAATTGATCTAATTATATGCTTAGTAATGTGTCCTCTGCGGCATTTTGGTTCCCAGACACGAGGTAAACATCTGAAAATATAAAGCAATCGCATTGCTGCATCTTGATGCTAAACATTGTGCAATTTATTAAATAAGCACATGCATTACTAAGTACAAGGAAGAACTAGTTGATATTCAAATGTAGCCATGACTTACTATAATAGGAGTCGGTCTTTACTGAAAATACAGATGGTAGAACATAACCATTTTCTTATATTATAAGGCAAGCAAGCTATAGCTATAGGGATGTAATAATATTCACATAAGAATACCTTGAGGTGATACGCACTGAAGATAGATATGTTGAAAAGCTGTCCACATCTCTTGTCCAGAATTGCACTGTCCTGAAAAGGACTAAGTCCAGTTCAGCTATCTCCACAGTTACCACTCCTGTCTACTAACCCTAATCCAATGCAAGCAAGCAGGAGGAATTTAAAATAAATCCTTAAATGAATCATGCACTCTCATAGGGATTCAGGAATTATGTTATCTTCTATGCCATATATGGTGGTTCATACCCTGTTTTCAAAGTTGAAACAGCCATTTAACTTGTATATCCATAAATATAACCCTAGACCAGTAAAAGGCACAGATTCAAGATAATGTACTTCACTTACAACATTCTTAATCAAGCTTTTAATTCTACTGAATTTACCCAGAATGATTCATAAAAAGCAGTTCTTATTTACTTGATGTGGTATTTCTGATAATGTTGTTACATTGCTTAAGGTATTATACCGGCTTTCTATTCAATGTACTACATATAATTTTCATTGAAATGCCTAATAATTAAATTTAATACATTTCAGGATCATTAGTTATGAGAGTTGCAGGCTTTGTTATGGGACAATATGGCAATTTTTTTGTGTGTGCATCATTTCCTCCTCATCTTTACCTTTAACAAAACTATACACTTTTGCATGCCAGCCAGTACATTCAGAAATAAAAAGTAATAACAAATTACTTCATTTTCAATTAAATTTGTGAAATAATAATTACTCTACACTTAAATATTGTGCGCATACAATTATAATATTAACTATGGTGACAAAAAATAATCCGTCTTATGATATCAAGCTCTTGTTATGACTGCACGAAAATACTAATGATTAATTGTGTCGTGCATTCCAGAATTCTGTGCACATCCGTAAACTCCAATATACTATAATGAATAAAGTATGTTACATTCATACTTCTTGCCCCGTATATTTTTCCAGAAGTAAAATACTTTCGATCACATAATGGGAATAGTTATATCTTATATATGAATGCTTTTATATCTTCTAAGGAAACTCAAGATAATTTATTCACAAGTTCTCACCCTCATCAGGTTCCAAACCAAATAGATAAACAAACATTTTTATATGGCTCTTATGATTCTTTGGTTGAATCTCTCTTCTCATTAACCAAAATACACAAATTAATAAAGTCAAAAGTTACATCTTACTTGAACATCACAGTGCACTGTCACAAACATTTGGTAAGGTTCATAAATTAACACTGTGCATTAGATAACTGAACAGAAATGAGGAAATGAAATTATTACCAAAAACAGCTATATGAACTTTTGTAAAGCTTTGAATGAATGTGCAATCAATCATTAATACCATTTCCTCATCCTATGTCACTTCAGTTAATACTCAAAGGGAAGTTCCATTAAACACAACACAGTTTTACACATATTGCAGGAAGAATGGTGAACAATTAACAATTTTTACCATTAAGATTGCGTTCCAAATCTGAACAGGTTATGCATAAGAGGGTTACAACTCACTCGATCTCACCTCGACCATCTGCACCCAAAATGAAGAGATTTCGGATGTCTTCTTCTGGTGATGAAGGAGATGTATATTCCATGGCTCTTTCACACTCTTCTTTTTTCTCAGCACAAAATCTAACTTCACTTTGTTCACACTTCCCATGCTCTATGGGGATAAGCAGTGACTCTCGAAGAGCTATTTTTTGTTCTTCTGAGTGCCAAATGCACCTAATGGATCTTTGGCAGGGCGTGCCGCTGTCTTCGGATGTGACGCCACATATATCTTGTAGCAACTTGTGTATAGCTTCAGGTGCCATGCCCTCAAATAATATGCCTGTTGAGGGGGCTACAACATCCTTAGTCTTCTGTTCTGTGCTTTTAATGGCCTTAGCAGTGGTGTTCTTGTCTGGTCCCACACTACGTCCTGCAGTACTCATTTCTTCAATGTCGCTGCTCAATACCACAAACCGAGTGTGATCACTTCGTTGCCCTGTATGCTTTGCAGCAACGTGCTCCTCTTTATCGCCGTCATGTACAAGCACTTTGTATTTTGCTTCAGGTATGGAGATGTCAAATGAAGTGTCTGCTGAGGTGGCAACAACAGGTTTAGTCTTCTCCTCTTCTGTGCTTCTAATTGTCTTAGCAGAAGCGTTCTCTTCCTGCTTACTACATCGTGCAATATTCAGTTCCTCTTTGTCACTTCCCAATACCTCAAACCGAGGGCCACCGCGAATACTTCCACTCTGTTGCCTTCCATACTTTGCAGCAACGTCCTCCCCTTTATCGGCGTCACTTACGATGTCTTCTGCGATTTCCCCTGATTTGCACAAACATTTGCACAGCAGAGAGCTGAGGAAACAACGACACTTGCTGCAGATTTCTTGCGAGTTATCACTGGAGTTGCTGCTGGTGTTACTGCTACTTTCTTCTCTCTCCTCTATTTCTTTAATCATTTGTGACAACGCAGACGGTCTGTATGAAGCCATTTGAACCTCTAGGAAAAGATTTGCAAACGTGGAAATCAGATCGGTTATTGCTACCTACTTCTCTTAACAACAATGAGTTATACAGAGCTGGAACCGAACTGCGCGGTTGGTTGATGATGTCATGTTTTACAATCCGTAGAGAAAGTAATTTTGGAGCGATTCTTCTCGGTGAGCAACGACTGTACAAGTAGAAATGAAAGAAGAATGATACTTTTATTGTTTTTATTCCATTGATAGAATTATGCAAGGCAATCGGTGAACAATTAAAACTTGCTCAACTGAATCGAGTTTCCGAACTGGAATGAATTGCATTGTCCATACGACTGCGCCATGTTACCAAGATAGAAAAATATATTAGGTAATATATGATTAACTTTGTCATGGTTTCCCGATTACTTCGCAATTATTCGTATACACTTATTCAGCGTCCAGTGTGAAGAAGGGGAACTTCTGTTCGGAGTTTCTTTCTTTGCGAAGATGAAGGAAAAATAACATGTCTTTTATGCTGCAAAGTTGAATCCCACAATTTCAAAGCACCTTAAAGATGACTTTAGACTAAGTGTAATTCCCGTATTTCTAATTTGTCTTCCCTGCTTACATTGCGATTTTTAATATTAATTACGTGATTACTGAAATCGCAATGTGTAGCATAACTTGTACGACTTTGAAACAGTGTAAAGCATACCTTTCTTAACGTATATAAAGACAAGCTTGCTCTTAGTTTTATGATCGCAAATGTAACAATTTTATATTTTATTGCACACAATATCGAAGTATGCTTTCCAAGGTCCGGTAGCGTCTAATTTAATCTCAAGTACTTTAAAGGTACTAGAAATATTATCTTTTGTCTTGCCTAATACTAAAATTTATTCTTGAGTCTTAGATACATTTAAACAATAAGCTATAATTGCAGAGCCCATTCTTTAACGACACAAAGTCCATGTGCTAAATTTTCATCTAACATATTAATATCCACATCATGGGATATTAAAGTAGAATCGTCCGCATACATTTCCGGGTGATGAAATTGTAACTAGGTAGATCATTATGGCAAAAAGGAATTACAAATTGCCCAGAATTGACTCTTGAGTTATTCCATGACATTCATTTTGAACACTTGGCGTATCATTATTTTCACTTACATTTTGCATTCTGTAATATAAAAAAGAGGGAATAAATTCTTAGTCTCCACCTTATTCTCACGGAATTTCAACTCTGACTAAAGTAATATTTATGAGATACATAACTGAAATGCCTTTGTTAAATGTTATAGGGTCAAAGAATTAAACTTTACTTCTCAAACATGTTAAAATCTGTTGGACAACAAATGTTATAGCCGTTGCTGCAGACTTTCTTGAACAATTGTCGTACTGCTTGTGGAATATTATACTTTGAAGTAACCTTGTAGCAGTTAGTACAACAATGCATCCAGAGTCTTTGAGAACATGCGTATTGAACTTTCAGCTTTACAACCACTTTATACTTTGTAAAGTTTTCTGGGGTGGAAGGAGATGCACATCCAATGGCTGTTTCAGTATTAAATTCTTTCTCAGCTCATATGATAACCTAACGATTTTACTCCTACGCTCTAAAGCCATAACACTTACGAAGAGCTGTTTTCTGAGTTTGTTTCACCCTCTGCATTAAATATTAAGAGATATCTGATGTATTCTTCTGGGTAAGAAAGAGAAGCATGTTCTCTTGTTCTTTCAGAATGTTAATCTTTCTCAGCACAGATGCCAAGCTTCACTGATTTTACACCTCCTGCATTCCAAAGCCAAACAAAAGCTGAAAGTTTTTTTTCTTCTTTTTTTTTTTTTTTTCACCTAAGTCCACCTAATGGATCCTCGGCTAAGTGTGCCACTCTCTTTGGATATGACGCCACACATAGATTGCTTCATGTGTCGTTCTCTCAAATGAATGTCTGCTACGGCGGTAACAACATGTTTAGTGCTCTCTTCTTTTCATCTAAAGATCTTAGCGATGGTGTACTTTTCTGCACCTTGCCTCATCCTGCAGTTCTCATGTACGCATTATCACTTACCAATAACTCATGCCGAGTGATTCAACTGATACTCCACTCTGTTGGCTTCTACGCTTTGCACGTCCATCTTCATGCAAAATGAACACATTTCAGATGTGTTTCTCTGGGGAAGAAGGAAGTGCATTTTCTGTTGCTCTTTCTAAATGTTCTTCTTTCCCACCACAGATGCAAACTTCGCTGATTTTACTCCTCCTACACTCCAAAGTCATAAGGCTATTCAGTGACTTACCAAGAGCTATTTTTTGTTTCTCTGAGTGCCAAATGAACCTAATGGATGTTTGGAAGGGTGTGCCACTCTCCATAGTTATGACATATGACGCCACATATATCTTGTAGCGATTTGTATATCGATTCAAGTATAATGAGGTCAAATGACATGTCTGCTGAGGCAACAACATGTTTAGTCTTCTCTTCTGTGCTTGTAATTCTCTTAGCAACGCTTTACTTTTTCGGTGCCTCCCACATCCTGCAGTACTCATTACTTCTTTGTAAATCGGCAATTCCTCAAACCCAGTGTTCCCACAGATATTAGAACTCTGTATCTTTTTTCGCTTAGCACCAACATCCTTCCGTTTATTAGCCGTACATTGTCTTCTCCAGATTCTCCTATGCTCTAAAAACATTTGCAGCAAAAAACCTTGGCTAAGAACTGCACTTTCTTTCCATTTATCACCACAAATACTGCTAGTTTTTTCTTCTCTATCTGTCATTTCTTCAATAATTTCTGACAACTCAGACTTTCTGTATGAAGCTATCATAACCTCCAGGAAAATATTTGTAAATATTTAAATTACACGTGTCATTACTAACCTACTATTTTTATGGTAATACCATGATTATAAGGAATTGCTAGTGAATGTCATAAACAATTTGCTTCTGAAAGAGAGAAAAGCTTTTCTTAACACCTTTAAAGAGAAGCATGTTCTAAGCATTCTATCACAAATACAACTACTTTTATAATATTGGGGACCCTCAATGAGCAATATTCAAGTTTTACTTAGGGTGTAATCAAAATCTACATAATTTAACATTATTATTATTATTATTATTATTATTATTATTATTATTATTATTATTATTATTATTATTATTATTATTATTATTATTATTATTATTATTATTATTATTATTATTATTATTATTATTATTATTATTATTATTATTATTATTATTATTATTATCATCATCATCATCATCATCATCATCATCATCATCATGATCATTATCATTATCATTATTATTATTATTATTATTATTATTATTATTATTATTATTATTATTATTATTATTATTATTATTATTATTATTATTATTATGATCATTATCATTATCATTATTATTATTATTATTATTATTACTATTATTATTATTATTATTATTATCATCATTATCATTATTATTATTATTATTATGATTATTATTATTATTATTATTATTATTATTATTATTATGATCACCATCATCATCATCATCATCCGGATTTGGACAGTTAAATTCTTTCTCTAGATGAATAAAATTTCTATCTCTTAGTGCAGAGGCTAGTGCACATTTATCCTCGTTGCAGGCATACGAGTAGCGAGACTACTGCGCTACCACCGAGACCTCTACCACCTTTCTGGTATTGTTTTAAGCATGCTGTAAGAAATGTATTCATCGTTGGAATGTATTCCGTTTTGACTTTCGTTGTTGTATCCTTCAAAATTATAATTCCAAGGATACGGGCTTGCAAAATGGAAAGTTTCTACAAAATCTTTGGCAGCAATGGACACTTCCTTTATTATTGTTTCCTTGTTGTTGTAGTTGTTGAACGTACACCATTACTCAATTTTTCTGAGGTTTGTGAATTTGATATGCAAGAAAAGCTTAAGAAATCAATTAGCAGTCTAACAGAAAATAACACTTTATTTATAGATAGTATTTGTATTGCTGAAAACCAATCCATGCTTCATGTTTCTATGGAAAGTATTTCAGAATTTTCTGATCAGAAAAGTATAATTTATGTGCATTTCAGCAGTAGGATATTGACTGTGGTGCAAATTACTGTTTTCTTTTTCCAATTGCCTTCAAGGAAATTAAAATAAATCAATTATATTGTGCCTTAACAATTGGGGGTTAGCAATGAAAAATGGAGCTGAGTTTAAGAAACACAAAAATGGCATAATGTTAATATTCTCCAAGGCGCTTGTAAGGGAATCTGTAACACAAATGCTTTAAAATCTGAGTTATTATTCATAGAACCTCAGCTCATAAAGTAAGTGAAAATAAAGCATCATTCCTGCCTCTAAGCTGTATCAATGATATCAAAACTTTAGTGTCTTTCTACGTAGTATCTTTGTTCCCGAGTATTCCAATTGACAAGCTTTTATCCTTTTTGAATGATAGGTTAAAGGAGATAGGAATTAATGAAACTCACGGGAAAAAATACATCCACCTTACTGGCATTTGTACAAACCAGTCATATTTTACATTTGCAGGAGGGTTCTATAATCAGAAAACAGGACTCACAATAGGAAATCCCTTGTCCCCCTTTCTGGCAGATTTATTTCTGAGTACATTTGAATCTCACATAATTCCCGCCTTCCCACATGATTTTTTAAATGCTGGTACAGATAGGTTGATGACATTTTTAGTATAATGAAAAAAGAATTTGCTGAAGATGCTTTGACGCTTTTAAATATACAATATAGGAATGCATCCTTCACACTTGACACAGAAACAAAGAGAATGTTGTCTATTTTAGATATCAAAATTGATAGTAATCATGGAATTTTAGAATTTGGAATTTAATGAAAGGATATGCACATGGATAGCTATATGAAATCAAATGGGTTTAACCCCATAGCTCACAAGCACTCAATTTTCACCAGCTTAACACATAGACTGGTGAATTTGCCAATCAGTAATGAGGAGTACAACACAAATTTGAAAAGATGCAGGAGATTACCATTATAAATGATTTTAATAAAAATCTACTAAACCAAAAACTTAATAGATTCAAGAAGAAGAAATTGATCAAGAATACCACCACTTTATTAACTGAAAAAGAGAGACCGGTTTTTAAAACATTCACCTACCATCCAGTAGCTATGAATATACTCGGAAAAAAAAAAAATTAAAAAGGTATTAACATTAAATTGGTACCTGTTAACAGATACACTATTAAAATGCTTTAGTGGACAACAGTTTTAATAACATTCTACAGGAGAAAAAGTCAGGCATCTACAAAATAACATGTGAAGAAGAATGTGATAAGATATACTTTGGAAAAAGTAAAAGGAACATAAGAACACGGTTAAAGGAACATCTCAGGAACGTTAAGTATAAACAGATTGATAGGTCAGCAGTGGCACATCAGTTTTGGAAAGATAATCATGACATAAAAAGAGAAATAAAGTTACTTAATGAAGCACAGGGACGTAGAAAATTGGACTCATGGGAGAAGATTTACATTCATAAACATAAAGGGATCACCTTATGAATCTCGACATTATAGCAGATTATAATACCAATTTCCAGTTTATAAAGCAGAAGCACCGCTTGGACGGAGCCACAGGTCCTGATAGATATTAGTTTCTCATACCAGTCGTCAAGAGCTGGTTGAAGATGGAGAGGATGTCTTTTAAAAACCGGTCCCACCATATCTAAAAGTAGGTGAAGCATAAGAGTGTGTTAGATGACAGATTAATTATAATTTAAAAAATATATAAACTTTTAAAAGTTCCATAATTAGTCAGCAACAAAGTTGTTTAAAGGTGCAAAATGTTTGCTTTTCTCCTTCATTACACATTTAGTTATTTGGCAAGAAGCAAACTTTCACCTCAAAAATATTAATAACAAGCTACAAAAGTCCTATATTTTGCCTCTTTGGTAGATGTATCAAAGAATGGCTAAAGTTAATTGGAGTAATATATTACAAAATCTCCAACCAATTATTTGGTTCCTTGCTATAGTTCTTTATTTACCTACATAAAATCCAATTTTTGTGACTAAATAATGTAAAGGTATTTAAAATGTAAATTGGAACCTGAACAGTGAAGCTAATCATATAATTGATATCATTGTATGATTTAGTTTAACTACACACTCTTAAAGCTGTGAAGTGTTAAGAGCATGTAGTTCAACTAAATCGTACATTGATATCAATTAAATGTAAAGATACTTTAAGAGTTGAGAAAAATGGCTGAAATACTACTGAATATATATCATGTACAGCAAAAGTCTCTAAGAGTGATATTCACCTCTTGAATTCTATACTTGATTAGTGTTGCTCATTTTGCAAAACTGTAACATTTGCAGTATATCTCCTTAATATATAATGCCACAACTGCTCCACAAAAATGACCAATGTTAATTGCTGTTCAGAAATATACGGCACCATTAGAAATGCTCTTGCATTACTGCCAACGTTTCATTTATTCTACTTACCTTAGAACAGAATATGAATTTTCTTATTTTATTCCTGATCATTGTTTGGTTCCTTGGCCTTGGGAAGGAAAGAAACTTCCATTGAAAATGCCACATTGTCGAAAATTATGAACCATAAAAATGCTAATTAAAAGATGTGTTTCTTGTCACAGACAAGCCACTTATTATTAATACAGAATAATTATAGTTTTACTTATGTCCATCTAGTTTCTTATAAGAGGTTATATTTTTGATAAATTTCATGTTTATTACTATCATATTTCATGTATAAGATTTGTAATGCTTACCAATTAACATTTTCTTTCCATCGGGTTCCTTCTATGACGATTACTTGGTTGTCACCCAATGCCTCTGCTTAGAGAGGCAGCTTTCCAGGTATATAAACATTTTAAAACACATTTTTTTCAGGTAATTGTTATAACATCATTTTAAGAAAACTAAACATAAAAAGAGCGGTATGCAATTTGCAGTTCCTCTTCATAAAATTATATCATGAATGCAATAGATCATATTATAGCAAGTAAGAAAACAAGCAATCATTTTAGGATATGGCCTCAACAAAAAAATTATGTGGAGAATAAGTGGACCAGGTGAAGAGAATGAAGGTCAATGAATATGTTAATTACAGACAAAACTTGATGGAATAGTTAGCCAAGTATTGGATATATGTTGATGTGGTTGTTTAATAAAAGTGAGCAGAAATAAAATACAGATTTGCACAAATTTTTGTAAAGCACTTATTATCCAGCCAAAAGTATGACATGTGTGGATGTGAAATTATAAAATATGAAAGACATTCCTTTGCTTAATTTGTGTACATTACAATAAAGAAAGTAGATGTTATTTTTAAATCTGTGCTTTTCCCATCCCAAATATATATTTTTAGGTGATAAACCTAACATTTCTGTGACAATTGAAAATTTAAACAAGACAAACATTGAGGTAAAGAGCAAAATAAAATACAAATAAATCTGATCCAGACAGAATGAAAGTAGGTGAATTTAGGAGCCTTCAATTAAGTTCACGGTGAAAATGGAAAGAGATAATATTTTACTATTTTTTATTCTGAAGCAAATAAAATGTAATAATGAACTTGAATTTTGCATCTATAGAAAGGACACACATACAGACAACTATGTCAAAGCCCATGGTTTGAATCCAAGATCATATAGGGGGGCAGCATTCAACAGTATGATATACAGACTAATAAATATACCAGAGAGCAATAGAGAATACAAGAATGAATATGTACACATAATAGAAGCAGCTCAATCCAATGGGTTCAACAGGCAGATGATTAACCGCAGAAAATCAAAAGATTCCAGAAACAAATAAGAATTAAACAAATAACAGCTTTGAGTGATTTAAGAAGGGGAAGAAACATTTAAAAAGTTCACTTACCACCCATCAGCCAATAAGAAATTTCAAAAGCTTTTCAAAATGTACAACATCAACTTAGCACCTCAAAACTGATATAACGTAAAAAATTTATTGAAAATAGACAAAACAGATCCCAGGCCCAAAGAGAAAAATTCCTGTTTTTACCAGATTAATAGTAGGGACTGTGATACATTCTGCATAGGGAAGACAAGGAGAAGTATAGACATTAGTTTCAAGGTACATAGGAATAACATCCATTAAAAACAAATAGCTAAATCGGCTGTGGAAGCTCATATTTTGAATAAGAAACATAAAATAGCAAAAGGCATTAAGTTATTAAATACTAAACTTAAGTATTCATTTTTACACTGAATTCCACATGCTTACATAAAAATAAGACAAGTTTCAGGGGAATTTCCCCCATCTTCAGTCGCTCACTGAATCCCCATTACTTGAAACGAGACACCCATATGTTCCTGTGGTGGCAGCTTTGTAAGTACAATATTTATTAAATGCTGTTCAACAACCAAAAGAACTAAATGTATAGTAAAGGATTTATATAAAATAACATGAGCATAACCTTATGAATTTTGATATCCTGGATGCAGACAGCACCTTATTTAAGTTTATCACTAGACCACCAGAGCCAAATCAGATACTCACCTACCCAGCTCCTTCAAACAATCAGTCAAACAGTCGTTTAAGATCTGAAGATGTGTACGATAGTTTCAGATACCATATGTCCTGAGTAAATCTCATTTAATTGAAAGCATAAAGAGTGTTTTTAACATCTGATTAATCAATTCAGACTTTCTACAAATTTTGCATTACTGTCCACTTCCTTCAAACACAGTTACACAACTGTCTTTCTATGCATACCACATAATTATAATTTGCATACTCCATGGTCGTTGTTTATGGAAAGTGTTTTATGCTCTGCTTTCCTGTAGGTTGTACCATTCACTTGATATTGCTATGGGGAAGAAGTATTTTTCAAAGAACAGCTTTAAATTCTAGGATGAAGAAATCTAATTGTGACTTGCAAGTTTGCCCACATTGCATTTACCATGGAAAAATCAGGCTCTAAAATGCCAGGTGATTTATCTGTCAAAATGATGAATACAGATAATGGTCTAATACATTTATTTTCTACATATTCAGTTATTCTGCTATTGGCTCCTTAGTTCATCTGCATAGTGAATTTATTGATATATTCAACTTATTTTAACTTTATTCATCAGAAGCAGCAATGTAAAAATTTTTAAAGATACCATGATTGGTTACTTTTGTTTTACAATTAAGTATACGATGGGTTATAATGTACTGAGTTATTTTCAGTTTGTTTGAGATAACTACCTTAAGTGATTAGCCTTAGGATAGTTCCCTCATTACTAAAGTTGGGTTGTAGTCAATTTCTTAAAAAGAGCAACAAATTTGCTATAGCATTCTTGTTGTAAATCATACTTTACAACTCACAAGGGTAATAGGCCTTTTCACAAAAATCTGTTTTGTCATGTATATTAAACTACATATAATGGATGACTAGCCTACATTTTAGACTTACCCGTATAGCTGGAATAGCAGTGATGCACCAGCAATGCTTCCTTTCAAAAAAGGCAGTACAGTCCAGCGGGGAAAACCAAGGAATGACTGCAGTTATGCAGAGAAATTGTAATGCATAGAAACAAGTAATCAAATGCAAAACATGAACTTTTTACAATGCATGTTAATAACTAATCACATTCTGTATACAGTCAAACTGAAATGAGAGACTGTAAAGTAGCAATGTTCAACTCAAAGGAAAAAATTAATACGGGAAAAGCCATATGCTTTTAGCAGAATATTTTTGCATATTTCCAGTTAACCTAACCCAAACTGACCTAAGCTAACTTATCCTATACATTAACAGAATAACTGAAATAATTTTTTTAAACCTAACCTAACCTTTATTTGCAACCTATTTGTATAACTTTTGGAATTCTTTTTTAAACCTAAGCAAATGTATCCTGACCAAACAAAATTTGACACAAAGATGAAATAAAAGTGAAATTGCAACCTATGTATGGTCCCTACCTATAAGGTAAAATATATTATAATAAGAAAAGTGTACACAAATTATGAAGGCTATAAAGCAAATCAACCCCTGAAGGAGGCAAATCCCCTGTTGGTAGTATGACACTGTAACAACTGAGCATCAGGCTGAAATAACTGCAACGTAAATATGCAGCTACATTAGTTGACTAGAATGAGGCTCAATTTTCTACCTTGCCTTCTGCTACTGTTCACAAAAAGGGTTAAAACTGATACACAGAGATGATTCTAGCTCTATGGGTTAGTCATTTCAGTGCCACATACACAACTTTTGCTCGCATAAACAGATATTCTTATTGAAGATACAAGACTTTGCTTCCTTATTTTTGTTTTTAAAACTCTAAGGAACAATTGCTACTAAAAACTGAAAATTTTGCCATAAATTTGTGATATTAGGACTGAAATAGACAATTAGCCAAAAGTGGCATTTAGGACTCTAAGTGCGTCAAAGAGTTAAGTAAATATTGTCATTGATTTCACATTACTCTTGTACTAATTTCATATTACATAAAGGTTCTCAAATTTTTGTTTGTTTTTTTGCTAATTTATGCAATATATGATGCTATGTCAGAAAAGTCCAAACTTTAAATCTGCATTTTCCAAGCTTGAAAAATTATTGGCTACAATCATTAAAAAAAAAAATCTAATTACTGTACAATGTTCTTTCGTCTTGCTTCCAGTTACTACACATTTTATGGTTGCCAAACATCTAATTACAACATATAACAAATTATTTATGAGTAAGTCACTACATTTATTCCACACTTACCTGAACAGGTTTCAATGGCCCGAGTGGAACCGTGTTGACCATTAAAGAAATGTGCCTTTAAAACATGTCCAAGTAAGTGGAATAAATCTAGTGAAATTTGAATGACTTCCTCATAAATAATTTGACATATGATACAATATTTCACTGTTAAAAACCCAAAATATTCAAATTGATCTAATTATATGCTTAGTAATGTGTCCTCTGCGGCATTTTGGTTCCCAGACACGAGGTAAACATCTGAAAATATAAAGCAATCGCATTGCTGCATCTTGATGCTAAACATTGTGCAATTTATTAAATAAGCACATGCATTACTAAGTACAAGGAAGAACTAGTTGATATTCAAATGTAGCCATGACTTACTATAATAGGAGTCGGTCTTTACTGAAAATACAGATGGTAGAACATAACCATTTTCTTATATTATAAGGCAAGCAAGCTATAGCTATAGGGATGTAATAATATTCACATAAGAATACCTTGAGGTGATACGCACTGAAGATAGATATTTTGAAAAGCTGTCCACATCTCTTGTCCAGAATTGCACTGTCCTGAAAAGGACTAAGTCCAGTTCAGCTATCTCCACAGTTACCACTCCTGTCTACTAACCCTAATCCAATGCAAGCAAGCAGGAGGAATTTAAAATAAATCCTTAAATGAATCATGCACTCTCATAGGGATTCAGGAATTATGTTATCTTCTATGCCATATATGGTGGTTCATACCCTGTTTTCAAAGTTGAAACAGCCATTTAACTTGTATATCCATAAATATAACCCTATACCAGTAAAAGGCACAGATCCAAGATAATGTACTTCACTTACAACATTCTTAATCAAGCTTTTAATTCTACTGAATTTACCCAGAATGATTCATAAAAAGCAGTTCTTATTTACTTGATGTGTGGTATTTCTGATAATGTTGTTACATTGCTTAAGGTATTACCGGCTTTCTATTCAATGTACTACATATAATTTTCATTGAAATGCCTAATAATTAAATTTAATACATTTCAGGATCATTAGTTATGAGAGTTGCAGGCTTTGTTATGGGACAATATGGCAATTTTTTTGTGTGTGCATCATTTCCTCCTCATCTTTACCTTTAACAAAACTATACACTTTTGCATGCCAGCCAGTACATTCAGAAATAAAAAGTAATAACAAATTACTTCATTTTCAATTAAATTTGTGAAATAATAATTACTCTACACTTAAATATTGTGCGCATACAATTATAATATTAACTATGGTGACAAAAAATAATCCGTCTTATGATATCAAGCTCTTGTTATGACTGCACGAAAATACTAATGATTAATTGTGTCGTGCATTCCAGAATTCTGTGCACATCCGTAAACTCCAATATACTATAATGAATAAAGTATGTTACATTCATACTTCTTGCCCCGTATATTTTTCCAGAAGTAAAATACTTTCGATCACATAATGGGAATAGTTATATCTTATATATGAATGCTTTTATATCTTCTAAGGAAACTCAAGATAATTTATTCACAAGTTCTCACCCTGATCAGGTTCCAAACCAAATAGATAAACAAACATTTTTATATGGCTCTTATGATTCTTTGGTTGAATCTCTCTTCTCATTAACCAAAATACACAAATTAATAAAGTCAAAAGTTACATCTTACTTGAACATCACAGTGCACTGTCACAAACATTTGGTAAGGTTCATAAATTAACACTGTGCATTAGATAACTGAACAGAAATGAGGAAATGAAATTATTACCAAAAACAGCTATATGAACTTTTGTAAAGCTTTGAATGAATGTGCAATCAATCATTAATACCATTTCCTCATCCTATGTCACTTCAGTTAATACTCAAAGGGAAGTTCCATTAAACACAACACAGTTTTACACATATTGCAGGAAGAATGGTGAACAATTAACAATTTTTACCATTAAGATTGCGTTCCAAATCTGAACAGGTTATGCATAAGAGGGTTACAACTCACTCGATCTCACCTCGACCATCTGCACCCAAAATGAAGAGATTTCGGATGTCTTCTTCTGGTGATGAAGGAGATGTATATTCCATGGCTCTTTCACACTCTTCTTTTTTCTCAGCACAAAATCTAACTTCACTTTGTTCACACTTCCCATGCTCTATGGGGATAAGCAGTGACTCTCGAAGAGCTATTTTTTGTTCTTCTGAGTGCCAAATGCACCTAATGGATCTTTGGCAGGGCGTGCCGCTGTCTTCGGATGTGACGCCACATATATCTTGTAGCAACTTGTGTATAGCTTCAGGTGCCATGCCCTCAAATAATATGCCTGTTGAGGGGGCTACAACATCCTTAGTCTTCTGTTCTGTGCTTTTAATGGCCTTAGCAGTGGTGTTCTTGTCTGGTCCCACACTACGTCCTGCAGTACTCATTTCTTCAATGTCGCTGCTCAATACCACAAACCGAGTGTGATCACTTCGTTGCCCTGTATGCTTTGCAGCAACGTGCTCCTCTTTATCGCCGTCATGTACAAGCACTTTGTATTTTGCTTCAGGTATGGAGATGTCAAATGAAGTGTCTGCTGAGGTGGCAACAACAGGTTTAGTCTTCTCCTCTTCTGTGCTTCTAATTGTCTTAGCAGAAGCGTACTCTTCCTGCTTACTACATCGTGCAATATTCAGTTCCTCTTTGTCACTTCCCAATACCTCAAACCGAGGGCCACCGCGAATACTTCCACTCTGTTGCCTTCCATACTTTGCAGCAACGTCCTCCCCTTTATCGGCGTCACTTACGATGTCTTCTGCGATTTCCCCTGATTTGCACAAACATTTGCACAGCAGAGAGCTGAGGAAACAACGACACTTGCTGCAGATTTCTTGCGAGTTATCACTGGAGTTGCTGCTGGTGTTACTGCTACTTTCTTCTCTCTCCTCTATTTCTTTAATCATTTGTGACAACGCAGACGGTCTGTATGAAGCCATTTGAACCTCTAGGAAAAGATTTGCAAACGTGGAAATCAGATCGGTTATTGCTACCTACTTCTCTTAACAACAATGAGTTATACAGAGCTGGAACCGAACTGCGCGGTTGGTTGATGATGTCATGTTTTACAATCCGTAGAGAAAGTAATTTTGGAGCGATTCTTCTCGGTGAGCAACGACTGTACAAGTAGAAATGAAAGAAGAATGATACTTTTATTCTGTTTTTATTCCATTGATAGAATTATGCAAGGCAATCGGTGAACAATTAAAACTTGCTCAACTGAATCGAGTTTCCGAACTGGAATGAATTGCCATGTCCATACGACTGCGCCATGTTACCAAGATAGAAAAATATATTAGGTAATATATGATTAACTTTGTCATGGTTTCCCGATTACTTCGCAATTATTCGTATACACTTATTCAGCGTCCAGTGTGAAGAAGGGGAACTTCTGTTCGGAGTTTCTTTCTTTGCGAAGATGAAGGAAAAATAACATGTCTTTTATGCTGCAAAGTTGAATCCCACAATTTCAAAGCACCTTAAAGATGACTTTAGACTAAGTGTAATTCCCGTATTTCTAATTTGTCTTCCCTGCTTACATTGCGATTTTTAATATTAATTACGTGATTACTGAAATCGCAATGATTAGCATAACTTGTACGACTTTGAAACAGTGTAAAGCATACCTTTCTTAACGTATATAAAGACAAGCTTGCTCTTAGTTTTATGATCGCAAATGTAACAATTTTATATTTTATTGCACACAATATCGAAGTATGCTTTCCAAGGTCCGGTAGCGTCTAATTTAATCTCAAGTACTTTAAAGGTACTAGAAATATTATCTTTTGTCTTGCCTAATACTAAAATTTATTCTTGAGTCTTAGATACATTTAAACAATAAGCTATAATTGCAGAGCCCATTCTTTAACGACACAAAGTCCATGTGCTAAATTTTCATCTAACATATTAATATCCACATCATGGGATATTAAAGTAGAATCGTCCGCATACATTTCCGGGTGATGAAATTGTAACTAGGTAGATCATTATGGCAAAAAGGAATTACAAATTGCCCAGAATTGACTCTTGAGTTATTCCATGACATTCATTTTGAACACTTGGCGTATCATTATTTTCACTTACATTTTGCATTCTGTAATATAAAAAAGAGGGAATAAATTCTTAGTCTCCACCTTATTCTCACGGAATTTCAACTCTGACTAAAGTAATATTTATGAGATACATAACTGAAATGCCTTTGTTAAATGTTATAGGGTCAAAGAATTAAACTTTACTTCTCAAACATGTTAAAATCTGTTGGACAACAAATGTTATAGCCGTTGCTGCAGACTTTCTTGAACAATTGTCGTACTGCTTGTGGAATATTATACTTTGAAGTAACCTTGTAGCAGTTAGTACAACAATGCATCCAGAGTCTTTGAGAACATGCGTATTGAACTTTCAGCTTTACAACCACTTTATACTTTGTAAAGTTTTCTGGGGTGGAAGGAGATGCACATCCAATGGCTGTTTCAGTATTAAATTCTTTCTCAGCTCATATGATAACCTAACGATTTTACTCCTACGCTCTAAAGCCATAACACTTACGAAGAGCTGTTTTCTGAGTTTGTTTCACCCTCTGCATTAAATATTAAGAGATATCTGATGTATTCTTCTGGGTAAGAAAGAGAAGCATGTTCTCTTGTTCTTTCAGAATGTTAATCTTTCTCAGCACAGATGCCAAGCTTCACTGATTTTACACCTCCTGCATTCCAAAGCCAAACAAAAGCTGAAAGTTTTTTTTCTTCTTTTTTTTTTTTCACCTAAGTCCACCTAATGGATCCTCGGCTAAGTGTGCCACTCTCTTTGGATATGACGCCACACATAGATTGCTTCATGTGTCGTTCTCTCAAATGAATGTCTGCTACGGCGGTAACAACATGTTTAGTGCTCTCTTCTTTTCATCTAAAGATCTTAGCGATGGTGTACTTTTCTGCACCTTGCCTCATCCTGCAGTTCTCATGTACGCATTATCACTTACCAATAACTCATGCCGAGTGATTCAACTGATACTCCACTCTGTTGGCTTCTACGCTTTGCACGTCCATCTTCATGCAAAATGAACACATTTCAGATGTGTTTCTCTGGGGAAGAAGGAAGTGCATTTTCTGTTGCTCTTTCTAAATGTTCTTCTTTCCCACCACAGATGCAAACTTCGCTGATTTTACTCCTCCTACACTCCAAAGTCATAAGGCTATTCAGTGACTTACCAAGAGCTATTTTTTGTTTCTCTGAGTGCCAAATGAACCTAATGGATGTTTGGAAGGGTGTGCCACTCTCCATAGTTATGACATATGACGCCACATATATCTTGTAGCGATTTGTATATCGATTCAAGTATAATGAGGTCAAATGACATGTCTGCTGAGGCAACAACATGTTTAGTCTTCTCTTCTGTGCTTGTAATTCTCTTAGCAACGCTTTACTTTTTCGGTGCCTCCCACATCCTGCAGTACTCATTACTTCTTTGTAAATCGGCAATTCCTCAAACCCAGTGTTCCCACAGATATTAGAACTCTGTATCTTTTTTCGCTTAGCACCAACATCCTTCCGTTTATTAGCCGTACATTGTCTTCTCCAGATTCTCCTATGCTCTAAAAACATTTGCAGCAAAAAACCTTGGCTAAGAACTGCACTTTCTTTCCATTTATCACCACAAATACTGCTAGTTTTTTCTTCTCTATCTGTCATTTCTTCAATAATTTCTGACAACTCAGACTTTCTGTATGAAGCTATCATAACCTCCAGGAAAATATTTGTAAATATTTAAATTACACGTGTCATTACTAACCTACTATTTTTATGGTAATACCATGATTATAAGGAATTGCTAGTGAATGTCATAAACAATTTGCTTCTGAAAGAGAGAAAAGCTTTTCTTAACACCTTTAAAGAGAAGCATGTTCTAAGCATTCTATCACAAATACAACTTTTTTTATAATATTGGGGACCCTCAATGTGCAATATTCAAGTTTTACTTAGGGTGTAATCAAAATCTACATAATTTAACATTATTATTATTATTATTATTATTATTATTATTATTATTATTATTATTATTATTATTATTATTATTATTATTATTATTATCATCATCATCATCATCATCATCATCATCAAAATCATCATCATGATCATTATCATCATTATTATTATTATTATTATTATTATTATTATTATTATTATTATTATTATTATTATTATTATTATTATTATGATCATTATCATTATCATTATTATTATTATTACTATTATTATTATTATTATTATTATCATCATTATCATTATTATTATTATTATTATTATTATTATTATTATTATGATCATCATCATCATCATCATCATCCGGATTTGGACAGTTAAATTCTTTCTCTAGATGAATAAAATTTCTATCTCTTAGTGCAGAGGCTAGTGCACATTTATCCTCGTTGCAGGCATACGAGTAGCGAGACTACTGCGCTACCACCGAGACCTCTACCACCTTTCTGGTATTGTTTTAAGCATGCTGTAAGAAATGTATTCATCGTTGGAATGTATTCCGTTTTGACTTTCGTTGTTGTATCCTTCAAAATTATAATTCCAAGGATACGGGCTTGCAAAATGGAAAGTTTCTACAAAATCTTTGGCAGCAATGGACACTTCCTTTATTATTGTTTCCTTGTTGTTGTAGTTGTTGAACGTACACCATTACTCAATTTTTCTGAGGTTTGTGAATTTGATATGCAAGAAAAGCTTAAGAAATCAATTAGCAGTCTAACAGAAAATAACACTTTATTTATAGATAGTATTTGTATTGCTGAAAACCAATCCATGCTTCATGTTTCTATGGAAAGTATTTCAGAATTTTCTGATCAGAAAAGTATAATTTATGTGCATTTCAGCAGTAGGATATTGACTGTGGTGCAAATTACTGTTTTCTTTTTCCAATTGCCTTCAAGGAAATTAAAATAAATCAATTATATTGTGCCTTAACAATTGGGGGTTAGCAATGAAAAATGGAGCTGAGTTTAAGAAACACAAAAATGGCATAATGTTAATATTCTCCAAGGCGCTTGTAAGGGAATCTGTAACACAAATGCTTTAAAATCTGAGTTATTATTCATAGAACCTCAGCTCATAAAGTAAGTGAAAATAAAGCATCATTCCTGCCTCTAAGCTGTATCAATGATATCAAAACTTTAGTGTCTTTCTACGTAGTATCTTTGTTCCCGAGTATTCCAATTGACAAGCTTTTATCCTTTTTGAATGATAGGTTAAAGGAGATAGGAATTAATGAAACTCACGGGAAAAAATACATCCACCTTACTGGCATTTGTACAAACCAGTCATATTTTACATTTGCAGGAGGGTTCTATAATCAGAAAACAGGACTCACAATAGGAAATCCCTTGTCCCCATTTCTGGCAGATTTATTTCTGAGTACATTTGAATCTCACATAATTCCCGCCTTCCCACATGATTTTTTAAATGCTGGTACAGATAGGTTGATGACATTTTTAGTATAATGAAAAAAGAATTTGCTGAAGATGCTTTGACGCTTTTAAATATACAATATAGGAATGCATCCTTCACACTTGACACAGAAACAAAGAGAATGTTGTCTATTTTAGATATCAAAATTGATAGTAATCATGGAATTTTAGAATTTGGAATTTAATGAAAGGATATGCACATGGATAGCTATATGAAATCAAATGGGTTTAACCCCATAGCTCACAAGCACTCAATTTTCACCAGCTTAACACATAGACTGGTGAATTTGCCAATCAGTAATGAGGAGTACAACACAAATTTGAAAAGATGCAGGAGATTACCATTATAAATGATTTTAATAAAAATCTACTAAACCAAAAACTTAATAGATTCAAGAAGAAGAAATTGATCAAGAATACCACCACTTTATTAACTGAAAAAGAGAGACCGGTTTTTAAAACATTCACCTACCATCCAGTAGCTATGAATATACTCGGAAAAAAAAAAAAATTAAAAAGGTATTAACATTAAATTGGTACCTGTTAACAGATACACTATTAAAATGCTTTAGTGGACAACAGTTTTAATAACATTCTACAGGAGAAAAAGTCAGGCATCTACAAAATAACATGTGAAGAAGAATGTGATAAGATATACTTTGGAAAAAGTAAAAGGAACATAAGAACACGGTTAAAGGAACATCTCAGGAACGTTAAGTATAAACAGATTGATAGGTCAGCAGTGGCACATCAGTTTTGGAAAGATAATCATGACATAAAAAGAGAAATAAAGTTACTTAATGAAGCACAGGGACGTAGAAAATTGGACTCATGGGAGAAGATTTACATTCATAAACATAAAGGGATCACCTTATGAATCTCGACATTATAGCAGATTATAATACCAATTTCCAGTTTATAAAGCAGAAGCACCGCTTGGACGGAGCCACAGGTCCTGATAGATATTAGTTTCTCATACCAGTCGTCAAGAGCTGGTTGAAGATGGAGAGGATGTCTTTTAAAAACCGGTCCCACCATATCTAAAAGTAGGTGATGCATAAGAGTGTGTTAGATGACAGATTAATTATAATTTAAAAAATATATAAACTTTTAAAAGTTCCATAATTAGTCAGCAACAAAGTTGTTTAAAGGTGCAAAATGTTTGCTTTTCTCCTTCATTACACATTTAGTTATTTGGCAAGAAGCAAACTTTCACCTCAAAAATATTAATAACAAGCTACAAAAGTCCTATATTTTGCCTCTTTGGTAGATGTATCAAAGAATGGCTAAAGTTAATTGGAGTAATATATTACAAAATCTCCAACCAATTATTTGGTTCCTTGCTATAGTTCTTTATTTACCTACATAAAATCCAATTTTTGTGACTAAATAATGTAAAGGTATTTAAAATGTAAATTGGAACCTGAACAGTGAAGCTAATCATATAATTGATATCATTGTATGATTTAGTTTAACTACACACTCTTAAAGCTGTGAAGTGTTAAGAGCATGTAGTTCAACTAAATCGTACATTGATATCAATTAAATGTAAAGATACTTTAAGAGTTGAGAAAAATGGCTGAAATACTACTGAATATATATCATGTACAGCAAAAGTCTCTAAGAGTGATATTCACCTCTTGAATTCTATACTTGATTAGTGTTGCTCATTTTGCAAAACTGTAACATTTGCAGTATATCTCCTTAATATATAATGCCACAACTGCTCCACAAAAATGACCAATGTTAATTGCTGTTCAGAAATATACGGCACCATTAGAAATGCTCTTGCATTACTGCCAACGTTTCATTTATTCTACTTACCTTAGAACAGAATATGAATTTTCTTATTTTATTCCTGATCATTGTTTGGTTCCTTGGCCTTGGGAAGGAAAGAAACTTCCATTGAAAATGCCACATTGTCCAAAATTATGAACCATAAAAATGCTAATTAAAAGATGTGTTTCTTGTCACAGACAAGCCACTTATTATTAATACAGAATAATTATAGTTTTACTTATGTCCATCTAGTTTCTTATAAGAGGTTATATTTTTGATAAATTTCATGTTTATTACTATCATATTTCATGTATAAGATTTGTAATGCTTACCAATTAACATTTTCTTTCCATCGGGTTCCTTCTATGACGATTACTTGGTTGTCACCCAATGCCTCTGCTTAGAGAGGCAGCTTTCCAGGTATATAAACATTTTAAAACACATTTTTTTCAGGTAATTGTTATAACATCATTTTAAGAAAACTAAACATAAAAAGAGCGGTATGCAATTTGCAGTTCCTCTTCATAAAATTATATCATGAATGCAATAGATCATATTATAGCAAGTAAGAAAACAAGCAATCATTTTAGGATATGGCCTCAACAAAAAAATTATGTGGAGAATAAGTGGACCAGGTGAAGAGAATGAAGGTCAATGAATATGTTAATTTACAGACAAAACTTGATGGAATAGTTAGCCAAGTATTGGATATATGTTGATGTGGTTGTTTAATAAAAGTGGGCAGAAATAAAATACAGATTTGCACAAATTTTTGTAAAGCACTTATTATCCAGCCAAAAGTATGACATGTGTGGATGTGAAATTATAAAATATGAAAGACATTCCTTTGCTTAATTTGTGTACATTACAATAAAGAAAGTAGATGTTATTTTTAAATCTGTGCTTTTCCCATCCCAAATATATATTTTTAGGTGATAAACCTAACATTTCTGTGACAATTGAAAATTTAAACAAGACAAACATTGAGGTAAAGAGCAAAATAAAATACAAATAAATCTGATCCAGACAGAATGAAAGTAGGTGAATTTAGGAGCCTTCAATTAAGTTCACGGTGAAAATGGAAAGAGATAATATTTTACTATTTTTTATTCTGAAGCAAATAAAATGTAATAATGAACTTGAATTTTGCATCTATAGAAAGGACACACATACAGACAACTATGTCAAAGCCCATGGTTTGAATCCAAGATCATATAGGGGGGCAGCATTCAACAGTATGATATAGAGACTAATAAATATACCAGAGAGCAATAAAGAATACAAGAATGAATATGTACACATAATAGAAGCAGCTCAATCCAATGGGTTCAACAGGCAGATGATTAACCGCAGAAAATCAAAAGATTCCAGAAACAAATAAGAATTAAACAAATAACAGCTTTGAGTGATTTAAGAAGGGGAAGAAACATTTAAAAAGTTCACTTACCACCCATCAGCCAATAAGAAATTTCAAAAGCTTTTCAAAATGTACAACATCAACTTAGCACCTCAAAACTGATATAACGTAAAAAATTTATTGAAAATAGACAAAACAGATCCCAGGCCCAAAGAGAAAAATTCCTGTTTTTACCAGATTAATAGTAGGGACTGTGATACATTCTGCATAGGGAAGACAAGGAGAAGTATAGACATTAGTTTCAAGGTACATAGGAATAACATCCATTAAAAACAAATAGCTAAATCGGCTGTGGAAGCTCATATTTTGAATAAGAAACATAAAATAGCAAAAGGCATTAAGTTATTAAATACTAAACTTAAGTATTCATTTTTACACTGAATTCCACATGCTTACATAAAAATAAGACAAGTTTCAGGGGAATTTCCCCCATCTTCAGTCGCTCACTGAATCCCCATTACTTGAAACGAGACACCCATATGTTCCTGTGGTGGCAGCTTTGTAAGTACAATATTTATTAAATGCTGTTCAACAACCAAAAGAACTAAATGTATAGTAAAGGATTTATATAAAATAACATGAGCATAACCTTATGAATTTTGATATCCTGGATGCAGACAGCACCTTATTTAAGTTTATCACTAGACCACCAGAGCCAAATCAGATACTCACCTACCCAGCTCCTTCAAACAATCAGTCAAACAGTCGTTTAAGATCTGAAGATGTGTACGATAGTTTCAGATACCATATGTCCTGAGTAAATCTCATTTAATTGAAAGCATAAAGAGTGTTTTTAACATCTGATTAATCAATTCAGACTTTCTACAAATTTTGCATTACTGTCCACTTCCTTCAAACACAGTTACACAACTGTCTTTCTATGCATACCACATAATTATAATTTGCATACTCCATGGTCGTTGTTTATGGAAAGTGTTTTATGCTCTGCTTTCCTGTAGGTTGTACCATTCACTTGATATTGCTATGGGGAAGAAGTATTTTTCAAAGAACAGCTTTAAATTCTAGGATGAAGAAATCTAATTGTGACTTGCAAGTTTGCCCACATTGCATTTACCATGGAAAAATCATGCTCTAAAATGCCAGGTGATTTATCTGTCAAAATGATGAATACAGATAATGGTCTAATACATTTATTTTCTACATATTCAGTTATTCTGCTATTGGCTCCTTAGTTCATCTGCATAGTGAATTTATTGATATATTCAACTTATTTTAACTTTATTCATCAGAAGCAGCAATGTAAAAATTTTTAAAGATACCATGATTGGTTACTTTTGTTTTACAATTAAGTATACGATGGGTTATAATGTACTGAGTTATTTTCAGTTTGTTTGAGATAACTACCTTAAGTGATTAGCCTTAGGATAGTTCCCTCATTACTAAAGTTGGGTTGTAGTCAATTTCTTAAAAAGAGCAACAAATTTGCTATAGCATTCTTGTTGTAAATCATACTTTACAACTCACAAGGGTAATAGGCCTTTTCACAAAAATCTGTTTTGTCATGTATATTAAACTACATATAATGGATGACTAGCCTACATTTTAGACTTACCCGTATAGCTGGAATAGCAGTGATGCACCAGCAATGCTTCCTTTCAAAAAAGGCAGTACAGTCCAGCGGGGAAAACCAAGGAATGACTGCAGTTATGCAGAGAAATTGTAATGCATAGAAACAAGTAATCAAATGCAAAACATGAACTTTTTACAATGCATGTTAATAACTAATCACATTCTGTATACAGTCAAACTGAAATGAGAGACTGTAAAGTAGCAATGTTCAACTCAAAGGAAAAAATTAATACGGGAAAAGCCATATGCTTTTAGCAGAATATTTTTGCATATTTCCAGTTAACCTAACCCAAACTGACCTAAGCTAACTTATCCTATACATTAACAGAATAACTGAAATAATTTTTTTAAACCTAACCTAACCTTTATTTGCAACCTATTTGTATAACTTTTGGAATTCTTTTTTAAACCTAAGCAAATGTATCCTGACCAAACAAAATTTGACACAAAGATGAAATAAAAGTGAAATTGCAACCTATGTATGGTCCCTACCTATAAGGTAAAATATATTATAATAAGAAAAGTGTACACAAATTATGAAGGCTATAAAGCAAATCAACCCCTGAAGGAGGCAAATCCCCTGTTGGTAGTATGACACTGTAACAACTGAGCATCAGGCTGAAATAACTGCAACGTAAATATGCAGCTACATTAGTTGACTAGAATGAGGCTCAATTTTCTACCTTGCCTTCTGCTACTGTTCACAAAAAGGGTTAAAACTGATACACAGAGATGATTCTAGCTCTATGGGTTAGTCATTTCAGTGCCACATACACAACTTTTGCTCGCATAAACAGATATTCTTATTGAAGATACAAGACTTTGCTTCCTTATTTTTGTTTTTAAAACTCTAAGGAACAATTGCTACTAAAAACTGAAAATTTTGCCATAAATTTGTGATATTAGGACTGAAATAGACAATTAGCCAAAAGTGGCATTTAGGACTCTAAGTGCGTCAAAGAGTTAAGTAAATATTGTCATTGATTTCACATTACTCTTGTACTAATTTCATATTACATAAAGGTTCTCAAATTTTTGTTTGTTTTTTTGCTAATTTATGCAATATATGATGCTATGTCAGAAAAGTCCAAACTTTAAATCTGCATTTTCCAAGCTTGAAAAATTATTGGCTACAATCATTAAAAAAAAAAATCTAATTACTGTACAATGTTCTTTCGTCTTGCTTCCAGTTACTACACATTTTATGGTTGCCAAACATCTAATTACAACATATAACAAATTATTTATGAGTAAGTCACTACATTTATTCCACACTTACCTGAACAGGTTTCAATGGCCCGAGTGGAACCGTGTTGACCATTAAAGAAATGTGCCTTTAAAACATGTCCAAGTAAGTGGAATAAATCTAGTGAAATTTGAATGACTTCCTCATAAATAATTTGACATATGATACAATATTTCACTGTTAAAAACCCAAAATATTCAAATTGATCTAATTATATGCTTAGTAATGTGTCCTCTGCGGCATTTTGGTTCCCAGACACGAGGTAAACATCTGAAAATATAAAGCAATCGCATTGCTGCATCTTGATGCTAAACATTGTGCAATTTATTAAATAAGCACATGCATTACTAAGTACAAGGAAGAACTAGTTGATATTCAAATGTAGCCATGACTTACTATAATAGGAGTCGGTCTTTACTGAAAATACAGATGGTAGAACATAACCATTTTCTTATATTATAAGGCAAGCAAGCTATAGCTATAGGGATGTAATAATATTCACATAAGAATACCTTGAGGTGATACGCACTGAAGATAGATATTTTGAAAAGCTGTCCACATCTCTTGTCCAGAATTGCACTGTCCTGAAAAGGACTAAGTCCAGTTCAGCTATCTCCACAGTTACCACTCCTGTCTACTAACCCTAATCCAATGCAAGCAAGCAGGAGGAATTTAAAATAAATCCTTAAATGAATCATGCACTCTCATAGGGATTCAGGAATTATGTTATCTTCTATGCCATATATGGTGGTTCATACCCTGTTTTCAAAGTTGAAACAGCCATTTAACTTGTATATCCATAAATATAACCCTAGACCAGTAAAAGGCACAGATCCAAGATAATGTACTTCACTTACAACATTCTTAATCAAGCTTTTAATTCTACTGAATTTACCCAGAATGATTCATAAATAGCAGTTCTTATTTACTTGATGTGGTATTTCTGATAATGTTGTTACATTGCTTAAGGTATTACCGGCTTTCTATTCAATGTACTACATATAATTTTCATTGAAATGCCTAATAATTAAATTTAATACATTTCAGGATCATTAGTTATGAGAGTTGCAGGCTTTGTTATGGGACAATATGGCAATTTTTTTGTGTGTGCATCATTTCCTCCTCATCTTTACCTTTAACAAAACTATACACTTTTGCATGCCAGCCAGTACATTCAGAAATAAAAAGTAATAACAAATTACTTCATTTTCAATTAAATTTGTGAAATAATAATTACTCTCCACTTAAATATTGTGCGCATACAATTATAATATTAACTATGGTGACAAAAAATAATCCGTCTTATGATATCAAGCTCTTGTTATGACTGCACGAAAATACTAATGATTAATTGTGTTGTGCATTCCAGAATTCTGTGCACATCCGTAAACTCCAATATACTATAATGAATAAAGTATGTTACATTCATACTTCTTGCCCCGTATATTTTTCCAGAAGTAAAATACTTTCGATCACATAATGGGAATAGTTATATCTTATATATGAATGCTTTTATATCTTCTAAGGAAACTCAAGATAATTTATTCACAAGTTCTCACCCTCATCAGGTTCCAAACCAAATAGATAAACAAACATTTTTATATGGCTCTTATGATTCTTTGGTTGAATCTCTCTTCTCATTAACCAAAATACACAAATTAATAAAGTCAAAAGTTACATCTTACTTGAACATCACAGTGCACTGTCACAAACATTTGGTAAGGTTCATAAATTAACACTGTGCATTAGATAACTGAACAGAAATGAGGAAATGAAATTATTACCAAAAACAGCTATATGAACTTTTGTAAAGCTTTGAATGAATGTGCAATCAATCATTAATACCATTTCCTCATCCTATGTCACTTCAGTTAATACTCAAAGGGAAGTTCCATTAAACACAACACAGTTTTACACATATTGCAGGAAGAATGGTGAACAATTAACAATTTTTACCATTAAGATTGCGTTCCAAATCTGAACAGGTTATGCATAAGAGGGTTACAACTCACTCGATCTCACCTCGACCATCTGCACCCAAAATGAAGAGATTTCGGATGTCTTCTTCTGGTGATGAAGGAGATGTATATTCCATGGCTCTTTCACACTCTTCTTTTTTCTCAGCACAAAATCTAACTTCACTTTGTTCACACTTCCCATGCTCTATGGGGATAAGCAGTGACTCTCGAAGAGCTATTTTTTGTTCTTCTGAGTGCCAAATGCATCTAATGGATCTTTGGCAGGGCGTGCCGCTGTCTTCGGATGTGACGCCACATATATCTTGTAGCAACTTGTGTATAGCTTCAGGTGCCATGCCCTCAAATAATATGCCTGTTGAGGGGGCTACAACATCCTTAGTCTTCTGTTCTGTGCTTTTAATGGCCTTAGCAGTGGTGTTCTTGTCTGGTCCCACACTACGTCCTGCAGTACTCATTTCTTCAATGTCGCTGCTCAATACCACAAACCGAGTGTGATCACTTCGTTGCCCTGTATGCTTTGCAGCAACGTGCTCCTCTTTATCGCCGTCATGTACAAGCACTTTGTATTTTGCTTCAGGTATGGAGATGTCAAATGAAGTGTCTGCTGAGGTGGCAACAACAGGTTTAGTCTTCTCCTCTTCTGTGCTTCTAATTGTCTTAGCAGAAGCGTACTCTTCCTGCTTACTACATCGTGCAATATTCAGTTCCTCTTTGTCACTTCCCAATACCTCAAACCGAGGGCCACCGCGAATACTTCCACTCTGTTGCCTTCCATACTTTGCAGCAACGTCCTCCCCTTTATCGGCGTCACTTACGATGTCTTCTGCGATTTCCCCTGATTTGCACAAACATTTGCACAGCAGAGAGCTGAGGAAACAACGACACTTGCTGCAGATTTCTTGCGAGTTATCACTGGAGTTGCTGCTGGTGTTACTGCTACTTTCTTCTCTCTCCTCTATTTCTTTAATCATTTGTGACAACGCAGACGGTCTGTATGAAGCCATTTGAACCTCTAGGAAAAGATTTGCAAACGTGGAAATCAGATCGGTTATTGCTACCTACTTCTCTTAACAACAATGAGTTATACAGAGCTGGAACCGAACTGCGCGGTTGGTTGATGATGTCATGTTTTACAATCCGTAGAGAAAGTAATTTTGGAGCGATTCTTCTCGGTGAGCAACGACTGTACAAGTAGAAATGAAAGAAGAATGATACTTTTATTCTGTTTTTATTCCATTGATAGAATTATGCAAGGCAATCGGTGAACAATTAAAACTTGCTCAACTGAATCGAGTTTCCGAACTGGAATGAATTGCATTGTCCATACGACTGCGCCATGTTACCAAGATAGAAAAATATATTAGGTAATATATGATTAACTTTGTCATGGTTTCCCGATTACTTCGCAATTATTCGTATACACTTATTCAGCGTCCAGTGTGAAGAAGGGGAACTTCTGTTCGGAGTTTCTTTCTTTGCGAAGATGAAGGAAAAATAACATGTCTTTTATGCTGCAAAGTTGAATCCCACAATTTCAAAGCACCTTAAAGATGACTTTAGACTAAGTGTAATTCCCGTATTTCTAATTTGTCTTCCCTGCTTACATTGCGATTTTTAATATTAATTACGTGATTACTGAAATCGCAATGATTAGCATAACTTGTACGACTTTGAAACAGTGTAAAGCATACCTTTCTTAACGTATATAAAGACAAGCTTGCTCTTAGTTTTATGATCGCAAATGTAACAATTTTATATTTTATTGCACACAATATCGAAGTATGCTTTCCAAGGTCCGGTAGCGTCTAATTTAATCTCAAGTACTTTAAAGGTACTAGAAATATTATCTTTTGTCTTGCCTAATACTAAAATTTATTCTTGAGTCTTAGATACATTTAAACAATAAGCTATAATTGCAGAGCCCATTCTTTAACGACACAAAGTCCATGTGCTAAATTTTCATCTAACATATTAATATCCACATCATGGGATATTAAAGTAGAATCGTCCGCATACATTTCCGGGTGATGAAATTGTAACTAGGTAGATCATTATGGCAAAAAGGAATTACAAATTGCCCAGAATTGACTCTTGAGTTATTCCATGACATTCATTTTGAACACTTGGCGTATCATTATTTTCACTTACATTTTGCATTCTGTAATATAAAAAAGAGGGAATAAATTCTTAGTCTCCACCTTATTCTCACGGAATTTCAACTCTGACTAAAGTAATATTTATGAGATACATAACTGAAATGCCTTTGTTAAATGTTATAGGGTCAAAGAATTAAACTTTACTTCTCAAACATGTTAAAATCTGTTGGACAACAAATGTTATAGCCGTTGCTGCAGACTTTCTTGAACAATTGTCGTACTGCTTGTGGAATATTATACTTTGAAGTAACCTTGTAGCAGTTAGTACAACAATGCATCCAGAGTCTTTGAGAACATGCGTATTGAACTTTCAGCTTTACAACCACTTTATACTTTGTAAAGTTTTCTGGGGTGGAAGGAGATGCACATCCAATGGCTGTTTCAGTATTAAATTCTTTCTCAGCTCATATGATAACCTAACGATTTTACTCCTACGCTCTAAAGCCATAACACTTACGAAGAGCTGTTTTCTGAGTTTGTTTCACCCTCTGCATTAAATATTAAGAGATATCTGATGTATTCTTCTGGGTAAGAAAGAGAAGCATGTTCTCTTGTTCTTTCAGAATGTTAATCTTTCTCAGCACAGATGCCAAGCTTCACTGATTTTACACCTCCTGCATTCCAAAGCCAAACAAAAGCTGAAAGTTTTTTTTCTTCTTTTTTTTTTTTTTTTTCACCTAAGTCCACCTAATGGATCCTCGGCTAAGTGTGCCACTCTCTTTGGATATGACGCCACACATAGATTGCTTCATGTGTCGTTCTCTCAAATGAATGTCTGCTACGGCGGTAACAACATGTTTAGTGCTCTCTTCTTTTCATCTAAAGATCTTAGCGATGGTGTACTTTTCTGCACCTTGCCTCATCCTGCAGTTCTCATGTACGCATTATCACTTACCAATAACTCATGCCGAGTGATTCAACTGATACTCCACTCTGTTGGCTTCTACGCTTTGCACGTCCATCTTCATGCAAAATGAACACATTTCAGATGTGTTTCTCTGGGGAAGAAGGAAGTGCATTTTCTGTTGCTCTTTCTAAATGTTCTTCTTTCCCACCACAGATGCAAACTTCGCTGATTTTACTCCTCCTACACTCCAAAGTCATAAGGCTATTCAGTGACTTACCAAGAGCTATTTTTTGTTTCTCTGAGTGCCAAATGAACCTAATGGATGTTTGGAAGGGTGTGCCACTCTCCATAGTTATGACATATGACGCCACATATATCTTGTAGCGATTTGTATATCGATTCAAGTATAATGAGGTCAAATGACATGTCTGCTGAGGCAACAACATGTTTAGTCTTCTCTTCTGTGCTTGTAATTCTCTTAGCAACGCTTTACTTTTTCGGTGCCTCCCACATCCTGCAGTACTCATTACTTCTTTGTAAATCGGCAATTCCTCAAACCCAGTGTTCCCACAGATATTAGAACTCTGTATCTTTTTTCGCTTAGCACCAACATCCTTCCGTTTATTAGCCGTACATTGTCTTCTCCAGATTCTCCTATGCTCTAAAAACATTTGCAGCAAAAAACCTTGGCTAAGAACTGCACTTTCTTTCCATTTATCACCACAAATACTGCTAGTTTTTTCTTCTCTATCTGTCATTTCTTCAATAATTTCTGACAACTCAGACTTTCTGTATGAAGCTATCATAACCTCCAGGAAAATATTTGTAAATATTTAAATTACACGTGTCATTACTAACCTACTATTTTTATGGTAATACCATGATTATAAGGAATTGCTAGTGAATGTCATAAACAATTTGCTTCTGAAAGAGAGAAAAGCTTTTCTTAACACCTTTAAAGAGAAGCATGTTCTAAGCATTCTATCACAAATACAACTACTTTTATAATATTGGGGACCCTCAATGTGCAATATTCAAGTTTTACTTAGGGTGTAATCAAAATCTACATAATTTAACATTGTTATTATTATTATTATTATTATTATTATTATTATTATTATTATTATTATTATTATTATTATTATTATTATTATTATTATTATTATTATTATTATTATTATTATTATATTTATTGTTATTATTATTATTATTATTATGATCATCATCATCATCATCATCATCATCATCATCATCATCATCATCATTATTATTATTATTATTATTATTATTATTATTATTATTATTATTATTATTATTATTATTATTATTATCATGATCATTATCATTATTATTATTATTATTATTATTATTATTATTATTATTATTATTGTTATTGTTATTATTATTATTATTATCATCATCATCATCATCATCATCATTATTATTATTATTATTATTATTATTATTATTATGATCATCATCATCATCATCATCCGGATTTGGACAGTTAAATTCTTTCTCTAGATGAATAAAATTTCTATCTCTTAGTGCAGAGGCTAGTGCACATTTATCCTCGTTGCAGGCATACGAGTAGCGAGACTACTGCGCTACCACCGAGACCTCTACCACCTTTCTGGTATTGTTTTAAGCATGCTGTAACAAATGTATTCATCGTTGGAATGTATTCCGTTTTGACTTTCGTTGTTGTATCCTTCAAAATTATAATTCCAAGGATACGGGCTTGCAAAATGGAAAGTTTCTACAAAATCTTTGGCAGCAATGGACACTTCCTTTATTATTGTTTCCTTGTTGTTGTAGTTGTTGAACGTACACCATTACTCAATTTTTCTGAGGTTTGTGAATTTGATATGCAAGAAAAGCTTAAGAAATCAATTAGCAGTCTAACAGAAAATAACACTTTATTTATAGATAGTATTTGTATTGCTGAAAACCAATACATGCTTCATGTTTCTATGGAAAGTATTTCAGAATTTTCTGATCAGAAAAGTATAATTTATGTGCATTTCAGCAGTAGGATATTGACTGTGGTGCAAATTACTGTTTTCTTTTTCCAATTGCCTTCAAGGAAATTAAAATAAATCAATTATATTGTGCCTTAACAATTGGGGGTTAGCAATGAAAAATGGAGCTGAGTTTAAGAAACACAAAAATGGCATAATGTTAATATTCTCCAAGGCGCTTATAAGGGAATCTGTAACACAAATGCTTTAAAATCTGAGTTATTATTCATAGAACCTCAGTTCATAAAGTAAGTGAAAATAAACCAACATTCCTGCCTCTAAGCTGTATCAATGATATCAAAACTTTAGTGTCTTTCAACGTAGTATCTTTGTTCCCGAGTATTCCAATTGACAAGCTTTTATCCTTTTTGAATGATTGGTTAAAGGAGATAGGAATTAATGAAACTCACGGGAAAAAATACATCCACCTTACTGACATTTGTACAAACCAGTCATATTTTACATTTGCAGGAGGGTTCTATAATCAGAAAACCGGACTCACAATAGGATATACCTTGTCCCCCTTTCTGGCAGATTTATTTATGAGTACATTTGAATCTCACATAATTCCCGCCTTCCCACATGATTTTTTAAATGCTGGTACAGATAGGTTGATGACATTTTTAGTATAATGAAAAAAGAATTTGCTGAAGATGCTTTGAAGCTTTTAAATATACAATATAGGAATGCATCCTTCACACTTGACACAGAAACAAAGAGAATGTTGTCTATTTTAGATATCAAAATTGATAGTAATCATGGAATTTTAGAATTTGGAATTTAATGAAAGGATATGCACATGGATAGCTATATGAAATCAAATGGGTTTAACCCCATAGCTCACAAGCACTCAATTTTCACCAGCTTAACACATAGACTGGTGAATTTGCCAATCAGTAATGAGGAGTACAACACAAATTTGAAAAGATGCAGGAGATTACCATTATAAATGATTTTAATAAAAATCTACTAAACCAAAAACTTAATAGATTCTAGAAGAAGAAATTGATCAAGAATACCACCACTTTATTAACTGAAAAAGAGAGACCGGTTTTTAAAACATTCACCTACCATCCAGTAGCTATGAATATATTCGGAAAAAAAAAAAAATTAAAAAGGTATTAACATTAAATTGGTACCTGTTAACAGATACACTATTAAAATGCTTTAGTGGACAACAGTTTTAATAACATTCTACAGGAGAAAAAGTCAGGCATCTACAAAATAACATGTGAAGAAGAATGTGATAAGATATACTTTGGAAAAAGTAAAAGGAACATAAGAACACGGTTAAAGGAACATCTCAGGAACGTTAAGTATAAACAGATTGATAGGTCAGCAGTGGCACATCAGTTTTGGAAAGATAATCATGACATAAAAAGAGAAATAAAGTTACTTAATGAAGCACAGGGACGTAGAAAATTGGACTCATGGGAGAAGATTTACATTCATAAACATAAAGGGATCACCTTATGAATCTCGACATTATAGCAGATTATAATACCAATTTCCAGTTTATAAAGCAGAAGCACCGCTTGGACGGAGCCACAGGTCCTGATAGATATTAGTTTCTCATACCAGTCGTCAAGAGCTGGTTGAAGATGGAGAGGATGTCTTTTAAAAACCGGTCCCTCCATATCTAAAAGTAGGTGAAGCATAAGAGTGTGTTAGATGACAGATTAATTATAATTTAAAAAATATATAAACTTTTAAAAGTTCCATAATTAGTCAGCAACAAAGTTGTTTAAAGGTGCAAAATGTTTGCTTTTCTCCTTCATTACACATTTAGTTATTTGGCAAGAAGCAAACTTTCACCTTAAAATATTAATAACAAGCTACAAAAGTCCTATATTTTGCCTCTTTGGTAGATGTATCAAAGAATGGCTAAAGTTAATTGGAGTAATATATTACAAAATCTCGAACCAATTATTTGGTTCCTTGCTATAGTTCTTTATTTACCTACATAAAATCCAATTTTTGTGACTAAATAATGTAAAGGTATTTAAAATGTAAATTGGAATCTGAACAGTGAAGCTAATCATATAATTGATATCATTGTATGATTTAGTTTAACTACACACTCTTAAAGCTGTGAAGTGTTAAGAGCATGTAGTTCAACTAAATCGTACATTGATATCAATTAAATGTAAAGATACTTTAAGAATTGAGAAAAATGGCTGAAATACTACTGAATATATATCATGTACAGCAAAAGTCTCTAAGAGTGATATTCACCTCTTGAATTCTATACTTGATTAGTGTTGCTCATTTTGCAAAACTGTAACATTTGCAGTATATCTCCTTAATATATAATGCCACAACTGCTCCACAAAAATGACCAATGTTAATTGCTGTTCAGAAATATACGGCACCATTAGAAATGCTCTTGCATTACTGCCAACGTTTCATTTATTCTACTTACCTTAGAACAGAATATGAATTTTCTTATTTTATTCCTGATCATTGTTTGGTTCCTTGGCCTTGGGAAGGAAAGAAACTTCCATTGAAAATGCCACATTGTCGAAAATTATGAACCATAAAAATGCTAATTAAAAGATGTGTTTCTTGTCACAGACAAGCCACTTATTATTAATACAGAATAATTATAGTTTTACTTATGTCCATCTAGTTTCTTATAAGAGGTTATATTTTTGATAAATTTCATGTTTATTACTATCATATTTCATGTATAAGATTTGTAATGCTTATCAATTAACATTTTCTTTCCATCGGGTTCCTTCTATGACGATTACTTGGTTGTCACCCAATGCCTCTGCTTAGAGAGGCAGCTTTCCAGGTATATAAACATTTTAAAACACATTTTTTTCAGGTAATTGTTATAACATCATTTTAAGAAAACTAAACATAAAAAGAGCGGTATGCAATTTGCAGTTCCTCTTCATAAAATTATATCATGAATGCAATAGATCATATTATAGCAAGTAAGAAAACAAGCAATCATTTTAGGATATGGCCTTAACAAAAAAATTATGTGGAGAATACGTGGACCAGGTGAAGAGAATGAAGGTCAATGAATATGTTAATTTACAGACAAAACTTGATGGAATAGTTAGCCAAGTATTGGATATATGTTGATGTGGTTGTTTAATAAAAGTGGGCAGAAATAAAATACAGATTTGCACAAATTTTTGTAAAGCACTTATTATCCAGCCAAAAGTATGACATGTGTGGATGTGAAATTATCAAATATGAAAGACATTCCTTTGCTTAATTTGTGTACATCACAATAAAGAAAGTAGATGTTATTTTTAAATCTGTGCTTTTCCCATCCCAAATATATATTTTTAGGTGATAAACCTAACATTTCTGTGACAATTGAAAATTTAAACAAGACAAACATTGAGGTAAAGAGCAAAATAAAATACAAATAAATCTGATCCAGACAGAATGAAAGTAGGTGAACTTAGGAGCCTTCAATTAAGTTCACGGTGAAAATGGAAAGAAATAATATTTTACTATTTTTTATTCTGAAGCAAATAAAATGTAATAATGAACTTGAATTTTGCATCTATAGAAAGGACACACATACAGACAACTATGTCAAAGCCCATGGTTTGAATCCAAGATCATATAGGGGGGCAGCATTCAACAGTATGATATACAGACTAATAAATATACCAGAGAGCAATAAAGAATACAAGAATGAATATGTACACATAATAGAAGCAGCTCAATCCAATGGGTTCAACAGGCAGATGATTAACCGCAGAAAATCAAAAGATTCCAGAAACAAATAAGAATTAAACAAATAACAGCTTTGAGTGATTTAAGAAGGGGAAGAAACATTTAAAAAGTTCACTTACCACCCATCAGCCAATAAGAAATTTCAAAAGCTTTTCAAAATGTACAACATCAACTTAGCACCTCAAAACTGATATAACGTAAAACATTTATTGAAAATAGACAAAACAGATCCCAGGCCCAAAGAGAAAAATTCCTGTTTTTACCAGATTAATAGTAGGGACTGTGATACATTCTGCATAGGGAAGACAAGGAGAAGTATAGACATTAGTTTCAAGGTACATAGGAATAACATCCATTAAAAACAAATAGCTAAATCGGCTGTGGAAGCTCATATTTTGAATAAGAAACATAAAATAGCAAAAGGCATTAAGTTATTAAATACTAAACTTAAGTATTCATTTTTTAAACTGAATTCCACATGCTTACATAAAAATAAGACAAGTTTCAGGGGAATTTCCCCCATCTTCAGTCGCTCACTGAATCCCCATTACTTGAAACGAGACACCCATATGTTCCTGTGGTGGCAGCTTTGTAAGTACAATATTTATTAAATGCTGTTCAACAACCAAAAGAACTAAATGTATAGTAAAGGATTTATATAAAATAACATGAGCATAACCTTATGAATTTTGATATCCTGGATGCAGACAGCACCTTATTTAAGTATATCACTAGACCACCAGAGCCAAATCAGATACTCACCTACCCAGCTCCTTCAAACAATCCAACAGTCGTTTAAGATCTGAAGATGTGTACGATAGTTTCAGATACCATATGTCCTGAGTAAATCTCATTTAATTGAAAGCATAAAGAGTGTTTTTAACATCTGATTAATCAATTCAGACTTTCTACAAATTTTGCATTACTGTCCACTTCCTTCAAACACAGTTACACAACTGTCTTTCTATGCATACCACATAATTATAATTTGCATACTCCATGGTCGTTGTTTATGGAAAGTGTTTTATGCTCTGCTTTCCTGTAGGTTGTACCATTCACTTGATATTGCTATGGGGAAGAAGTATTTTTCAAAGAACAGCTTTAAATTCTAGGATGAAGAAATCTAATTGTGACTTGCAAGTTTGCCCACATTGCATTTACCATGGAAAAATCAGGCTCTAAAATGCCAGGTGATTTATCTGTCAAAATGATGAATACAGATAATGGTCTAATACATTTATTTTCTACATATTCAGTTATTCTGCTATTGGCTCCTTAGTTCATCTGCATAGTGAATTTATTGATATATTCAACTTATTTTAACTTTATTCATCAGAAGCAGCAATGTAAAAATTTTTAAAGATACCATGATTGGTTACTTTTGTTTTACAATTAAGTATACGATGGGTTATAATGTACTGAGTTATTTTCAGTTTGTTTGAGATAACTACCTTAAGTGATTAGCCTTAGGATAGTTCCCTCATTACTAAAGTTGGGTTGTAGTCAATTTCTTAAAAAGAGCAACAAATTTGCTATAGCATTCTTGTTGTAAATCATACTTTACAACTCACAAGGGTAATAGGCCTTTTCACAAAAATCTGTTTTGTCATGTATATTAAACTACATATAATGGATGACTAGCCTACATTTTAGACTTACCCGTATAGCTGGAATAGCAGTGATGCACCAGCAATGCTTCCTTTCAAAAAAGGCAGTACAGTCCAGCGGGGAAAACCAAGGAATGACTGCAGTTATGCAGAGAAATTGTAATGCATAGAAACAAGTAATCAAATGCAAAACATGAACTTTTTACAATGCATGTTAATAACTAATCACATTCTGTATACAGTCAAACTGAAATGAGAGACTGTAAAGTAGCAATGTTCAACTCAAAGGAAAAAATTAATACGGGAAAAGCCATATGCTTTTAGCAGAATATTTTTGCATATTTCCAGTTAACCTAACCCAAACTGACCTAAGCTAACTTATCCTATACATTAACAGAATAACTGAAATAATTTTTTTAAACCTAACCTAACCTTTATTTGCAACCTATTTGTATAACTTTTGGAATTCTTTTTTAAACCTAAGCAAATGTATCCTGACCAAACAAAATTTGACACAAAGATGAAATAAAAGTGAAATTGCAACCTATGTATGGTCCCTACCTATAAGGTAAAATATATTATAATAAGAAAAGTGTACACAAATTATGAAGGCTATAAAGCAAATCAACCCCTGAAGGAGGCAAATCCCCTGTTGGTAGTATGACACTGTAACAACTGAGCATCAGGCTGAAATAACTGCAACGTAAATATGCAGCTACATTAGTTGACTAGAATGAGGCTCAATTTTCTACCTTGCCTTCTGCTACTGTTCACAAAAAGGGTTAAAACTGATACACAGAGATGATTCTAGCTCTATGGGTTAGTCATTTCAGTGCCACATACACAACTTTTGCTCGCATAAACAGATATTCTTATTGAAGATACAAGACTTTGCTTCCTTATTTTTGTTTTTAAAACTCTAAGGAACAATTGCTACTAAAAACTGAAAATTTTGCCATAAATTTGTGATATTAGGACTGAAATAGACAATTAGCCAAAAGTGGCATTTAGGACTCTAAGTGCGTCAAAGAGTTAAGTAAATATTGTCATTGATTTCACATTACTCTTGTACTAATTTCATATTACATAAAGGTTCTCAAATTTTTGTTTGTTTTTTTGCTAATTTATGCAATATATGATGCTATGTCAGAAAAGTCCAAACTTTAAATCTGCATTTTCCAAGCTTGAAAAATTATTGGCTACAATCATTAAAAAAAAAAATCTAATTACTGTACAATGTTCTTTCGTCTTGCTTCCAGTTACTACACATTTTATGGTTGCCAAACATCTAATTACAACATATAACAAATTATTTATGAGTAAGTCACTACATTTATTCCACACTTACCTGAACAGGTTTCAATGGCCCGAGTGGAACCGTGTTGACCATTAAAGAAATGTGCCTTTAAAACATGTCCAAGTAAGTGGAATAAATCTAGTGAAATTTGAATGACTTCCTCATAAATAATTTGACATATGATACAATATTTCACTGTTAAAAACCCAAAATATTCAAATTGATCTAATTATATGCTTAGTAATGTGTCCTCTGCGGCATTTTGGTTCCCAGACACGAGGTAAACATCTGAAAATATAAAGCAATCGCATTGCTGCATCTTGATGCTAAACATTGTGCAATTTATTAAATAAGCACATGCATTACTAAGTACAAGGAAGAACTAGTTGATATTCAAATGTAGCCATGACTTACTATAATAGGAGTCGGTCTTTACTGAAAATACAGATGGTAGAACATAACCATTTTCTTATATTATAAGGCAAGCAAGCTATAGCTATAGGGATGTAATAATATTCACATAAGAATACCTTGAGGTGATACGCACTGAAGATAGATATTTTGAAAAGCTGTCCACATCTCTTGTCCAGAATTGCACTGTCCTGAAAAGGACTAAGTCCAGTTCAGCTATCTCCACAGTTACCACTCCTGTCTACTAACCCTAATCCAATGCAAGCAAGCAGGAGGAATTTAAAATAAATCCTTAAATGAATCATGCACTCTCATAGGGATTCAGGAATTATGTTATCTTCTATGCCATATATGGTGGTTCATACCCTGTTTTCAAAGTTGAAACAGCCATTTAACTTGTATATCCATAAATATAACCCTAGACCAGTAAAAGGCACAGATCCAAGATAATGTACTTCACTTACAACATTCTTAATCAAGCTTTTAATTCTACTGAATTTACCCAGAATGATTCATAAATAGCAGTTCTTATTTACTTGATGTGGTATTTCTGATAATGTTGTTACATTGCTTAAGGTATTACCGGCTTTCTATTCAATGTACTACATATAATTTTCATTGAAATGCCTAATAATTAAATTTAATACATTTCAGGATCATTAGTTATGAGAGTTGCAGGCTTTGTTATGGGACAATATGGCAATTTTTTTGTGTGTGCATCATTTCCTCCTCATCTTTACCTTTAACAAAACTATACACTTTTGCATGCCAGCCAGTACATTCAGAAATAAAAAGTAATAACAAATTACTTCATTTTCAATTAAATTTGTGAAATAATAATTACTCTACACTTAAATATTGTGCGCATACAATTATAATATTAACTATGGTGACAAAAAATAATCCGTCTTATGATATCAAGCTCTTGTTATGACTGCACGAAAATACTAATGATTAATTGTGTTGTGCATTCCAGAATTCTGTGCACATCCGTAAACTCCAATATACTATAATGAATAAAGTATGTTACATTCATACTTCTTGCCCTGTATATTTTTCCAGAAGTAAAATACTTTCGATCACATAATGGGAATAGTTATATCTTATATATGAATGCTTTTATATCTTCTAAGGAAACTCAAGATAATTTATTCACAAGTTCTCACCCTCATCAGGTTCCAAACCAAATAGATAAACAAACATTTTTATATGGCTCTTATGATTCTTTGGTTGAATCTCTCTTCTCATTAACCAAAATACACAAATTAATAAAGTCAAAAGTTACATCTTACTTGAACATCACAGTGCACTGTCACAAACATTTGGTAAGGTTCATAAATTAACACTGTGCATTAGATAACTGAACAGAAATGAGGAAATGAAATTATTACCAAAAACAGCTATATGAACTTTTGTAAAGCTTTGAATGAATGTGCAATCAATCATTAATACCATTTCCTCATCCTATGTCACTTCAGTTAATACTCAAAGGGAAGTTCCATTAAACACAACACAGTTTTACACATATTGCAGGAAGAATGGTGAACAATTAACAATTTTTACCATTAAGATTGCGTTCCAAATCTGAACAGGTTATGCATAAGAGGGTTACAACTCACCCGATCTCACCTCGACCATCTGCACCCAAAATGAAGAGATTTCGGATGTCTTCTTCTGGTGATGAAGGAGATGTATATTCCATGGCTCTTTCACACTCTTCTTTTTTCTCAGCACAAAATCTAACTTCACTTTGTTCACACTTCCCATGCTCTATGGGGATAAGCAGTGACTCTCGAAGAGCTATTTTTTGTTCTTCTGAGTGCCAAATGCACCTAATGGATCTTTGGCAGGGCGTGCCGCTGTCTTCGGATGTGACGCCACATATATCTTGTAGCAACTTGTGTATAGCTTCAGGTGCCATGCCCTCAAATAATATGCCTGTTGAGGGGGCTACAACATCCTTAGTCTTCTGTTCTGTGCTTTTAATGGCCTTAGCAGTGGTGTTCTTGTCTGGTCCCACACTACGTCCTGCAGTACTCATTTCTTCAATGTCGCTGCTCAATACCACAAACCGAGTGTGATCACTTCGTTGCCCTGTATGCTTTGCAGCAACGTGCTCCTCTTTATCGCCGTCATGTACAAGCACTTTGTATTTTGCTTCAGGTATGGAGATGTCAAATGAAGTGTCTGCTGAGGTGGCAACAACAGGTTTAGTCTTCTCCTCTTCTGTGCTTCTAATTGTCTTAGCAGAAGCGTGCTCTTCCTGCTTACTACATCGTGCAATATTCAGTTCCTCTTTGTCACTTCCCAATACCTCAAACCGAGGGCCACCGCGAATACTTCCACTCTGTTGCCTTCCATACTTTGCAGCAACGTCCTCCCCTTTATCGGCGTCACTTACGATGTCTTCTGCGATTTCCCCTGATTTGCACAAACATTTGCACAGCAGAGAGCTGAGGAAACAACGACACTTGCTGCAGATTTCTTGCGAGTTATCACTGGAGTTGCTGCTGGTGTTACTGCTACTTTCTTCTCTCTCCTCTATTTCTTTAATCATTTGTGACAACGCAGACGGTCTGTATGAAGCCATTTGAACCTCTAGGAAAAGATTTGCAAACGTGGAAATCAGATCGGTTATTGCTACCTACTTCTCTTAACAACAATGAGTTATACAGAGCTGGAACCGAACTGCGCGGTTGGTTGATGATGTCATGTTTTACAATCCGTAGAGAAAGTAATTTTGGAGCGATTCTTCTCGGTGAGCAACGACTGTACAAGTAGAAATGAAAGAAGAATGATACTTTTATTCTGTTTTTATTCCATTGATAGAATTATGCAAGGCAATCGGTGAACAATTAAAACTTGCTCAACTGAATCGAGTTTCCGAACTGGAATGAATTGCATTGTCCATACGACTGCGCCATGTTACCAAGATAGAAAAATATATTAGGTAATATATGATTAACTTTGTCATGGTTTCCCGATTACTTCGCAATTATTCGTATACACTTATTCAGCGTCCAGTGTGAAGAAGGGGAACTTCTGTTCGGAGTTTCTTTCTTTGCGAAGATGAAGGAAAAATAACATGTCTTTTATGCTGCAAAGTTGAATCCCACAATTTCAAAGCACCTTAAAGATGACTTTAGACTAAGTGTAATTCCCGTATTTCTAATTTGTCTTCCGTGCTTACATTGCGATTTTTAATATTAATTACGTGATTACTGAAATCGCAATGATTAGCATAACTTGTACGACTTTGAAACAGTGTAAAGCATACCTTTCTTAACGTATATAAAGACAAGCTTGCTCTTAGTTTTATGATCGCAAATGTAACAATTTTATATTTTATTGCACACAATATCGAAGTATGCTTTCCAAGGTCCGGTAGCGTCTAATTTAATCTCAAGTACTTTAAAGGTACTAGAAATATTATCTTTTGTCTTGCCTAATACTAAAATTTATTCTTGAGTCTTAGATACATTTAAACAATAAGCTATAATTGCAGAGCCCATTCTTTAACGACACAAAGTCCATGTGCTAAATTTTCATCTAACATATTAATATCCACATCATGGGATATTAAAGTAGAATCGTCCGCATACATTTCCGGGTGATGAAATTGTAACTAGGTAGATCATTATGGCAAAAAGGAATTACAAATTGCCCAGAATTGACTCTTGAGTTATTCCATGACATTCATTTTGAACACTTGGCGTATCATTATTTTCACTTACATTTTGCATTCTGTAATATAAAAAAGAGGGAATAAATTCTTAGTCTCCACCTTATTCTCACGGAATTTCAACTCTGACTAAAGTAATATTTATGAGATACATAACTGAAATGCCTTTGTTAAATGTTATAGGGTCAAAGAATTAAACTTTACTTCTCAAACATGTTAAAATCTGTTGGACAACAAATGTTATAGCCGTTGCTGCAGACTTTCTTGAACAATTGTCGTACTGCTTGTGGAATATTATACTTTGAAGTAACCTTGTAGCAGTTAGTACAACAATGCATCCAGAGTCTTTGAGAACATGCGTATTGAACTTTCAGCTTTACAACCACTTTATACTTTGTAAAGTTTTCTGGGGTGGAAGGAGATGCACATCCAATGGCTGTTTCAGTATTAAATTCTTTCTCAGCTCATATGATAACCTAACGATTTTACTCCTACGCTCTAAAGCCATAACACTTACGAAGAGCTGTTTTCTGAGTTTGTTTCACCCTCTGCATTAAATATTAAGAGATATCTGATGTATTCTTCTGGGTAAGAAAGAGAAGCATGTTCTCTTGTTCTTTCAGAATGTTAATCTTTCTCAGCACAGATGCCAAGCTTCACTGATTTTACACCTCCTGCATTCCAAAGCCAAACAAAAGCTGAAAGTTTTTTTTCTTCTTTTTTTTTTTTTTTTCACCTAAGTCCACCTAATGGATCCTCGGCTAAGTGTGCCACTCTCTTTGGATATGACGCCACACATAGATTGCTTCATGTGTCGTTCTCTCAAATGAATGTCTGCTACGGCGGTAACAACATGTTTAGTGCTCTCTTCTTTTCATCTAAAGATCTTAGCGATGGTGTACTTTTCTGCACCTTGCCTCATCCTGCAGTTCTCATGTACGCATTATCACTTACCAATAACTCATGCCGAGTGATTCAACTGATACTCCACTCTGTTGGCTTCTACGCTTTGCACGTCCATCTTCATGCAAAATGAACACATTTCAGATGTGTTTCTCTCGGGAAGAAGGAAGTGCATTTTCTGTTGCTCTTTCTAAATGTTCTTCTTTCCCACCACAGATGCAAACTTCGCTGATTTTACTCCTCCTACACTCCAAAGTCATAAGGCTATTCAGTGACTTACCAAGAGCTATTTTTTGTTTCTCTGAGTGCCAAATGAACCTAATGGATGTTTGGAAGGGTGTGCCACTCTCCATAGTTATGACATATGACGCCACATATATCTTGTAGCGATTTGTATATCGATTCAAGTATAATGAGGTCAAATGACATGTCTGCTGAGGCAACAACATGTTTAGTCTTCTCTTCTGTGCTTGTAATTCTCTTAGCAACGCTTTACTTTTTCGGTGCCTCCCACATCCTGCAGTACTCATTACTTCTTTGTAAATCGGCAATTCCTCAAACCCAGTGTTCCCACAGATATTAGAACTCTGTATCTTTTTTCGCTTAGCACCAACATCCTTCCGTTTATTAGCCGTACATTGTCTTCTCCAGATTCTCCTATGCTCTAAAAACATTTGCAGCAAAAAACCTTGGCTAAGAACTGCACTTTCTTTCCATTTATCACCACAAATACTGCTAGTTTTTTCTTCTCTATCTGTCATTTCTTCAATAATTTCTGACAACTCAGACTTTCTGTATGAAGCTATCATAACCTCCAGGAAAATATTTGTAAATATTTAAATTACACGTGTCATTACTAACCTACTATTTTTATGGTAATACCATGATTATAAGGAATTGCTAGTGAATGTCATAAACAATTTGCTTCTGAAAGAGAGAAAAGCTTTTCTTAACACCTTTAAAGAGAAGCATGTTCTAAGCATTCTATCACAAATACAACTTTTTTTATAATATTGGGGACCCTCAATGTGCAATATTCAAGTTTTACTTAGGGTGTAATCAAAATCTACATAATTTAACATTATTATTATTATTATTATTATTATTATTATTATTATTATTATTATTATTATTATTATTATTATTATTATTATTATTATTATTATTATTATTATTATTATTATTATTATTATTATTATTATTATTATTATTATCATCATCATCATCATCATCATCATCAAAATCATCATCATGATCATGATCATTATCATTATTATTATTATTATTATTATTATTATTATTATTATTATTATTATTATTATTATTATTATTATTATGATCATTATCATTATCATTATTATTATTATTACTATTATTATTATTATTATTATCATCATTATCATTATTATTATTATTATTATTATTATTATTATTATTATGATCATCATCATCATCATCATCATCATCATCATCCGGATTTGGACAGTTAAATTCTTTCTCTAGATGAATAAAATTTCTATCTCTTAGTGCAGAGGCTAGTGCACATTTATCCTCGTTGCAGGCATACGAGTAGCGAGACTACTGCGCTACCACCGAGACCTCTACCACCTTTCTGGTATTGTTTTAAGCATGCTGTAAGAAATGTATTCATCGTTGGAATGTATTCCGTTTTGACTTTCGTTGTTGTATCCTTCAAAATTATAATTCCAAGGATACGGGCTTGCAAAATGGAAAGTTTCTACAAAATCTTTGGCAGCAATGGACACTTCCTTTATTATTGTTTCCTTGTTGTTGTAGTTGTTGAACGTACACCATTACTCAATTTTTCTGAGGTTTGTGAATTTGATATGCAAGAAAAGCTTAAGAAATCAATTAGCAGTCTAACAGAAAATAACACTTTATTTATAGATAGTATTTGTATTGCTGAAAACCAATCCATGCTTCATGTTTCTATGGAAAGTATTTCAGAATTTTCTGATCAGAAAAGTATAATTTATGTGCATTTCAGCAGTAGGATATTGACTGTGGTGCAAATTACTGTTTTCTTTTTCCAATTGCCTTCAAGGAAATTAAAATAAATCAATTATATTGTGCCTTAACAATTGGGGGTTAGCAATGAAAAATGGAGCTGAGTTTAAGAAACACAAAAATGGCATAATGTTAATATTCTCCAAGGCGCTTGTAAGGGAATCTGTAACACAAATGCTTTAAAATCTGAGTTATTATTCATAGAACCTCAGCTCATAAAGTAAGTGAAAATAAACCATCATTCCTGCCTCTAAGCTGTATCAATGATATCAAAACTTTAGTGTCTTTCTACGTAGTATCTTTGTTCCCGAGTATTCCAATTGACAAGCTTTTATCCTTTTTGAATGATAGGTTAAAGGAGATAGGAATTAATGAAACTCACGGGAAAAAATACATCCACCTTACTGGCATTTGTACAAACCAGTCATATTTTACATTTGCAGGAGGGTTCTATAATCAGAAAACAGGACTCACAATAGGAAATCCCTTGTCCCCCTTTCTGGCAGATTTATTTCTGAGTACATTTGAATCTCACATAATTCCCGCCTTCCCACATGATTTTTTAAATGCTGGTACAGATAGGTTGATGACATTTTTAGTATAATGAAAAAAGAATTTGCTGAAGATGCTTTGACGCTTTTAAATATACAATATAGGAATGCATCCTTCACACTTGACACAGAAACAAAGAGAATGTTGTCTATTTTAGATATCAAAATTGATAGTAATCATGGAATTTTAGAATTTGGAATTTAATGAAAGGATATGCACATGGATAGCTATATGAAATCAAATGGGTTTAACCCCATAGCTCACAAGCACTCAATTTTCACCAGCTTAACACATAGACTGGTGAATTTGCCAATCAGTAATGAGGAGTACAACACAAATTTGGAAAGATGCAGGAGATTACCATTATAAATGATTTTAATAAAAATCTACTAAACCAAAAACTTAATAGATTCAAGAAGAAGAAATTGATCAAGAATACCACCACTTTATTAACTGAAAAAGAGAGACCGGTTTTTAAAACATTCACCTACCATCCAGTAGCTATGAATATACTCGGAAAAAAAAAAAAATTAAAAAGGTATTAACATTAAATTGGTACCTGTTAACAGATACACTATTAAAATGCTTTAGTGGACAACAGTTTTAATAACATTCTACAGGAGAAAAAGTCAGGCATCTACAAAATAACATGTGAAGAAGAATGTGATAAGATATACTTTGGAAAAAGTAAAAGGAACATAAGAACACGGTTAAAGGAACATCTCAGGAACGTTAAGTATAAACAGATTGATAGGTCAGCAGTGGCACATCAGTTTTGGAAAGATAATCATGACATAAAAAGAGAAATAAAGTTACTTAATGAAGCACAGGGACGTAGAAAATTGGACTCATGGGAGAAGATTTACATTCATAAACATAAAGGGATCACCTTATGAATCTCGACATTATAGCAGATTATAATACCAATTTCCAGTTTATAAAGCAGAAGCACCGCTTGGACGGAGCCACAGGTCCTGATAGATATTAGTTTCTCATACCAGTCGTCAAGAGCTGGTTGAAGATGGAGAGGATGTCTTTTAAAAACCGGTCCCACCATATCTAAAAGTAGGTGAAGCATAAGAGTGTGTTAGATGACAGATTAATTATAATTTAAAAAATATATAAACTTTTAAAAGTTCCATAATTAGTCAGCAACAAAGTTGTTTAAAGGTGCAAAATGTTTGCTTTTCTCCTTCATTACACATTTAGTTATTTGGCAAGAAGCAAACTTTCACCTCAAAAATATTAATAACAAGCTACAAAAGTCCTATATTTTGCCTCTTTGGTAGATGTATCAAAGAATGGCTAAAGTTAATTGGAGTAATATATTACAAAATCTCCAACCAATTATTTGGTTCCTTGCTATAGTTCTTTATTTACCTACATAAAATCCAATTTTTGTGACTAAATAATGTAAAGGTATTTAAAATGTAAATTGGAACCTGAACAGTGAAGCTAATCATATAATTGATATCATTGTATGATTTAGTTTAACTACACACTCTTAAAGCTGTGAAGTGTTAAGAGCATGTAGTTCAACTAAATCGTACATTGATATCAATTAAATGTAAAGATACTTTAAGAGTTGAGAAAAATGGCTGAAATACTACTGAATATATATCATGTACAGCAAAAGTCTCTAAGAGTGATATTCACCTCTTGAATTCTATACTTGATTAGTGTTGCTCATTTTGCAAAACTGTAACATTTGCAGTATATCTCCTTAATATATAATGCCACAACTGCTCCACAAAAATGACCAATGTTAATTGCTGTTCAGAAATATACGGCACCATTAGAAATGCTCTTGCATTACTGCCAACGTTTCATTTATTCTACTTACCTTAGAACAGAATATGAATTTTCTTATTTTATTCCTGATCATTGTTTGGTTCCTTGGCCTTGGGAAGGAAAGAAACTTCCATTGAAAATGCCACATTGTCCAAAATTATGAACCATAAAAATGCTAATTAAAAGATGTGTTTCTTGTCACAGACAAGCCACTTATTATTAATACAGAATAATTATAGTTTTACTTATGTCCATCTAGTTTCTTATAAGAGGTTATATTTTTGATAAATTTCATGTTTATTACTATCATATTTCATGTATAAGATTTGTAATGCTTACCAATTAACATTTTCTTTCCATCGGGTTCCTTCTATGACGATTACTTGGTTGTCACCCAATGCCTCTGCTTAGAGAGGCAGCTTTCCAGGTATATAAACATTTTAAAACACATTTTTTTCAGGTAATTGTTATAACATCATTTTAAGAAAACTAAACATAAAAAGAGCGGTATGCAATTTGCAGTTCCTCTTCATAAAATTATATCATGAATGCAATAGATCATATTATAGCAAGTAAGAAAACAAGCAATCATTTTAGGATATGGCCTCAACAAAAAAATTATGTGGAGAATAAGTGGACCAGGTGAAGAGAATGAAGGTCAATGAATATGTTAATTTACAGACAAAACTTGATGGAATAGTTAGCCAAGTATTGGATATATGTTGATGTGGTTGTTTAATAAAAGTGGGCAGAAATAAAATACAGATTTGCACAAATTTTTGTAAAGCACTTATTATCCAGCCAAAAGTATGACATGTGTGGATGTGAAATTATCAAATATGAAAGACATTCCTTTGCTTAATTTGTGTACATTACAATAAAGAAAGTAGATGTTATTTTTAAATCTGTGCTTTTCCCATCCCAAATATATATTTTTAGGTGATAAACCTAACATTTCTGTGACAATTGAAAATTTAAACAAGACAAACATTGAGGTAAAGAGCAAAATAAAATACAAATAAATCTGATCCAGACAGAATGAAAGTAGGTGAATTTAGGAGCCTTCAATTAAGTTCACGGTGAAAATGGAAAGAGATAATATTTTACTATTTTTTATTCTGAAGCAAATAAAATGTAATAATGAACTTGAATTTTGCATCTATAGAAAGGACACACATACAGACAACTATGTCAAAGCCCATGGTTTGAATCCAAGATCATATAGGGGGGCAGCATTCAACAGTATGATATACAGACTAATAAATATACCAGAGAGCAATAAAGAATACAAGAATGAATATGTACACATAATAGAAGCAGCTCAATCCAATGGGTTCAACAGGCAGATGATTAACCGCAGAAAATCAAAAGATTCCAGAAACAAATAAGAATTAAACAAATAACAGCTTTGAGTGATTTAAGAAGGGGAAGAAACATTTAAAAAGTTCACTTACCACCCATCAGCCAATAAGAAATTTCAAAAGCTTTTCAAAATGTACAACATCAACTTAGCACCTCAAAACTGATATAACGTAAAAAATTTATTGAAAATAGACAAAACAGATCCCAGGCCCAAAGAGAAAAATTCCTGTTTTTACCAGATTAATAGTAGGGACTGTGATACATTCTGCATAGGGAAGACAAGGAGAAGTATAGACATTAGTTTCAAGGTACATAGGAATAACATCCATTAAAAACAAATAGCTAAATCGGCTGTGGAAGCTCATATTTTGAATAAGAAACATAAAATAGCAAAAGGCATTAAGTTATTAAATACTAAACTTAAGTATTCATTTTTACACTGAATTCCACATGCTTACATAAAAATAAGACAAGTTTCAGGGGAATTTCCCCCATCTTCAGTCGCTCACTGAATCCCCATTACTTGAAACGAGACACCCATATGTTCCTGTGGTGGCAGCTTTGTAAGTACAATATTTATTAAATGCTGTTCAACAACCAAAAGAACTAAATGTATAGTAAAGGATTTATATAAAATAACATGAGCATAACCTTATGAATTTTGATATCCTGGATGCAGACAGCACCTTATTTAAGTTTATCACTAGACCACCAGAGCCAAATCAGATACTCACCTACCCAGCTCCTTCAAACAATCCAACAGTCGTTTAAGATCTGAAGATGTGTACGATAGTTTCAGATACCATATGTCCTGAGTAAATCTCATTTAATTGAAAGCATAAAGAGTGTTTTTAACATCTGATTAATCAATTCAGACTTTCTACAAATTTTGCATTACTGTCCACTTCCTTCAAACACAGTTACACAACTGTCTTTCTATGCATACCACATAATTATAATTTGCATACTCCATGGTCGTTGTTTATGGAAAGTGTTTTATGCTCTGCTTTCCTGTAGGTTGTACCATTCACTTGATATTGCTATGGGGAAGAAGTATTTTTCAAAGAACAGCTTTAAATTCTAGGATGAAGAAATCTAATTGTGACTTGCAAGTTTGCCCACATTGCATTTACCATGGAAAAATCATGCTCTAAAATGCCAGGTGATTTATCTGTCAAAATGATGAATACAGATAATGGTCTAATACATTTATTTTCTACATATTCAGTTATTCTGCTATTGGCTCCTTAGTTCATCTGCATAGTGAATTTATTGATATATTCAACTTATTTTAACTTTATTCATCAGAAGCAGCAATGTAAAAATTTTTAAAGATACCATGATTGGTTACTTTTGTTTTACAATTAAGTATACGATGGGTTATAATGTACTGAGTTATTTTCAGTTTGTTTGAGATAACTACCTTAAGTGATTAGCCTTAGGATAGTTCCCTCATTACTAAAGTTGGGTTGTAGTCAATTTCTTAAAAAGAGCAACAAATTTGCTATAGCATTCTTGTTGTAAATCATACTTTACAACTCACAAGGGTAATAGGCCTTTTCACAAAAATCTGTTTTGTCATGTATATTAAACTACATATAATGGATGACTAGCCTACATTTTAGACTTACCCGTATAGCTGGAATAGCAGTGATGCACCAGCAATGCTTCCTTTCAAAAAAGGCAGTACAGTCCAGCGGGGAAAACCAAGGAATGACTGCAGTTATGCAGAGAAATTGTAATGCATAGAAACAAGTAATCAAATGCAAAACATGAACTTTTTACAATGCATGTTAATAACTAATCACATTCTGTATACAGTCAAACTGAAATGAGAGACTGTAAAGTAGCAATGTTCAACTCAAAGGAAAAAATTAATACGGGAAAAGCCATATGCTTTTAGCAGAATATTTTTGCATATTTCCAGTTAACCTAACCCAAACTGACCTAAGCTAACTTATCCTATACATTAACAGAATAACTGAAATAATTTTTTTAAACCTAACCTAACCTTTATTTGCAACCTATTTGTATAACTTTTGGAATTCTTTTTTAAACCTAAGCAAATGTATCCTGACCAAACAAAATTTGACACAAAGATGAAATAAAAGTGAAATTGCAACCTATGTATGGTCCCTACCTATAAGGTAAAATATATTATAATAAGAAAAGTGTACACAAATTATGAAGGCTATAAAGCAAATCAACCCCTGAAGGAGGCAAATCCCCTGTTGGTAGTATGACACTGTAACAACTGAGCATCAGGCTGAAATAACTGCAACGTAAATATGCAGCTACATTAGTTGACTAGAATGAGGCTCAATTTTCTACCTTGCCTTCTGCTACTGTTCACAAAAAGGGTTAAAACTGATACACAGAGATGATTCTAGCTCTATGGGTTAGTCATTTCAGTGCCACATACACAACTTTTGCTCGCATAAACAGATATTCTTATTGAAGATACAAGACTTTGCTTCCTTATTTTTGTTTTTAAAACTCTAAGGAACAATTGCTACTAAAAACTGAAAATTTTGCCATAAATTTGTGATATTAGGACTGAAATAGACAATTAGCCAAAAGTGGCATTTAGGACTCTAAGTGCGTCAAAGAGTTAAGTAAATATTGTCATTGATTTCACATTACTCTTGTACTAATTTCATATTACATAAAGGTTCTCAAATTTTTGTTTGTTTTTTTGCTAATTTATGCAATATATGATGCTATGTCAGAAAAGTCCAAACTTTAAATCTGCATTTTCCAAGCTTGAAAAATTATTGGCTACAATCATTAAAAAAAAAAATCTAATTACTGTACAATGTTCTTTCGTCTTGCTTCCAGTTACTACACATTTTATGGTTGCCAAACATCTAATTACAACATATAACAAATTATTTATGAGTAAGTCACTACATTTATTCCACACTTACCTGAACAGGTTTCAATGGCCCGAGTGGAACCGTGTTGACCATTAAAGAAATGTGCCTTTAAAACATGTCCAAGTAAGTGGAATAAATCTAGTGAAATTTGAATGACTTCCTCATAAATAATTTGACATATGATACAATATTTCACTGTTAAAAACCCAAAATATTCAAATTGATCTAATTATATGCTTAGTAATGTGTCCTCTGCGGCATTTTGGTTCCCAGACACGAGGTAAACATCTGAAAATATAAAGCAATCGCATTGCTGCATCTTGATGCTAAACATTGTGCAATTTATTAAATAAGCACATGCATTACTAAGTACAAGGAAGAACTAGTTGATATTCAAATGTAGCCATGACTTACTATAATAGGAGTCGGTCTTTACTGAAAATACAGATGGTAGAACATAACCATTTTCTTATATTATAAGGCAAGCAAGCTATAGCTATAGGGATGTAATAATATTCACATAAGAATACCTTGAGGTGATACGCACTGAAGATAGATATTTTGAAAAGCTGTCCACATCTCTTGTCCAGAATTGCACTGTCCTGAAAAGGACTAAGTCCAGTTCAGCTATCTCCACAGTTACCACTCCTGTCTACTAACCCTAATCCAATGCAAGCAAGCAGGAGGAATTTAAAATAAATCCTTAAATGAATCATGCACTCTCATAGGGATTCAGGAATTATGTTATCTTCTATGCCATATATGGTGGTTCATACCCTGTTTTCAAAGTTGAAACAGCCATTTAACTTGTATATCCATAAATATAACCCTAGACCAGTAAAAGGCACAGATTCAAGATAATGTACTTCACTTACAACATTCTTAATCAAGCTTTTAATTCTACTGAATTTACCCAGAATGATTCATAAAAAGCAGTTCTTATTTACTTGATGTGGTATTTCTGATAATGTTGTTACATTGCTTGATCATTAGTTATGAGAGTTGCAGGCTTTGTTATGGGACAATATGGCAATTTTTTTGTGTGTGCATCATTTCCTCCTCATCTTTACCTTTAACAAAACTATACACTTTTGCATGCCAGCCAGTACATTCAGAAATAAAAAGTAATAACAAATTACTTCATTTTCAATTAAATTTGTGAAATAATAATTACTCTACACTTAAATATTGTGCGCATACAATTATAATATTAACTATGGTGACAAAAAATAATCCGTCTTATGATATCAAGCTCTTGTTATGACTGCACGAAAATACTAATGATTAATTGTGTTGTGCATTCCAGAATTCTGTGCACATCCGTAAACTCCAATATACTATAATGAATAAAGTATGTTACATTCATACTTCTTGCCCTGTATATTTTTCCAGAAGTAAAATACTTTCGATCACATAATGGGAATAGTTATATCTTATATATGAATGCTTTTATATCTTCTAAGGAAACTCAAGATAATTTATTCACAAGTTCTCACCCTCATCAGGTTCCAAACCAAATAGATAAACAAACATTTTTATATGGCTCTTATGATTCTTTGGTTGAATCTCTCTTCTCATTAACCAAAATACACAAATTAATAAAGTCAAAAGTTACATCTTACTTGAACATCACAGTGCACTGTCACAAACATTTGGTAAGGTTCATAAATTAACACTGTGCATTAGATAACTGAACAGAAATGAGGAAATGAAATTATTACCAAAAACAGCTATATGAACTTTTGTAAAGCTTTGAATGAATGTGCAATCAATCATTAATACCATTTCCTCATCCTATGTCACTTCAGTTAATACTCAAAGGGAAGTTCCATTAAACACAACACAGTTTTACACATATTGCAGGAAGAATGGTGAACAATTAACAATTTTTACCATTAAGATTGCGTTCCAAATCTGAACAGGTTATGCATAAGAGGGTTACAACTCACTCGATCTCACCTCGACCATCTGCACCCAAAATGAAGAGATTTCGGATGTCTTCTTCTGGTGATGAAGGAGATGTATATTCCATGGCTCTTTCACACTCTTCTTTTTTCTCAGCACAAAATCTAACTTCACTTTGTTCACACTTCCCATGCTCTATGGGGATAAGCAGTGACTCTCGAAGAGCTATTTTTTGTTCTTCTGAGTGCCAAATGCACCTAATGGATCTTTGGCAGGGCGTGCCGCTGTCTTCGGATGTGACGCCACATATATCTTGTAGCAACTTGTGTATAGCTTCAGGTGCCATGCCCTCAAATAATATGCCTGTTGAGGGGGCTACAACATCCTTAGTCTTCTGTTCTGTGCTTTTAATGGCCTTAGCAGTGGTGTTCTTGTCTGGTCCCACACTACGTCCTGCAGTACTCATTTCTTCAATGTCGCTGCTCAATACCACAAACCGAGTGTGATCACTTCGTTGCCCTGTATGCTTTGCAGCAACGTGCTCCTCTTTATCGCCGTCATGTACAAGCACTTTGTATTTTGCTTCAGGTATGGAGATGTCAAATGAAGTGTCTGCTGAGGTGGCAACAACAGGTTTAGTCTTCTCCTCTTCTGTGCTTCTAATTGTCTTAGCAGAAGCGTGCTCTTCCTGCTTACTACATCGTGCAATATTCAGTTCCTCTTTGTCACTTCCCAATACCTCAAACCGAGGGCCACCGCGAATACTTCCACTCTGTTGCCTTCCATACTTTGCAGCAACGTCCTCCCCTTTATCGGCGTCACTTACGATGTCTTCTGCGATTTCCCCTGATTTGCACAAACATTTGCACAGCAGAGAGCTGAGGAAACAACGACACTTGCTGCAGATTTCTTGCGAGTTATCACTGGAGTTGCTGCTGGTGTTACTGCTACTTTCTTCTCTCTCCTCTATTTCTTTAATCATTTGTGACAACGCAGACGGTCTGTATGAAGCCATTTGAACCTCTAGGAAAAGATTTGCAAACGTGGAAATCAGATCGGTTATTGCTACCTACTTCTCTTAACAACAATGAGTTATACAGAGCTGGAACCGAACTGCGCGGTTGGTTGATGATGTCATGTTTTACAATCCGTAGAGAAAGTAATTTTGGAGCGATTCTTCTCGGTGAGCAACGACTGTACAAGTAGAAATGAAAGAAGAATGATACTTTTATTCTGTTTTTATTCCATTGATAGAATTATGCAAGGCAATCGGTGAACAATTAAAACTTGCTCAACTGAATCGAGTTTCCGAACTGGAATGAATTGCATTGTCCATACGACTGCGCCATGTTACCAAGATAGAAAAATATATTAGGTAATATATGATTAACTTTGTCATGGTTTCCCGATTACTTCGCAATTATTCGTATACACTTATTCAGCGTCCAGTGTGAAGAAGGGGAACTTCTGTTCGGAGTTTCTTTCTTTGCGAAGATGAAGGAAAAATAACATGTCTTTTATGCTGCAAAGTTGAATCCCACAATTTCAAAGCACCTTAAAGATGACTTTAGACTAAGTGTAATTCCCGTATTTCTAATTTGTCTTCCCTGCTTACATTGCGATTTTTAATATTAATTACGTGATTACTGAAATCGCAATGATTAGCATAACTTGTACGACTTTGAAACAGTGTAAAGCATACCTTTCTTAACGTATATAAAGACAAGCTTGCTCTTAGTTTTATGATCGCAAATGTAACAATTTTATATTTTATTGCACACAATATCGAAGTATGCTTTCCAAGGTCCGGTAGCGTCTAATTTAATCTCAAGTACTTTAAAGGTACTAGAAATATTATCTTTTGTCTTGCCTAATACTAAAATTTATTCTTGAGTCTTAGATACATTTAAACAATAAGCTATAATTGCAGAGCCCATTCTTTAACGACACAAAGTCCATGTGCTAAATTTTCATCTAACATATTAATATCCACATCATGGGATATTAAAGTAGAATCGTCCGCATACATTTCCGGGTGATGAAATTGTAACTAGGTAGATCATTATGGCAAAAAGGAATTACAAATTGCCCAGAATTGACTCTTGAGTTATTCCATGACATTCATTTTGAACACTTGGCGTATCATTATTTTCACTTACATTTTGCATTCTGTAATATAAAAAAGAGGGAATAAATTCTTAGTCTCCACCTTATTCTCACGGAATTTCAACTCTGACTAAAGTAATATTTATGAGATACATAACTGAAATGCCTTTGTTAAATGTTATAGGGTCAAAGAATTAAACTTTACTTCTCAAACATGTTAAAATCTGTTGGACAACAAATGTTATAGCCGTTGCTGCAGACTTTCTTGAACAATTGTCGTACTGCTTGTGGAATATTATACTTTGAAGTAACCTTGTAGCAGTTAGTACAACAATGCATCCAGAGTCTTTGAGAACATGCGTATTGAACTTTCAGCTTTACAACCACTTTATACTTTGTAAAGTTTTCTGGGGTGGAAGGAGATGCACATCCAATGGCTGTTTCAGTATTAAATTCTTTCTCAGCTCATATGATAACCTAACGATTTTACTCCTACGCTCTAAAGCCATAACACTTACGAAGAGCTGTTTTCTGAGTTTGTTTCACCCTCTGCATTAAATATTAAGAGATATCTGATGTATTCTTCTGGGTAAGAAAGAGAAGCATGTTCTCTTGTTCTTTCAGAATGTTAATCTTTCTCAGCACAGATGCCAAGCTTCACTGATTTTACACCTCCTGCATTCCAAAGCCAAACAAAAGCTGAAAGTTTTTTTTCTTCTTTTTTTTTTTTTTTCACCTAAGTCCACCTAATGGATCCTCGGCTAAGTGTGCCACTCTCTTTGGATATGACGCCACACATAGATTGCTTCATGTGTCGTTCTCTCAAATGAATGTCTGCTACGGCGGTAACAACATGTTTAGTGCTCTCTTCTTTTCATCTAAAGATCTTAGCGATGGTGTACTTTTCTGCACCTTGCCTCATCCTGCAGTTCTCATGTACGCATTATCACTTACCAATAACTCATGCCGAGTGATTCAACTGATACTCCACTCTGTTGGCTTCTACGCTTTGCACGTCCATCTTCATGCAAAATGAACACATTTCAGATGTGTTTCTCTGGGGAAGAAGGAAGTGCATTTTCTGTTGCTCTTTCTAAATGTTCTTCTTTCCCACCACAGATGCAAACTTCGCTGATTTTACTCCTCCTACACTCCAAAGTCATAAGGCTATTCAGTGACTTACCAAGAGCTATTTTTTGTTTCTCTGAGTGCCAAATGAACCTAATGGATGTTTGGAAGGGTGTGCCACTCTCCATAGTTATGACATATGACGCCACATATATCTTGTAGCGATTTGTATATCGATTCAAGTATAATGAGGTCAAATGACATGTCTGCTGAGGCAACAACATGTTTAGTCTTCTCTTCTGTGCTTGTAATTCTCTTAGCAACGCTTTACTTTTTCGGTGCCTCCCACATCCTGCAGTACTCATTACTTCTTTGTAAATCGGCAATTCCTCAAACCCAGTGTTCCCACAGATATTAGAACTCTGTATCTTTTTTCGCTTAGCACCAACATCCTTCCGTTTATTAGCCGTACATTGTCTTCTCCAGATTCTCCTATGCTCTAAAAACATTTGCAGCAAAAAACCTTGGCTAAGAACTGCACTTTCTTTCCATTTATCACCACAAATACTGCTAGTTTTTTCTTCTCTATCTGTCATTTCTTCAATAATTTCTGACAACTCAGACTTTCTGTATGAAGCTATCATAACCTCCAGGAAAATATTTGTAAATATTTAAATTACACGTGTCATTACTAACCTACTATTTTTATGGTAATACCATGATTATAAGGAATTGCTAGTGAATGTCATAAACAATTTGCTTCTGAAAGAGAGAAAAGCTTTTCTTAACACCTTTAAAGAGAAGCATGTTCTAAGCATTCTATCACAAATACAACTTTTTTTATAATATTGGGGACCCTCAATGTGCAATATTCAAGTTTTACTTAGGGTGTAATCAAAATCTACATAATTTAACATTATTATTATTATTATTATTATTATTATTATTATTATTATTATTATTATTATTATTATTATTATTATTATTATTATTATATTTATTATTATTATTATTATTATTATTATATTTATTATTATTATTATTATCATCATCATCATCATCATCATCATCATCATCATTATTATTATTATTATTATTATTATTATTATTATTATTATGATCATCATCATCATCATCATCATCCGGATTTGGACAGTTAAATTCTTTCTCTAGATGAATAAAATTTCTATCTCTTAGTGCAGAGGCTAGTGCACATTTATCCTCGTTGCAGGCATACGAGTAGCGAGACTACTGCGCTACCACCGAGACCTCTACCACCTTTCTGGTATTGTTTTAAGCATGCTGTAAGAAATGTATTCATCGTTGGAATGTATTCCGTTTTGACTTTCGTTGTTGTATCCTTCAAAATTATAATTCCAAGGATACGGGCTTGCAAAATGGAAAGTTTCTACAAAATCTTTGGCAGCAATGGACACTTCCTTTATTATTGTTTCCTTGTTGTTGTAGTTGTTGAACGTACACCATTACTCAATTTTTCTGAGGTTTGTGAATTTGATATGCAGGAAAAGCTTAAGAAATCAATTAGCAGTCTAACAGAAAATAACACTTTATTTATAGATAGTATTTGTATTGCTGAAAACCAATCCATGCTTCATGTTTCTATGGAAAGTATTTCAGAATTTTCTGATCAGAAAAGTATAATTTATGTGCATTTCAGCAGCAGGATATTGACTGTGGTGCAAATTACTGTTTTCTTTTTCCAATTGCCTTCAAGGAAATTAAAATAAATCAATTATATTGTGCCTTAACAATTGGGGGTTAGCAATGAAAAATGGAGCTGAGTTTAAGAAACACAAAAATGGCATAATGTTAATATTCTCCAAGGCGCTTGTAAGGGAATCTGTAACACAAATGCTTTAAAATCTGAGTTATTATTCATAGAACCTCAGCTCATAAAGTAAGTGAAAATAAACCATCATTCCTGCCTCTAAGCTGTATCAATGATATCAAAACTTTAGTGTCTTTCTACGTAGTATCTTTGTTCCCGAGTATCCAATTGACAAGCTTTTATCCTTTTTGAATGATTGGTTAAAGGAGATAGGAATTAATGAAACTCACGGGAAAAAATACATCCACCTTACTGGCATTTGTACAAACCAGTCATATTTTACATTTGCAGGAGGGTTCTATAATCAGAAAACCGGACTCACAATAGGATATACCTTGTCCCCCTTTCTGGCAGATTTATTTATGAGTACATTTGAATCTCACATAATTCCCGCCTTCCCACATGATTTTTTAAATGCTGGTACAGATAGGTTGATGACATTTTTAGTATAATGAAAAAAGAATTTGCTGAAGATGCTTTGACGCTTTTAAATATACAATATAGGAATGCATCCTTCACACTTGACACAGAAACAAAGAGAATGTTGTCTATTTTAGATATCAAAATTGATAGTAATCATGGAATTTTAGAATTTGGAATTTAATGAAAGGATATGCACATGGATAGCTATATGAAATCAAATGGGTTTAACCCCATAGCTCACAAGCACTCAATTTTCACCAGCTTAACACATAGACTGGTGAATTTGCCAATCAGTAATGAGGAGTACAACACAAATTTGAAAAGATGCAGGAGATTACCATTATAAATGATTTTAATAAAAATCTACTAAACCAAAAACTTAATAGATTCAAGAAGAAGAAATTGATCAAGAATACCACCACTTTATTAACTGAAAAAGAGAGACCGGTTTTTAAAACATTCACCTACCATCCAGTAGCTATGAATATACTCGGAAAAAAAAAAAATTAAAAAGGTATTAACATTAAATTGGTACCTGTTAACAGATACACTATTAAAATGCTTTAGTGGACAACAGTTTTAATAACATTCTACAGGAGAAAAAGTCAGGCATCTACAAAATAACATGTGAAGAAGAATGTGATAAGATATACTTTGGAAAAAGTAAAAGGAACATAAGAACACGGTTAAAGGAACATCTCAGGAACGTTAAGTATAAACAGATTGATAGGTCAGCAGTGGCACATCAGTTTTGGAAAGATAATCATGACATAAAAAGAGAAATAAAGTTACTTAATGAAGCACAGGGACGTAGAAAATTGGACTCATGGGAGAAGATTTACATTCATAAACATAAAGGGATCACCTTATGAATCTCGACATTATAGCAGATTATAATACCAATTTCCAGTTTATAAAGCAGAAGCACCGCTTGGACGGAGCCACAGGTCCTGATAGATATTAGTTTCTCATACCAGTCGTCAAGAGCTGGTTGAAGATGGAGAGGATGTCTTTTAAAAACCGGTCCCACCATATCTAAAAGTAGGTGAAGCATAAGAGTGTGTTAGATGACAGATTAATTATAATTTAAAAAATATATAAACTTTTAAAAGTTCCATAATTAGTCAGCAACAAAGTTGTTTAAAGGTGCAAAATGTTTGCTTTTCTCCTTCATTACACATTTAGTTATTTGGCAAGAAGCAAACTTTCACCTCAAAAATATTAATAACAAGCTACAAAAGTCCTATATTTTGCCTCTTTGGTAGATGTATCAAAGAATGGCTAAAGTTAATTGGAGTAATATATTACAAAATCTCCAACCAATTATTTGGTTCCTTGCTATAGTTCTTTATTTACCTACATAAAATCCAATTTTTGTGACTAAATAATGTAAAGGTATTTAAAATGTAAATTGGAACCTGAACAGTGAAGCTAATCATATAATTGATATCATTGTATGATTTAGTTTAACTACACACTCTTAAAGCTGTGAAGTGTTAAGAGCATGTAGTTCAACTAAATCGTACATTGATATCAATTAAATGTAAAGATACTTTAAGAGTTGAGAAAAATGGCTGAAATACTACTGAATATATATCATGTACAGCAAAAGTCTCTAAGAGTGATATTCACCTCTTGAATTCTATACTTGATTAGTGTTGCTCATTTTGCAAAACTGTAACATTTGCAGTATATCTCCTTAATATATAATGCCACAACTGCTCCACAAAAATGACCAATGTTAATTGCTGTTCAGAAATATACGGCACCATTAGAAATGCTCTTGCATTACTGCCAACGTTTCATTTATTCTACTTACCTTAGAACAGAATATGAATTTTCTTATTTTATTCCTGATCATTGTTTGGTTCCTTGGCCTTGGGAAGGAAAGAAACTTCCATTGAAAATGCCACATTGTCCAAAATTATGAACCATAAAAATGCTAATTAAAAGATGTGTTTCTTGTCACAGACAAGCCACTTATTATTAATACAGAATAATTATAGTTTTACTTATGTCCATCTAGTTTCTTATAAGAGGTTATATTTTTGATAAATTTCATGTTTATTACTATCATATTTCATGTATAAGATTTGTAATGCTTACCAATTAACATTTTCTTTCCATCGGGTTCCTTCTATGACGATTACTTGGTTGTCACCCAATGCCTCTGCTTAGAGAGGCAGCTTTCCAGGTATATAAACATTTTAAAACACATTTTTTTCAGGTAATTGTTATAACATCATTTTAAGAAAACTAAACATAAAAAGAGCGGTATGCAATTTGCAGTTCCTCTTCATAAAATTATATCATGAATGCAATAGATCATATTATAGCAAGTAAGAAAACAAGCAATCATTTTAGGATTTGGCCTCAACAAAAAAATTATGTGGAGAATAAGTGGACCAGGTGAAGAGAATGAAGGTCAATGAATATGTTAATTTACAGACAAAACTTGATGGAATAGTTAGCCAAGTATTGGATATATGTTGATGTGGTTGTTTAATAAAAGTGGGCAGAAATAAAATACAGATTTGCACAAATTTTTGTAAAGCACTTATTATCCAGCCAAAAGTATGACATGTGTGGATGTGAAATTATAAAATATGAAAGACATTCCTTTGCTTAATTTGTGTACATTACAATAAAGAAAGTAGATGTTATTTTTAAATCTGTGCTTTTCCCATCCCAAATATATATTTTTAGGTGATAAACCTAACATTTCTGTGACAATTGAAAATTTAAACAAGACAAACATTGAGGTAAAGAGCAAAATAAAATACAAATAAATCTGATCCAGACAGAATGAAAGTAGGTGAATTTAGGAGCCTTCAATTAAGTTCACGGTGAAAATGGAAAGAGATAATATTTTACTATTTTTTATTCTGAAGCAAATAAAATGTAATAATGAACTTGAATTTTGCATCTATAGAAAGGACACACATACAGACAACTATGTCAAAGCCCATGGTTTGAATCCAAGATCATATAGGGGGGCAGCATTCAACAGTATGATATACAGACTAATAAATATACCAGAGAGCAATAAAGAATACAAGAATGAATATGTACACATAATAGAAGCAGCTCAATCCAATGGGTTCAACAGGCAGATGATTAACCGCAGAAAATCAAAAGATTCCAGAAACAAATAAGAATTAAACAAATAACAGCTTTGAGTGATTTAAGAAGGGGAAGAAACATTTAAAAAGTTCACTTACCACCCATCAGCCAATAAGAAATTTCAAAAGCTTTTCAAAATGTACAACATCAACTTAGCACCTCAAAACTGATATAACGTAAAAAATTTATTGAAAATAGACAAAACAGATCCCAGGCCCAAAGAGAAAAATTCCTGTTTTTACCAGATTAATAGTAGGGACTGTGATACATTCTGCATAGGGAAGACAAGGAGAAGTATAGACATTAGTTTCAAGGTACATAGGAATAACATCCATTAAAAACAAATAGCTAAATCGGCTGTGGAAGCTCATATTTTGAATAAGAAACATAAAATAGCAAAAGGCATTAAGTTATTAAATACTAAACTTAAGTATTCATTTTTACACTGAATTCCACATGCTTACATAAAAATAAGACAAGTTTCAGGGGAATTTCCCCCATCTTCAGTCGCTCACTGAATCCCCATTACTTGAAACGAGACACCCATATGTTCCTGTGGTGGCAGCTTTGTAAGTACAATATTTATTAAATGCTGTTCAACAACCAAAAGAACTAAATGTATAGTAAAGGATTTATATAAAATAGCATGAGCATAACCTTATGAATTTTGATATCCTGGATGCAGACAGCACCTTATTTAAGTTTATCACTAGACCACCAGAGCCAAATCAGATACTCACCTACCCAGCTCCTTCAAACAATCAGTCAAACAGTCGTTTAAGATCTGAAGATGTGTACGATAGTTTCAGATACCATATGTCCTGAGTAAATCTCATTTAATTGAAAGCATAAAGAGTGTTTTTAACATCTGATTAATCAATTCAGACTTTCTACAAATTTTGCATTACTGTCCACTTCCTTCAAACACAGTTACACAACTGTCTTTCTATGCATACCACATAATTATAATTTGCATACTCCATGGTCGTTGTTTATGGAAAGTGTTTTATGCTCTGCTTTCCTGTAGGTTGTACCATTCACTTGATATTGCTATGGGGAAGAAGTATTTTTCAAAGAACAGCTTTAAATTCTAGGATGAAGAAATCTAATTGTGACTTGCAAGTTTGCCCACATTGCATTTACCATGGAAAAATCATGCTCTAAAATGCCAGGTGATTTATCTGTCAAAATGATGAATACAGATAATGGTCTAATACATTTATTTTCTACATATTCAGTTATTCTGCTATTGGCTCCTTAGTTCATCTGCATAGTGAATTTATTGATATATTCAACTTATTTTAACTTTATTCATCAGAAGCAGCAATGTAAAAATTTTTAAAGATACCATGATTGGTTACTTTTGTTTTACAATTAAGTATACGATGGGTTATAATGTACTGAGTTATTTTCAGTTTGTTTGAGATAACTACCTTAAGTGATTAGCCTTAGGATAGTTCCCTCATTACTAAAGTTGGGTTGTAGTCAATTTCTTAAAAAGAGCAACAAATTTGCTATAGCATTCTTGTTGTAAATCATACTTTACAACTCACAAGGGTAATAGGCCTTTTCACAAAAATCTGTTTTGTCATGTATATTAAACTACATATAATGGATGACTAGCCTACATTTTAGACTTACCCGTATAGCTGGAATAGCAGTGATGCACCAGCAATGCTTCCTTTCAAAAAAGGCAGTACAGTCCAGCGGGGAAAACCAAGGAATGACTGCAGTTATGCAGAGAAATTGTAATGCATAGAAACAAGTAATCAAATGCAAAACATGAACTTTTTACAATGCATGTTAATAACTAATCACATTCTGTATACAGTCAAACTGAAATGAGAGACTGTAAAGTAGCAATGTTCAACTCAAAGGAAAAAATTAATACGGGAAAAGCCATATGCTTTTAGCAGAATATTTTTGCATATTTCCAGTTAACCTAACCCAAACTGACCTAAGCTAACTTATCCTATACATTAACAGAATAACTGAAATAATTTTTTTAAACCTAACCTAACCTTTATTTGCAACCTATTTGTATAACTTTTGGAATTCTTTTTTAAACCTAAGCAAATGTATCCTGACCAAACAAAATTTGACACAAAGATGAAATAAAAGTGAAATTGCAACCTATGTATGGTCCCTACCTATAAGGTAAAATATATTATAATAAGAAAAGTGTACACAAATTATGAAGGCTATAAAGCAAATCAACCCCTGAAGGAGGCAAATCCCCTGTTGGTAGTATGACACTGTAACAACTGAGCATCAGGCTGAAATAACTGCAACGTAAATATGCAGCTACATTAGTTGACTAGAATGAGGCTCAATTTTCTACCTTGCCTTCTGCTACTGTTCACAAAAAGGGTTAAAACTGATACACAGAGATGATTCTAGCTCTATGGGTTAGTCATTTCAGTGCCACATACACAACTTTTGCTCGCATAAACAGATATTCTTATTGAAGATACAAGACTTTGCTTCCTTATTTTTGTTTTTAAAACTCTAAGGAACAATTGCTACTAAAAACTGAAAATTTTGCCATAAATTTGTGATATTAGGACTGAAATAGACAATTAGCCAAAAGTGGCATTTAGGACTCTAAGTGCGTCAAAGAGTTAAGTAAATATTGTCATTGATTTCACATTACTCTTGTACTAATTTCATATTACATAAAGGTTCTCAAATTTTTGTTTGTTTTTTTGCTAATTTATGCAATATATGATGCTATGTCAGAAAAGTCCAAACTTTAAATCTGCATTTTCCAAGCTTGAAAAATTATTGGCTACAATCATTAAAAAAAAAAATCTAATTACTGTACAATGTTCTTTCGTCTTGCTTCCAGTTACTACACATTTTATGGTTGCCAAACATCTAATTACAACATATAACAAATTATTTATGAGTAAGTCACTACATTTATTCCACACTTACCTGAACAGGTTTCAATGGCCCGAGTGGAACCGTGTTGACCATTAAGGAAATGTGCCTTTAAAACATGTCCAAGTAAGTGGAATAAATCTAGTGAAATTTGAATGACTTCCTCATAAATAATTTGACATATGATACAATATTTCACTGTTAAAAACCCAAAATATTCAAATTGATCTAATTATATGCTTAGTAATGTGTCCTCTGCGGCATTTTGGTTCCCAGACACGAGGTAAACATCTGAAAATATAAAGCAATCGCATTGCTGCATCTTGATGCTAAACATTGTGCAATTTATTAAATAAGCACATGCATTACTAAGTACAAGGAAGAACTAGTTGATATTCAAATGTAGCCATGACTTACTATAATAGGAGTCGGTCTTTACTGAAAATACAGATGGTAGAACATAACCATTTTCTTATATTATAAGGCAAGCAAGCTATAGCTATAGGGATGTAATAATATTCACATAAGAATACCTTGAGGTGATACGCACTGAAGATAGATATTTTGAAAAGCTGTCCACATCTCTTGTCCAGAATTGCACTGTCCTCAAAAGGACTAAGTCCAGTTCAGCTATCTCCACAGTTACCACTCCTGTCTACTAACCCTAATCCAATGCAAGCAAGCAGGAGGAATTTAAAATAAATCCTTAAATGAATCATGCACTCTCATAGGGATTCAGGAATTATGTTATCTTCTATGCCATATATGGTGGTTCATACCCTGTTTTCAAAGTTGAAACAGCCATTTAACTTGTATATCCATAAATATAACCCTAGACCAGTAAAAGGCACAGATCCAAGATAATGTACTTCACTTACAACATTCTTAATCAAGCTTTTAATTCTACTGAATTTACCCAGAATGATTCATAAAAAGCAGTTCTTATTTACTTGATGTGGTATTTCTGATAATGTTGTTACATTGCTTAAGGTATTACCGGCTTTCTATTCAATGTACTACATATAATTTTCATTGAAATGCCTAATAATTAAATTTAATACATTTCAGGATCATTAGTTATGAGAGTTGCAGGCTTTGTTATGGGACAATATGGCAATTTTTTTGTGTGTGCATCATTTCCTCCTCATCTTTACCTTTAACAAAACTATACACTTTTGCATGCCAGCCAGTACATTCAGAAATAAAAAGTAATAACAAATTACTTCATTTTCAATTAAATTTGTGAAATAATAATTACTCTACACTTAAATATTGTGCGCATACAATTATAATATTAACTATGGTGACAAAAAATAATCCGTCTTATGATATCAAGCTCTTGTTATGACTGCACGAAAATACTAATGATTAATTGTGTTGTGCATTCCAGAATTCTGTGCACATCCGTAAACTCCAATATACTATAATGAATAAAGTATGTTACATTCATACTTCTTGCCCCGTATATTTTTCCAGAAGTAAAATACTTTCGATCACATAATGGGAATAGTTATATCTTATATATGAATGCTTTTATATCTTCTAAGGAAACTCAAGATAATTTATTCACAAGTTCTCACCCTCATCAGGTTCCAAACCAAATAGATAAACAAACATTTTTATATGGCTCTTATGATTCTTTGGTTGAATCTCTCTTCTCATTAACCAAAATACACAAATTAATAAAGTCAAAAGTTACATCTTACTTGAACATCACAGTGCACTGTCACAAACATTTGGTAAGGTTCATAAATTAACACTGTGCATTAGATAACTGAACAGAAATGAGGAAATGAAATTATTACCAAAAACAGCTATATGAACTTTTGTAAAGCTTTGAATGAATGTGCAATCAATCATTAATACCATTTCCTCATCCTATGTCACTTCAGTTAATACTCAAAGGGAAGTTCCATTAAACACAACACAGTTTTACACATATTGCAGGAAGAATGGTGAACAATTAACAATTTTTACCATTAAGATTGCGTTCCAAATCTGAACAGGTTATGCATAAGAGGGTTACAACTCACTCGATCTCACCTCGACCATCTGCACCCAAAATGAAGAGATTTCGGATGTCTTCTTCTGGTGATGAAGGAGATGTATATTCCATGGCTCTTTCACACTCTTCTTTTTTCTCAGCACAAAATCTAACTTCACTTTGTTCACACTTCCCATGCTCTATGGGGATAAGCAGTGACTCTCGAAGAGCTATTTTTTGTTCTTCTGAGTGCCAAATGCACCTAATGGATCTTTGGCAGGGCGTGCCGCTGTCTTCGGATGTGACGCCACATATATCTTGTAGCAACTTGTGTATAGCTTCAGGTGCCATGCCCTCAAATAATATGCCTGTTGAGGGGGCTACAACATCCTTAGTCTTCTGTTCTGTGCTTTTAATGGCCTTAGCAGTGGTGTTCTTGTCTGGTCCCACACTACGTCCTGCAGTACTCATTTCTTCAATGTCGCTGCTCAATACCACAAACCGAGTGTGATCACTTCGTTGCCCTGTATGCTTTGCAGCAACGTGCTCCTCTTTATCGCCGTCATGTACAAGCACTTTGTATTTTGCTTCAGGTATGGAGATGTCAAATGAAGTGTCTGCTGAGGTGGCAACAACAGGTTTAGTCTTCTCCTCTTCTGTGCTTCTAATTGTCTTAGCAGAAGCGTGCTCTTCCTGCTTACTACATCGTGCAATATTCAGTTCCTCTTTGTCACTTCCCAATACCTCAAACCGAGGGCCACCGCGAATACTTCCACTCTGTTGCCTTCCATACTTTGCAGCAACGTCCTCCCCTTTATCGGCGTCACTTACGATGTCTTCTGCGATTTCCCCTGATTTGCACAAACATTTGCACAGCAGAGAGCTGAGGAAACAACGACACTTGCTGCAGATTTCTTGCGAGTTATCACTGGAGTTGCTGCTGGTGTTACTGCTACTTTCTTCTCTCTCCTCTATTTCTTTAATCATTTGTGACAACGCAGACGGTCTGTATGAAGCCATTTGAACCTCTAGGAAAAGATTTGCAAACGTGGAAATCAGATCGGTTATTGCTACCTACTTCTCTTAACAACAATGAGTTATACAGAGCTGGAACCGAACTGCGCGGTTGGTTGATGATGTCATGTTTTACAATCCGTAGAGAAAGTAATTTTGGAGCGATTCTTCTCGGTGAGCAACGACTGTACAAGTAGAAATGAAAGAAGAATGATACTTTTATTCTGTTTTTATTCCATTGATAGAATTATGCAAGGCAATCGGTGAACAATTAAAACTTGCTCAACTGAATCGAGTTTCCGAACTGGAATGAATTGCATTGTCCATACGACTGCGCCATGTTACCAAGATAGAAAAATATATTAGGTAATATATGATTAACTTTGTCATGGTTTCCCGATTACTTCGCAATTATTCGTATACACTTATTCAGCGTCCAGTGTGAAGAAGGGGAACTTCTGTTCGGAGTTTCTTTCTTTGCGAAGATGAAGGAAAAATAACATGTCTTTTATGCTGCAAAGTTGAATCCCACAATTTCAAAGCACCTTAAAGATGACTTTAGACTAAGTGTAATTCCCGTATTTCTAATTTGTCTTCCCTGCTTACATTGCGATTTTTAATATTAATTACGTGATTACTGAAATCGCAATGATTAGCATAACTTGTACGACTTTGAAACAGTGTAAAGCATACCTTTCTTAACGTATATAAAGACAAGCTTGCTCTTAGTTTTATGATCGCAAATGTAACAATTTTATATTTTATTGCACACAATATCGAAGTATGCTTTCCAAGGTCCGGTAGCGTCTAATTTAATCTCAAGTACTTTAAAGGTACTAGAAATATTATCTTTTGTCTTGCCTAATACTAAAATTTATTCTTGAGTCTTAGATACATTTAAACAATAAGCTATAATTGCAGAGCCCATTCTTTAACGACACAAAGTCCATGTGCTAAATTTTCATCTAACATATTAATATCCACATCATGGGATATTAAAGTAGAATCGTCCGCATACATTTCCGGGTGATGAAATTGTAACTAGGTAGATCATTATGGCAAAAAGGAATTACAAATTGCCCAGAATTGACTCTTGAGTTATTCCATGACATTCATTTTGAACACTTGGCGTATCATTATTTTCACTTACATTTTGCATTCTGTAATATAAAAAAGAGGGAATAAATTCTTAGTCTCCACCTTATTCTCACGGAATTTCAACTCTGACTAAAGTAATATTTATGAGATACATAACTGAAATGCCTTTGTTAAATGTTATAGGGTCAAAGAATTAAACTTTACTTCTCAAACATGTTAAAATCTGTTGGACAACAAATGTTATAGCCGTTGCTGCAGACTTTCTTGAACAATTGTCGTACTGCTTGTGGAATATTATACTTTGAAGTAACCTTGTAGCAGTTAGTACAACAATGCATCCAGAGTCTTTGAGAACATGCGTATTGAACTTTCAGCTTTACAACCACTTTATACTTTGTAAAGTTTTCTGGGGTGGAAGGAGATGCACATCCAATGGCTGTTTCAGTATTAAATTCTTTCTCAGCTCATATGATAACCTAACGATTTTACTCCTACGCTCTAAAGCCATAACACTTACGAAGAGCTGTTTTCTGAGTTTGTTTCACCCTCTGCATTAAATATTAAGAGATATCTGATGTATTCTTCTGGGTAAGAAAGAGAAGCATGTTCTCTTGTTCTTTCAGAATGTTAATCTTTCTCAGCACAGATGCCAAGCTTCACTGATTTTACACCTCCTGCATTCCAAAGCCAAACAAAAGCTGAAAGTTTTTTTTCTTCTTTTTTTTTTTTTTTTCACCTAAGTCCACCTAATGGATCCTCGGCTAAGTGTGCCACTCTCTTTGGATATGACGCCACACATAGATTGCTTCATGTGTCGTTCTCTCAAATGAATGTCTGCTACGGCGGTAACAACATGTTTAGTGCTCTCTTCTTTTCATCTAAAGATCTTAGCGATGGTGTACTTTTCTGCACCTTGCCTCATCCTGCAGTTCTCATGTACGCATTATCACTTACCAATAACTCATGCCGAGTGATTCAACTGATACTCCACTCTGTTGGCTTCTACGCTTTGCACGTCCATCTTCATGCAAAATGAACACATTTCAGATGTGTTTCTCTGGGGAAGAAGGAAGTGCATTTTCTGTTGCTCTTTCTAAATGTTCTTCTTTCCCACCACAGATGCAAACTTCGCTGATTTTACTCCTCCTACACTCCAAAGTCATAAGGCTATTCAGTGACTTACCAAGAGCTATTTTTTGTTTCTCTGAGTGCCAAATGAACCTAATGGATGTTTGGAAGGGTGTGCCACTCTCCATAGTTATGACATATGACGCCACATATATCTTGTAGCGATTTGTATATCGATTCAAGTATAATGAGGTCAAATGACATGTCTGCTGAGGCAACAACATGTTTAGTCTTCTCTTCTGTGCTTGTAATTCTCTTAGCAACGCTTTACTTTTTCGGTGCCTCCCACATCCTGCAGTACTCATTACTTCTTTGTAAATCGGCAATTCCTCAAACCCAGTGTTCCCACAGATATTAGAACTCTGTATCTTTTTTCGCTTAGCACCAACATCCTTCCGTTTATTAGCCGTACATTGTCTTCTCCAGATTCTCCTATGCTCTAAAAACATTTGCAGCAAAAAACCTTGGCTAAGAACTGCATTTTCTTTCCATTTATCACCACAAATACTGCTAGTTTTTTCTTCTCTATCTGTCATTTCTTCAATAATTTCTGACAACTCAGACTTTCTGTATGAAGCTATCATAACCTCCAGGAAAATATTTGTAAATATTTAAATTACACGTGTCATTACTAACCTACTATTTTTATGGTAATACCACGATTATAAGGAATTGCTAGTGAATGTCATAAACAATTTGCTTCTGAAAGAGAGAAAAGCTTTTCTTAACACCTTTAAAGAGAAGCATGTTCTAAGCATTCTATCACAAATACAACTACTTTTATAATATTGGGGACCCTCAATGTGCAATATTCAAGTTTTACTTAGGGTGTAATCAAAATCTACATAATTTAACATTATTATTATTATTATTATTATTATTATTATTATTATTATTATTATTATTATTATTATTATTATTATTATTATATTTTATTATTATTATTATTATTATTATTATTATTATTATTATTATTATTATTATTATTATTATTATTATTATTATTATTATTATTATTATTATCATCATCATCATCATCATCATCATTATTATTATTATTATTATTATTATTATTATTATTATTATTATTATTATTATTATCATGATCATTATTATTATTATTATTATTATTATTATTATTATTGTTATTATTATTATTATTATCATCATCATTATTATTATTATTATTATTATTATTATTATTATTATTATTATTATTATTATTATTATTATTATTATGATCATCATCATCATCATCATCATCCGGATTTGGACAGTTAAATTCTTTCTCTAGATGAATAAAATTTCTATCTCTTAGTGCAGAGGCTAGTGCACATTTATCCTCGTTGCAGGCATACGAGTAGCGAGACTACTGCGCTACCACCGAGACCTCTACCACCTTTCTGGTATTGTTTTAAGCATGCTGTAAGAAATGTATTCATCGTTGGAATGTATTCCGTTTTGACTTTCGTTGTTGTATCCTTCAAAATTATAATTCCAAGGATATGGGCTTGCAAAATGGAAAGTTTCTACAAAATCTTTGGCAGCAATGGACACTTCCTTTATTATTGTTTCCTTGTTGTTGTAGTTGTTGAACGTACACCATTACTCAATTTTTCTGAGGTTTGTGAATTTGATATGCAAGAAAAGCTTAAGAAATCAATTAGCAGTCTAACAGAAAATAACACTTTATTTATAGATAGTATTTGTATTGCTGAAAACCAATCCATGCTTCATGTTTCTATGGAAAATATTTCAGAATTTTCTGATCAGAAAAGTATAATTTATGTGCATTTCAGCAGTAGGATATTGACTGTGGTGCAAATTACTGTTTTCTTTTTCCAATTGCCTTCAAGGAAATTAAAATAAATCAATTATATTGTGCCTTAACAATTGGGGGTTAGCAATGAAAAATGGAGCTGAGTTTAAGAAACACAAAAATGGCATAATGTTAATATTCTCCAAGGCGCTTGTAAGGGAATCTGTAACACAAATGCTTTAAAATCTGAGTTATTATTCATAGAACCTCAGCTCATAAAGTAAGTGAAAATAAACCATCATTCCTGCCTCTAAGCTGTATCAATGATATCAAAACTTTAGTGTCTTTCTACGTAGTATCTTTGTTCCCGAGTATTCCAATTGACAAGCTTTTATCCTTTTTGAATGATAGGTTAAAGGAGATAGGAATTAATGAAACTCACGGGAAAAAATACATCCACCTTACTGGCATTTGTACAAACCAGTCATATTTTACATTTGCAGGAGGGTTCTATAATCAGAAAACAGGACTCACAATAGGAAATCCCTTGTCCCCCTTTCTGGCAGATTTATTTCTGAGTACATTTGAATCTCACATAATTCCCGCCTTCCCACATGATTTTTTAAATGCTGGTACAGATAGGTTGATGACATTTTTAGTATAATGAAAAAAGAATTTGCTGAAGATGCTTTGACGCTTTTAAATATACAATATAGGAATGCATCCTTCACACTTGACACAGAAACAAAGAGAATGTTGTCTATTTTAGATATCAAAATTGATAGTAATCATGGAATTTTAGAATTTGGAATTTAATGAAAGGATATGCACATGGATAGCTATATGAAATCAAATGGGTTTAACCCCATAGCTCACAAGCACTCAATTTTCACCAGCTTAACACATAGACTGGTGAATTTGCCAATCAGTAATGAGGAGTACAACACAAATTTGAAAAGATGCAGGAGATTACCATTATAAATGATTTTAATAAAAATCTACTAAACCAAAAACTTAATAGATTCAAGAAGAAGAAATTGATCAAGAATACCACCACTTTATTAACTGAAAAAGAGAGACCGGTTTTTAAAACATTCACCTACCATCCAGTAGCTATGAATATACTCGGAAAAAAAAAAAATTAAAAAGGTATTAACATTAAATTGGTACCTGTTAACAGATACACTATTAAAATGCTTTAGTGGACAACAGTTTTAATAACATTCTACAGGAGAAAAAGTCAGGCATCTACAAAATAACATGTGAAGAAGAATGTGATAAGATATACTTTGGAAAAAGTAAAAGGAACATAAGAACACGGTTAAAGGAACATCTCAGGAACGTTAAGTATAAACAGATTGATAGGTCAGCAGTGGCACATCAGTTTTGGAAAGATAATCATGACATAAAAAGAGAAATAAAGTTACTTAATGAAGCACAGGGACGTAGAAAATTGGACTCATGGGAGAAGATTTACATTCATAAACATAAAGGGATCACCTTATGAATCTCGACATTATAGCAGATTATAATACCAATTTCCAGTTTATAAAGCAGAAGCACCGCTTGGACGGAGCCACAGGTCCTGATAGATATTAGTTTCTCATACCAGTCGTCAAGAGCTGGTTGAAGATGGAGAGGATGTCTTTTAAAAACCGGTCCCACCATATCTAAAAGTAGGTGAAGCATAAGAGTGTGTTAGATGACAGATTAATTATAATTTAAAAAATATATAAACTTTTAAAAGTTCCATAATTAGTCAGCAACAAAGTTGTTTAAAGGTGCAAAATGTTTGCTTTTCTCCTTCATTACACATTTAGTTATTTGGCAAGAAGCAAACTTTCACCTCAAAAATATTAATAACAAGCTACAAAAGTCCTATATTTTGCCTCTTTGGTAGATGTATCAAAGAATGGCTAAAGTTAATTGGAGTAATATATTACAAAATCTCCAACCAATTATTTGGTTCCTTGCTATAGTTCTTTATTTACCTACATAAAATCCAATTTTTGTGACTAAATAATGTAAAGGTATTTAAAATGTAAATTGGAACCTGAACAGTGAAGCTAATCATATAATTGATATCATTGTATGATTTAGTTTAACTACACACTCTTAAAGCTGTGAAGTGTTAAGAGCATGTAGTTCAACTAAATCGTACATTGATATCAATTAAATGTAAAGATACTTTAAGAGTTGAGAAAAATGGCTGAAATACTACTGAATATATATCATGTACAGCAAAAGTCTCTAAGAGTGATATTCACCTCTTGAATTCTATACTTGATTAGTGTTGCTCATTTTGCAAAACTGTAACATTTGCAGTATATCTCCTTAATATATAATGCCACAACTGCTCCACAAAAATGACCAATGTTAATTGCTGTTCAGAAATATACGGCACCATTAGAAATGCTCTTGCATTACTGCCAACGTTTCATTTATTCTACTTACCTTAGAACAGAATATGAATTTTCTTATTTTATTCCTGATCATTGTTTGGTTCCTTGGCCTTGGGAAGGAAAGAAACTTCCATTGAAAATGCCACATTGTCCAAAATTATGAACCATAAAAATGCTAATTAAAAGATGTGTTTCTTGTCACAGACAAGCCACTTATTATTAATACAGAATAATTATAGTTTTACTTATGTCCATCTAGTTTCTTATAAGAGGTTATATTTTTGATAAATTTCATGTTTATTACTATCATATTTCATGTATAAGATTTGTAATGCTTACCAATTAACATTTTCTTTCCATCGGGTTCCTTCTATGACGATTACTTGGTTGTCACCCAATGCCTCTGCTTAGAGAGGCAGCTTTCCAGGTATATAAACATTTTAAAACACATTTTTTTCAGGTAATTGTTATAACATCATTTTAAGAAAACTGAACATAAAAAGAGCGGTATGCAATTTGCAGTTCCTCTTCATAAAATTATATCATGAATGCAATAGATCATATTATAGCAAGTAAGAAAACAAGCAATCATTTTAGGATTTGGCCTCAACAAAAAAATTATGTGGAGAATAAGTGGACCAGGTGAAGAGAATGAAGGTCAATGAATATGTTAATTTACAGACAAAACTTGATGGAATAGTTAGCCAAGTATTGGATATATGTTGATGTGGTTGTTTAATAAAAGTGGGCAGAAATAAAATACAGATTTGCACAAATTTTTGTAAAGCACTTATTATCCAGCCAAAAGTATGACATGTGTGGATGTGAAATTATAAAATATGAAAGACATTCCTTTGCTTAATTTGTGTACATTACAATAAAGAAAGTAGATGTTATTTTTAAATCTGTGCTTTTCCCATCCCAAATATATATTTTTAGGTGATAAACCTAACATTTCTGTGACAATTGAAAATTTAAACAAGACAAACATTGAGGTAAAGAGCAAAATAAAATACAAATAAATCTGATCCAGACAGAATGAAAGTAGGTGAATTTAGGAGCCTTCAATTAAGTTCACGGTGAAAATGGAAAGAGATAATATTTTACTATTTTTTATTCTGAAGCAAATAAAATGTAATAATGAACTTGAATTTTGCATCTATAGAAAGGACACACATACAGACAACTATGTCAAAGCCCATGGTTTGAATCCAAGATCATATAGGGGGGCAGCATTCAACAGTATGATATACAGACTAATAAATATACCAGAGAGCAATAAAGAATACAAGAATGAATATGTACACATAATAGAAGCAGCTCAATCCAATGGGTTCAACAGGCAGATGATTAACCGCAGAAAATCAAAAGATTCCAGAAACAAATAAGAATTAAACAAATAACAGCTTTGAGTGATTTAAGAAGGGGAAGAAACATTTAAAAAGTTCACTTACCACCCATCAGCCAATAAGAAATTTCAAAAGCTTTTCAAAATGTACAACATCAACTTAGCACCTCAAAACTGATATAACGTAAAAAATTTATTGAAAATAGACAAAACAGATCCCAGGCCCAAAGAGAAAAATTCCTGTTTTTACCAGATTAATAGTAGGGACTGTGATACATTCTGCATAGGGAAGACAAGGAGAAGTATAGACATTAGTTTCAAGGTACATAGGAATAACATCCATTAAAAACAAATAGCTAAATCGGCTGTGGAAGCTCATATTTTGAATAAGAAACATAAAATAGCAAAAGGCATTAAGTTATTAAATACTAAACTTAAGTATTCATTTTTACACTGAATTCCACATGCTTACATAAAAATAAGACAAGTTTCAGGGGAATTTCCCCCATCTTCAGTCGCTCACTGAATCCCCATTACTTGAAACGAGACACCCATATGTTCCTGTGGTGGCAGCTTTGTAAGTACAATATTTATTAAATGCTGTTCAACAACCAAAAGAACTAAATGTATAGTAAAGGATTTATATAAAATAACATGAGCATAACCTTATGAATTTTGATATCCTGGATGCAGACAGCACCTTATTTAAGTTTATCACTAGACCACCAGAGCCAAATCAGATACTCACCTACCCAGCTCCTTCAAACAATCAGTCAAACAGTCGTTTAAGATCTGAAGATGTGTACGATAGTTTCAGATACCATATGTCCTGAGTAAATCTCATTTAATTGAAAGCATAAAGAGTGTTTTTAACATCTGATTAATCAATTCAGACTTTCTACAAATTTTGCATTACTGTCCACTTCCTTCAAACACAGTTACACAACTGTCTTTCTATGCATACCACATAATTATAATTTGCATACTCCATGGTCGTTGTTTATGGAAAGTGTTTTATGCTCTGCTTTCCTGTAGGTTGTACCATTCACTTGATATTGCTATGGGGAAGAAGTATTTTTCAAAGAACAGCTTTAAATTCTAGGATGAAGAAATCTAATTGTGACTTGCAAGTTTGCCCACATTGCATTTACCATGGAAAAATCATGCTCTAAAATGCCAGGTGATTTATCTGTCAAAATGATGAATACAGATAATGGTCTAATACATTTATTTTCTACATATTCAGTTATTCTGCTATTGGCTCCTTAGTTCATCTGCATAGTGAATTTATTGATATATTCAACTTATTTTAACTTTATTCATCAGAAGCAGCAATGTAAAAATTTTTAAAGATACCATGATTGGTTACTTTTGTTTTACAATTAAGTATACGATGGGTTATAATGTACTGAGTTATTTTCAGTTTGTTTGAGATAACTACCTTAAGTGATTAGCCTTAGGATAGTTCCCTCATTACTAAAGTTGGGTTGTAGTCAATTTCTTAAAAAGAGCAACAAATTTGCTATAGCATTCTTGTTGTAAATCATACTTTACAACTCACAAGGGTAATAGGCCTTTTCACAAAAATCTGTTTTGTCATGTATATTAAACTACATATAATGGATGACTAGCCTACATTTTAGACTTACCCGTATAGCTGGAATAGCAGTGATGCACCAGCAATGCTTCCTTTCAAAAAAGGCAGTACAGTCCAGCGGGGAAAACCAAGGAATGACTGCAGTTATGCAGAGAAATTGTAATGCATAGAAACAAGTAATCAAATGCAAAACATGAACTTTTTACAATGCATGTTAATAACTAATCACATTCTGTATACAGTCAAACTGAAATGAGAGACTGTAAAGTAGCAATGTTCAACTCAAAGGAAAAAATTAATACGGGAAAAGCCATATGCTTTTAGCAGAATATTTTTGCATATTTCCAGTTAACCTAACCCAAACTGACCTAAGCTAACTTATCCTATACATTAACAGAATAACTGAAATAATTTTTTTAAACCTAACCTAACCTTTATTTGCAACCTATTTGTATAACTTTTGGAATTCTTTTTTAAACCTAAGCAAATGTATCCTGACCAAACAAAATTTGACACAAAGATGAAATAAAAGTGAAATTGCAACCTATGTATGGTCCCTACCTATAAGGTAAAATATATTATAATAAGAAAAGTGTACACAAATTATGAAGGCTATAAAGCAAATCAACCCCTGAAGGAGGCAAATCCCCTGTTGGTAGTATGACACTGTAACAACTGAGCATCAGGCTGAAATAACTGCAACGTAAATATGCAGCTACATTAGTTGACTAGAATGAGGCTCAATTTTCTACCTTGCCTTCTGCTACTGTTCACAAAAAGGGTTAAAACTGATACACAGAGATGATTCTAGCTCTATGGGTTAGTCATTTCAGTGCCACATACACAACTTTTGCTCGCATAAACAGATATTCTTATTGAAGATACAAGACTTTGCTTCCTTATTTTTGTTTTTAAAACTCTAAGGAACAATTGCTACTAAAAACTGAAAATTTTGCCATAAATTTGTGATATTAGGACTGAAATAGACAATTAGCCAAAAGTGGCATTTAGGACTCTAAGTGCGTCAAAGAGTTAAGTAAATATTGTCATTGATTTCACATTACTCTTGTACTAATTTCATATTACATAAAGGTTCTCAAATTTTTGTTTGTTTTTTTGCTAATTTATGCAATATATGATGCTATGTCAGAAAAGTCCAAACTTTAAATCTGCATTTTCCAAGCTTGAAAAATTATTGGCTACAATCATTAAAAAAAAAAATCTAATTACTGTACAATGTTCTTTCGTCTTGCTTCCAGTTACTACACATTTTATGGTTGCCAAACATCTAATTACAACATATAACAAATTATTTATGAGTAAGTCACTACATTTATTCCACACTTACCTGAACAGGTTTCAATGGCCCGAGTGGAACCGTGTTGACCATTAAGGAAATGTGCCTTTAAAACATGTCCAAGTAAGTGGAATAAATCTAGTGAAATTTGAATGACTTCCTCATAAATAATTTGACATATGATACAATATTTCACTGTTAAAAACCCAAAATATTCAAATTGATCTAATTATATGCTTAGTAATGTGTCCTCTGCGGCATTTTGGTTCCCAGACACGAGGTAAACATCTGAAAATATAAAGCAATCGCATTGCTGCATCTTGATGCTAAACATTGTGCAATTTATTAAATAAGCACATGCATTACTAAGTACAAGGAAGAACTAGTTGATATTCAAATGTAGCCATGACTTACTATAATAGGAGTCGGTCTTTACTGAAAATACAGATGGTAGAACATAACCATTTTCTTATATTATAAGGCAAGCAAGCTATAGCTATAGGGATGTAATAATATTCACATAAGAATACCTTGAGGTGATACGCACTGAAGATAGATATTTTGAAAAGCTGTCCACATCTCTTGTCCAGAATTGCACTGTCCTGAAAAGGACTAAGTCCAGTTCAGCTATCTCCACAGTTACCACTCCTGTCTACTAACCCTAATCCAATGCAAGCAAGCAGGAGGAATTTAAAATAAATCCTTAAATGAATCATGCACTCTCATAGGGATTCAGGAATTATGTTATCTTCTATGCCATATATGGTGGTTCATACCCTGTTTTCAAAGTTGAAACAGCCATTTAACTTGTATATCCATAAATATAACCCTAGACCAGTAAAAGGCACAGATCCAAGATAATGTACTTCACTTACAACATTCTTAATCAAGCTTTTAATTCTACTGAATTTACCCAGAATGATTCATAAAAAGCAGTTCTTATTTACTTGATGTGGTATTTCTGATAATGTTGTTACATTGCTTAAGGTATTACCGGCTTTCTATTCAATGTACTACATATAATTTTCATTGAAATGCCTAATAATTAAATTTAATACATTTCAGGATCATTAGTTATGAGAGTTGCAGGCTTTGTTATGGGACAATATGGCAATTTTTTTGTGTGTGCATCATTTCCTCCTCATCTTTACCTTTAACAAAACTATACACTTTTGCATGCCAGCCAGTACATTCAGAAATAAAAAGTAATAACAAATTACTTCATTTTCAATTAAATTTGTGAAATAATAATTACTCTCCACTTAAATATTGTGCGCATACAATTATAATATTAACTATGGTGACAAAAAATAATCCGTCTTATGATATCAAGCTCTTGTTATGACTGCACGAAAATACTAATGATTAATTGTGTTGTGCATTCCAGAATTCTGTGCACATCCGTAAACTCCAATATACTATAATGAATAAAGTATGTTACATTCATACTTCTTGCCCTGTATATTTTTCCAGAAGTAAAATACTTTCGATCACATAATGGGAATAGTTATATCTTATATATGAATGCTTTTATATCTTCTAAGGAAACTCAAGATAATTTATTCACAAGTTCTCACCCTCATCAGGTTCCAAACCAAATAGATAAACAAACATTTTTATATGACTCTTATGATTCTTTGGTTGAATCTCTCTTCTCATTAACCAAAATACACAAATTAATAAAGTCAAAAGTTACATCTTACTTGAACATCACAGTGCACTGTCACAAACATTTGGTAAGGTTCATAAATTAACACTGTGCATTAGATAACTGAACAGAAATGAGGAAATGAAATTATTACCAAAAACAGCTATATGAACTTTTGTAAAGCTTTGAATGAATGTGCAATCAATCATTAATACCATTTCCTCATCCTATGTCACTTCAGTTAATACTCAAAGGGAAGTTCCATTAAACACAACACAGTTTTACACATATTGCAGGAAGAATGGTGAACAATTAACAATTTTTACCATTAAGATTGCGTTCCAAATCTGAACAGGTTATGCATAAGAGGGTTACAACTCACTCGATCTCACCTCGACCATCTGCACCCAAAATGAAGAGATTTCGGATGTCTTCTTCTGGTGATGAAGGAGATGTATATTCCATGGCTCTTTCACACTCTTCTTTTTTCTCAGCACAAAATCTAACTTCACTTTGTTCACACTTCCCATGCTCTATGGGGATAAGCAGTGACTCTCGAAGAGCTATTTTTTGTTCTTCTGAGTGCCAAATGCACCTAATGGATCTTTGGCAGGGCGTGCCGCTGTCTTCGGATGTGACGCCACATATATCTTGTAGCAACTTGTGTATAGCTTCAGGTGCCATGCCCTCAAATAATATGCCTGTTGAGGGGGCTACAACATCCTTAGTCTTCTGTTCTGTGCTTTTAATGGCCTTAGCAGTGGTGTTCTTGTCTGGTCCCACACTACGTCCTGCAGTACTCATTTCTTCAATGTCGCTGCTCAATACCACAAACCGAGTGTGATCACTTCGTTGCCCTGTATGCTTTGCAGCAACGTGCTCCTCTTTATCGCCGTCATGTACAAGCACTTTGTATTTTGCTTCAGGTATGGAGATGTCAAATGAAGTGTCTGCTGAGGTGGCAACAACAGGTTTAGTCTTCTCCTCTTCTGTGCTTCTAATTGTCTTAGCAGAAGCGTGCTCTTCCTGCTTACTACATCGTGCAATATTCAGTTCCTCTTTGTCACTTCCCAATACCTCAAACCGAGGGCCACCGCGAATACTTCCACTCTGTTGCCTTCCATACTTTGCAGCAACGTCCTCCCCTTTATCGGCGTCACTTACGATGTCTTCTGCGATTTCCCCTGATTTGCACAAACATTTGCACAGCAGAGAGCTGAGGAAACAACGACACTTGCTGCAGATTTCTTGCGAGTTATCACTGGAGTTGCTGCTGGTGTTACTGCTACTTTCTTCTCTCTCCTCTATTTCTTTAATCATTTGTGACAACGCAGACGGTCTGTATGAAGCCATTTGAACCTCTAGGAAAAGATTTGCAAACGTGGAAATCAGATCGGTTATTGCTACCTACTTCTCTTAACAACAATGAGTTATACAGAGCTGGAACCGAACTGCGCGGTTGGTTGATGATGTCATGTTTTACAATCCGTAGAGAAAGTAATTTTGGAGCGATTCTTCTCGGTGAGCAACGACTGTACAAGTAGAAATGAAAGAAGAATGATACTTTTATTCTGTTTTTATTCCATTGATAGAATTATGCAAGGCAATCGGTGAACAATTAAAACTTGCTCAACTGAATCGAGTTTCCGAACTGGAATGAATTGCATTGTCCATACGACTGCGCCATGTTACCAAGATAGAAAAATATATTAGGTAATATATGATTAACTTTGTCATGGTTTCCCGATTACTTCGCAATTATTCGTATACACTTATTCAGCGTCCAGTGTGAAGAAGGGGAACTTCTGTTCGGAGTTTCTTTCTTTGCGAAGATGAAGGAAAAATAACATGTCTTTTATGCTGCAAAGTTGAATCCCACAATTTCAAAGCACCTTAAAGATGACTTTAGACTAAGTGTAATTCCCGTATTTCTAATTTGTCTTCCCTGCTTACATTGCGATTTTTAATATTAATTACGTGATTACTGAAATCGCAATGATTAGCATAACTTGTACGACTTTGAAACAGTGTAAAGCATACCTTTCTTAACGTATATAAAGACAAGCTTGCTCTTAGTTTTATGATCGCAAATGTAACAATTTTATATTTTATTGCACACAATATCGAAGTATGCTTTCCAAGGTCCGGTAGCGTCTAATTTAATCTCAAGTACTTTAAAGGTACTAGAAATATTATCTTTTGTCTTGCCTAATACTAAAATTTATTCTTGAGTCTTAGATACATTTAAACAATAAGCTATAATTGCAGAGCCCATTCTTTAACGACACAAAGTCCATGTGCTAAATTTTCATCTAACATATTAATATCCACATCATGGGATATTAAAGTAGAATCGTCCGCATACATTTCCGGGTGATGAAATTGTAACTAGGTAGATCATTATGGCAAAAAGGAATTACAAATTGCCCAGAATTGACTCTTGAGTTATTCCATGACATTCATTTTGAACACTTGGCGTATCATTATTTTCACTTACATTTTGCATTCTGTAATATAAAAAAGAGGGAATAAATTCTTAGTCTCCACCTTATTCTCACGGAATTTCAACTCTGACTAAAGTAATATTTATGAGATACATAACTGAAATGCCTTTGTTAAATGTTATAGGGTCAAAGAATTAAACTTTACTTCTCAAACATGTTAAAATCTGTTGGACAACAAATGTTATAGCCGTTGCTGCAGACTTTCTTGAACAATTGTCGTACTGCTTGTGGAATATTATACTTTGAAGTAACCTTGTAGCAGTTAGTACAACAATGCATCCAGAGTCTTTGAGAACATGCGTATTGAACTTTCAGCTTTACAACCACTTTATACTTTGTAAAGTTTTCTGGGGTGGAAGGAGATGCACATCCAATGGCTGTTTCAGTATTAAATTCTTTCTCAGCTCATATGATAACCTAACGATTTTACTCCTACGCTCTAAAGCCATAACACTTACGAAGAGCTGTTTTCTGAGTTTGTTTCACCCTCTGCATTAAATATTAAGAGATATCTGATGTATTCTTCTGGGTAAGAAAGAGAAGCATGTTCTCTTGTTCTTTCAGAATGTTAATCTTTCTCAGCACAGATGCCAAGCTTCACTGATTTTACACCTCCTGCATTCCAAAGCCAAACAAAAGCTGAAAGTTTTTTTTCTTCTTCTTTTTTTTTTTCTTTCCCCCCCCCCCTCTCTGAGTGCCAGTCCACCTAATGGATCCTCGGCTAAGTGTGCCACTCTCTTTGTATATGACGCCACACATAGATTGCTTCATGTGTCGTTCTCTCAAATGAATGTCTGCTACGGCGGTAACAACATGTTTAGTGCTCTCTTCTTTTCATCTAAAGATCTTAGCGATGGTGTACTTTTCTGCACCTTGCCTCATCCTGCAGTTCTCATGTACGCATTATCACTTACCAATAACTCATGCCGAGTGATTCAACTGATACTCCACTCTGTTGGCTTCTACGCTTTGCACGTCCATCTTCATGCAAAATGAACACATTTCAGATGTGTTTCTCTGGGGAAGAAGGAAGTGCATTTTCTGTTGCTCTTTCTAAATGTTCTTCTTTCCCACCACAGATGCAAACTTCGCTGATTTTACTCCTCCTACACTCCAAAGTCATAAGGCTATTCAGTGACTTACCAAGAGCTATTTTTTGTTTCTCTGAGTGCCAAATGAACCTAATGGATGTTTGGAAGGGTGTGCCACTCTCCATAGTTATGACATATGACGCCACATATATCTTGTAGCGATTTGTATATCGATTCAAGTATAATGAGGTCAAATGACATGTCTGCTGAGGCAACAACATGTTTAGTCTTCTCTTCTGTGCTTGTAATTCTCTTAGCAACGCTTTACTTTTTCGGTGCCTCCCACATCCTGCAGTACTCATTACTTCTTTGTAAATCGGCAATTCCTCAAACCCAGTGTTCCCACAGATATTAGAACTCTGTATCTTTTTTCGCTTAGCACCAACATCCTTCCGTTTATTAGCCGTACATTGTCTTCTCCAGATTCTCCTATGCTCTAAAAACATTTGCAGCAAAAAACCTTGGCTAAGAACTGCACTTTCTTTCCATTTATCACCACAAATACTGCTAGTTTTTTCTTCTCTATCTGTCATTTCTTCAATAATTTCTGACAACTCAGACTTTCTGTATGAAGCTATCATAACCTCCAGGAAAATATTTGTAAATATTTAAATTACACGTGTCATTACTAACCTACTATTTTTATGGTAATACCATGATTATAAGGAATTGCTAGTGAATGTCATAAACAATTTGCTTCTGAAAGAGAGAAAAGCTTTTCTTAACACCTTTAAAGAGAAGCATGTTCTAAGCATTCTATCACAAATACAACTTTTTTTATAATATTGGGGACCCTCAATGTGCAATATTCAAGTTTTACTTAGGGTGTAATCAAAATCTACATAATTTAACATTATTATTATTATTATTATTATTATTATTATTATTATTATTATTATTATTATTATTATTATTATTATTATTATTATTATATTTATTATTATTATTATTATCATCATCATCATCATCATCATCATCATCATCATCATCATTATTATTATTATTATTATTATTATTATTATTATTATTATTATTATTATTATTATTATTATTATTATTATTATTATCATGATCATCATTATTATTATTATTATTATTATTATTATTATTATTATTGTTATTATTATTATCATCATCATCATCATTATTATTATTATTATTATTATGATCATCATCATCATCATCATCCGGATTTGGACAGTTAAATTCTTTCTCTAGATGAATAAAATTTCTATCTCTTAGTGCAGAGGCTAGTGCACATTTATCCTCGTTGCAGGCATACGAGTAGCGAGACTACTGCGCTACCACCGAGACCTCTACCACCTTTCTGGTATTGTTTTAAGCATGCTGTAAGAAATGTATTCATCGTTGGAATGTATTCCGTTTTGACTTTCGTTGTTGTATCCTTCAAAATTATAATTCCAAGGATACGGGCTTGCAAAATGGAAAGTTTCTACAAAATCTTTGGCAGCAATGGACACTTCCTTTATTATTGTTTCCTTGTTGTTGTAGTTGTTGAACGTACACCATTACTCAATTTTTCTGAGGTTTGTGAATTTGATATGCAGGAAAAGCTTAAGAAATCAATTAGCAGTCTAACAGAAAATAACACTTTATTTATAGATAGTATTTGTATTGCTGAAAACCAATCCATGCTTCATGTTTCTATGGAAAGTATTTCAGAATTTTCTGATCAGAAAAGTATAATTTATGTGCATTTCAGCAGTAGGATATTGACTGTGGTGCAAATTACTGTTTTCTTTTTCCAATTGCCTTCAAGGAAATTAAAATAAATCAATTATATTGTGCCTTAACAATTGGGGGTTAGCAATGAAAAATGGAGCTGAGTTTAAGAAACACAAAAATGGCATAATGTTAATATTCTCCAAGGCGCTTGTAAGGGAATCTGTAACACAAATGCTTTAAAATCTGAGTTATTATTCATAGAACCTCAGCTCATAAAGTAAGTGAAAATAAACCATCATTCCTGCCTCTAAGCTGTATCAATGATATCAAAACTTTAGTGTCTTTCTACGTAGTATCTTTGTTCCCGAGTATCCAATTGACAAGCTTTTATCCTTTTTGAATGATTGGTTAAAGGAGATAGGAATTAATGAAACTCACGGGAAAAAATACATCCACCTTACTGGCATTTGTACAAACCAGTCATATTTTACATTTGCAGGAGGGTTCTATAATCAGAAAACAGGACTCACAATAGGAAATCCCTTGTCCCCCTTTCTGGCAGATTTATTTATGAGTACATTTGAATCTCACATAATTCCCGCCTTCCCACATGATTTTTTAAATGCTGGTACAGATAGGTTGATGACATTTTTAGTATAATGAAAAAAGAATTTGCTGAAGATGCTTTGACGCTTTTAAATATACAATATAGGAATGCATCCTTCACACTTGACACAGAAACAAAGAGAATGTTGTCTATTTTAGATATCAAAATTGATAGTAATCATGGAATTTTAGAATTTGGAATTTAATGAAAGGATATGCACATGGATAGCTATATGAAATCAAATGGGTTTAACCCCATAGCTCACAAGCACTCAATTTTCACCAGCTTAACACATAGACTGGTGAATTTGCCAATCAGTAATGAGGAGTACAACACAAATTTGAAAAGATGCAGGAGATTACCATTATAAATGATTTTAATAAAAATCTACTAAACCAAAAACTTAATAGATTCAAGAAGAAGAAATTGATCAAGAATACCACCACTTTATTAACTGAAAAAGAGAGACCGGTTTTTAAAACATTCACCTACCATCCAGTAGCTATGAATATACTCGGAAAAAAAAAAAATTAAAAAGGTATTAACATTAAATTGGTACCTGTTAACAGATACACTATTAAAATGCTTTAGTGGACAACAGTTTTAATAACATTCTACAGGAGAAAAAGTCAGGCATCTACAAAATAACATGTGAAGAAGAATGTGATAAGATATACTTTGGAAAAAGTAAAAGGAACATAAGAACACGGTTAAAGGAACATCTCAGGAACGTTAAGTATAAACAGATTGATAGGTCAGCAGTGGCACATCAGTTTTGGAAAGATAATCATGACATAAAAAGAGAAATAAAGTTACTTAATGAAGCACAGGGACGTAGAAAATTGGACTCATGGGAGAAGATTTACATTCATAAACATAAAGGGATCACCTTATGAATCTCGACATTATAGCAGATTATAATACCAATTTCCAGTTTATAAAGCAGAAGCACCGCTTGGACGGAGCCACAGGTCCTGATAGATATTAGTTTCTCATACCAGTCGTCAAGAGCTGGTTGAAGATGGAGAGGATGTCTTTTAAAAACCGGTCCCACCATATCTAAAAGTAGGTGAAGCATAAGAGTGTGTTAGATGACAGATTAATTATAATTTAAAAAATATATAAACTTTTAAAAGTTCCATAATTAGTCAGCAACAAAGTTGTTTAAAGGTGCAAAATGTTTGCTTTTCTCCTTCATTACACATTTAGTTATTTGGCAAGAAGCAAACTTTCACCTCAAAAATATTAATAACAAGCTACAAAAGTCCTATATTTTGCCTCTTTGGTAGATGTATCAAAGAATGGCTAAAGTTAATTGGAGTAATATATTACAAAATCTCCAACCAATTATTTGGTTCCTTGCTATAGTTCTTTATTTACCTACATAAAATCCAATTTTTGTGACTAAATAATGTAAAGGTATTTAAAATGTAAATTGGAACCTGAACAGTGAAGCTAATCATATAATTGATATCATTGTATGATTTAGTTTAACTACACACTCTTAAAGCTGTGAAGTGTTAAGAGCATGTAGTTCAACTAAATCGTACATTGATATCAATTAAATGTAAAGATACTTTAAGAGTTGAGAAAAATGGCTGAAATACTACTGAATATATATCATGTACAGCAAAAGTCTCTAAGAGTGATATTCACCTCTTGAATTCTATACTTGATTAGTGTTGCTCATTTTGCAAAACTGTAACATTTGCAGTATATCTCCTTAATATATAATGCCACAACTGCTCCACAAAAATGACCAATGTTAATTGCTGTTCAGAAATATATGGCACCATTAGAAATGCTCTTGCATTACTGCCAACGTTTCATTTATTCTACTTACCTTAGAACAGAATATGAATTTTCTTATTTTATTCCTGATCATTGTTTGGTTCCTTGGCCTTGGGAAGGAAAGAAACTTCCATTGAAAATGCCACATTGTCCAAAATTATGAACCATAAAAATGCTAATTAAAAGATGTGTTTCTTGTCACAGACAAGCCACTTATTATTAATACAGAATAATTATAGTTTTACTTATGTCCATCTAGTTTCTTATAAGAGGTTATATTTTTGATAAATTTCATGTTTATTACTATCATATTTCATGTATAAGATTTGTAATGCTTACCAATTAACATTTTCTTTCCATCGGGTTCCTTCTATGACGATTACTTGGTTGTCACCCAATGCCTCTGCTTAGAGAGGCAGCTTTCCAGGTATATAAACATTTTAAAACACATTTTTTTCAGGTAATTGTTATAACATCATTTTAAGAAAACTAAACATAAAAAGAGCGGTATGCAATTTGCAGTTCCTCTTCATAAAATTATATCATGAATGCAATAGATCATATTATAGCAAGTAAGAAAACAAGCAATCATTTTAGGATATGGCCTCAACAAAAAAATTATGTGGAGAATAAGTGGACCAGGTGAAGAGAATGAAGGTCAATGAATATGTTAATTTACAGACAAAACTTGATGGAATAGTTAGTCAAGTATTGGATATATGTTGATGTGGTTGTTTAATAAAAGTGGGCAGAAATAAAATACAGATTTGCACAAATTTTTGTAAAGCACTTATTATCCAGCCAAAAGTATGACATGTGTGGATGTGAAATTATCAAATATGAAAGACATTCCTTTGCTTAATTTGTGTACATTACAATAAAGAAAGTAGATGTTATTTTTAAATCTGTGCTTTTCCCATCCCAAATATATATTTTTAGGTGATAAACCTAACATTTCTGTGACAATTGAAAATTTAAACAAGACAAACATTGAGGTAAAGAGCAAAATAAAATACAAATAAATCTGATCCAGACAGAATGAAAGTAGGTGAATTTAGGAGCCTTCAATTAAGTTCACGGTGAAAATGGAAAGAGATAATATTTTACTATTTTTTATTCTGAAGCAAATAAAATGTAATAATGAACTTGAATTTTGCATCTATAGAAAGGACACACATACAGACAACTATGTCAAAGCCCATGGTTTGAATCCAAGATCATATAGGGGGGCAGCATTCAACAGTATGATATACAGACTAATAAATATACCAGAGAGCAATAAAGAATACAAGAATGAATATGTACACATAATAGAAGCAGCTCAATCCAATGGGTTCAACAGGCAGATGATTAACCGCAGAAAATCAAAAGATTCCAGAAACAAATAAGAATTAAACAAATAACAGCTTTGAGTGATTTAAGAAGGGGAAGAAACATTTAAAAAGTTCACTTACCACCCATCAGCCAATAAGAAATTTCAAAAGCTTTTCAAAATGTACAACATCAACTTAGCACCTCAAAACTGATATAACGTAAAAAATTTATTGAAAATAGACAAAACAGATCCCAGGCCCAAAGAGAAAAATTCCTGTTTTTACCAGATTAATAGTAGGGACTGTGATACATTCTGCATAGGGAAGACAAGGAGAAGTATAGACATTAGTTTCAAGGTACATAGGAATAACATCCATTAAAAACAAATAGCTAAATCGGCTGTGGAAGCTCATATTTTGAATAAGAAACATAAAATAGCAAAAGGCATTAAGTTATTAAATACTAAACTTAAGTATTCATTTTTACACTGAATTCCACATGCTTACATAAAAATAAGACAAGTTTCAGGGGAATTTCCCCCATCTTCAGTCGCTCACTGAATCCCCATTACTTGAAACGAGACACCCATATGTTCCTGTGGTGGCAGCTTTGTAAGTACAATATTTATTAAATGCTGTTCAACAACCAAAAGAACTAAATGTATAGTAAAGGATTTATATAAAATAGCATGAGCATAACCTTATGAATTTTGATATCCTGGATGCAGACAGCACCTTATTTAAGTTTATCACTAGACCACCAGAGCCAAATCAGATACTCACCTACCCAGCTCCTTCAAACAATCAGTCAAACAGTCGTTTAAGATCTGAAGATGTGTACGATAGTTTCAGATACCATATGTCCTGAGTAAATCTCATTTAATTGAAAGCATAAAGAGTGTTTTTAACATCTGATTAATCAATTCAGACTTTCTACAAATTTTGCATTACTGTCCACTTCCTTCAAACACAGTTACACAACTGTCTTTCTATGCATACCACATAATTATAATTTGCATACTCCATGGTCGTTGTTTATGGAAAGTGTTTTATGCTCTGCTTTCCTGTAGGTTGTACCATTCACTTGATATTGCTATGGGGAAGAAGTATTTTTCAAAGAACAGCTTTAAATTCTAGGATGAAGAAATCTAATTGTGACTTGCAAGTTTGCCCACATTGCATTTACCATGGAAAAATCATGCTTTAAAATGCCAGGTGATTTATCTGTCAAAATGATGAATACAGATAATGGTCTAATACATTTATTTTCTACATATTCAGTTATTCTGCTATTGGCTCCTTAGTTCATCTGCATAGTGAATTTATTGATATATTCAACTTATTTTAACTTTATTCATCAGAAGCAGCAATGTAAAAATTTTTAAAGATACCATGATTGGTTACTTTTGTTTTACAATTAAGTATACGATGGGTTATAATGTACTGAGTTATTTTCAGTTTGTTTGAGATAACTACCTTAAGTGATTAGCCTTAGGATAGTTCCCTCATTACTAAAGTTGGGTTGTAGTCAATTTCTTAAAAAGAGCAACAAATTTGCTATAGCATTCTTGTTGTAAATCATACTTTACAACTCACAAGGGTAATAGGCCTTTTCACAAAAATCTGTTTTGTCATGTATATTAAACTACATATAATGGATGACTAGCCTACATTTTAGACTTACCCGTATAGCTGGAATAGCAGTGATGCACCAGCAATGCTTCCTTTCAAAAAAGGCAGTACAGTCCAGCGGGGAAAACCAAGGAATGACTGCAGTTATGCAGAGAAATTGTAATGCATAGAAACAAGTAATCAAATGCAAAACATGAACTTTTTACAATGCATGTTAATAACTAATCACATTCTGTATACAGTCAAACTGAAATGAGAGACTGTAAAGTAGCAATGTTCAACTCAAAGGAAAAAATTAATACGGGAAAAGCCATATGCTTTTAGCAGAATATTTTTGCATATTTCCAGTTAACCTAACCCAAACTGACCTAAGCTAACTTATCCTATACATTAACAGAATAACTGAAATAATTTTTTTAAACCTAACCTAACCTTTATTTGCAACCTATTTGTATAACTTTTGGAATTCTTTTTTAAACCTAAGCAAATGTATCCTGACCAAAAAAATTTGACACAAAGATGAAATAAAAGTGAAATTGCAACCTATGTATGGTCCCTACCTATAAGGTAAAATATATTATAATAAGAAAAGTGTACACAAATTATGAAGGCTATAAAGCAAATCAACCCCTGAAGGAGGCAAATCCCCTGTTGGTAGTATGACACTGTAACAACTGAGCATCAGGCTGAAATAACTGCAACGTAAATATGCAGCTACATTAGTTGACTAGAATGAGGCTCAATTTTCTACCTTGCCTTCTGCTACTGTTCACAAAAAGGGTTAAAACTGATACACAGAGATGATTCTAGCTCTATGGGTTAGTCATTTCAGTGCCACATACACAACTTTTGCTCGCATAAACAGATATTCTTATTGAAGATACAAGACTTTGCTTCCTTATTTTTGTTTTTAAAACTCTAAGGAACAATTGCTACTAAAAACTGAAAATTTTGCCATAAATTTGTGATATTAGGACTGAAATAGACAATTAGCCAAAAGTGGCATTTAGGACTCTAAGTGCGTCAAAGAGTTAAGTAAATATTGTCATTGATTTCACATTACTCTTGTACTAATTTCATATTACATAAAGGTTCTCAAATTTTTGTTTGTTTTTTTGCTAATTTATGCAATATATGATGCTATGTCAGAAAAGTCCAAACTTTAAATCTGCATTTTCCAAGCTTGAAAAATTATTGGCTACAATCATTAAAAAAAAAAATCTAATTACTGTACAATGTTCTTTCGTCTTGCTTCCAGTTACTACACATTTTATGGTTGCCAAACATCTAATTACAACATATAACAAATTATTTATGAGTAAGTCACTACATTTATTCCACACTTACCTGAACAGGTTTCAATGGCCCGAGTGGAACCGTGTTGACCATTAAGGAAATGTGCCTTTAAAACATGTCCAAGTAAGTGGAATAAATCTAGTGAAATTTGAATGACTTCCTCATAAATAATTTGACATATGATACAATATTTCACTGTTAAAAACCCAAAATATTCAAATTGATCTAATTATATGCTTAGTAATGTGTCCTCTGCGGCATTTTGGTTCCCAGACACGAGGTAAACATCTGAAAATATAAAGCAATCGCATTGCTGCATCTTGATGCTAAACATTGTGCAATTTATTAAATAAGCACATGCATTACTAAGTACAAGGAAGAACTAGTTGATATTCAAATGTAGCCATGACTTACTATAATAGGAGTCGGTCTTTACTGAAAATACAGATGGTAGAACATAACCATTTTCTTATATTATAAGGCAAGCAAGCTATAGCTATAGGGATGTAATAATATTCACATAAGAATACCTTGAGGTGATACGCACTGAAGATAGATATTTTGAAAAGCTGTCCACATCTCTTGTCCAGAATTGCACTGTCCTCAAAAGGACTAAGTCCAGTTCAGCTATCTCCACAGTTACCACTCCTGTCTACTAACCCTAATCCAATGCAAGCAAGCAGGAGGAATTTAAAATAAATCCTTAAATGAATCATGCACTCTCATAGGGATTCAGGAATTATGTTATCTTCTATGCCATATATGGTGGTTCATACCCTGTTTTCAAAGTTGAAACAGCCATTTAACTTGTATATCCATAAATATAACCCTAGACCAGTAAAAGGCACAGATCCAAGATAATGTACTTCACTTACAACATTCTTAATCAAGCTTTTAATTCTACTGAATTTACCCAGAATGATTCATAAAAAGCAGTTCTTATTTACTTGATGTGGTATTTCTGATAATGTTGTTACATTGCTTAAGGTATTACCGGCTTTCTATTCAATGTACTACATATAATTTTCATTGAAATGCCTAATAATTAAATTTAATACATTTCAGGATCATTAGTTATGAGAGTTGCAGGCTTTGTTATGGGACAATATGGCAATTTTTTTGTGTGTGCATCATTTCCTCCTCATCTTTACCTTTAACAAAACTATACACTTTTGCATGCCAGCCAGTACATTCAGAAATAAAAAGTAATAACAAATTACTTCATTTTCAATTAAATTTGTGAAATAATAATTACTCTACACTTAAATATTGTGCGCATACAATTATAATATTAACTATGGTGACAAAAAATAATCCGTCTTATGATATCAAGCTCTTGTTATGACTGCACGAAAATACTAATGATTAATTGTGTTGTGCATTCCAGAATTCTGTGCACATCCGTAAACTCCAATATACTATAATGAATAAAGTATGTTACATTCATACTTCTTGCCCCGTATATTTTTCCAGAAGTAAAATACTTTCGATCACATAATGGGAATAGTTATATCTTATATATGAATGCTTTTATATCTTCTAAGGAAACTCAAGATAATTTATTCACAAGTTCTCACCCTCATCACGTTCCAAACCAAATAGATAAACAAACATTTTTATATGACTCTTATGATTCTTTGGTTGAATCTCTCTTCTCATTAACCAAAATACACAAATTAATAAAGTCAAAAGTTACATCTTACTTGAACATCACAGTGCACTGTCACAAACATTTGGTAAGGTTCATAAATTAACACTGTGCATTAGATAACTGAACAGAAATGAGGAAATGAAATTATTACCAAAAACAGCTATATGAACTTTTGTAAAGCTTTGAATGAATGTGCAATCAATCATTAATACCATTTCCTCATCCTATGTCACTTCAGTTAATACTCAAAGGGAAGTTCCATTAAACACAACACAGTTTTACACATATTGCAGGAAGAATGGTGAACAATTAACAATTTTTACCATTAAGATTGCGTTCCAAATCTGAACAGGTTATGCATAAGAGGGTTACAACTCACTCGATCTCACCTCGACCATCTGCACCCAAAATGAAGAGATTTCGGATGTCTTCTTCTGGTGATGAAGGAGATGTATATTCCATGGCTCTTTCACACTCTTCTTTTTTCTCAGCACAAAATCTAACTTCACTTTGTTCACACTTCCCATGCTCTATGGGGATAAGCAGTGACTCTCGAAGAGCTATTTTTTGTTCTTCTGAGTGCCAAATGCACCTAATGGATCTTTGGCAGGGCGTGCCGCTGTCTTCGGATGTGACGCCACATATATCTTGTAGCAACTTGTGTATAGCTTCAGGTGCCATGCCCTCAAATAATATGCCTGTTGAGGGGGCTACAACATCCTTAGTCTTCTGTTCTGTGCTTTTAATGGCCTTAGCAGTGGTGTTCTTGTCTGGTCCCACACTACGTCCTGCAGTACTCATTTCTTCAATGTCGCTGCTCAATACCACAAACCGAGTGTGATCACTTCGTTGCCCTGTATGCTTTGCAGCAACGTGCTCCTCTTTATCGCCGTCATGTACAAGCACTTTGTATTTTGCTTCAGGTATGGAGATGTCAAATGAAGTGTCTGCTGAGGTGGCAACAACAGGTTTAGTCTTCTCCTCTTCTGTGCTTCTAATTGTCTTAGCAGAAGCGTGCTCTTCCTGCTTACTACATCGTGCAATATTCAGTTCCTCTTTGTCACTTCCCAATACCTCAAACCGAGGGCCACCGCGAATACTTCCACTCTGTTGCCTTCCATACTTTGCAGCAACGTCCTCCCCTTTATCGGCGTCACTTACGATGTCTTCTGCGATTTCCCCTGATTTGCACAAACATTTGCACAGCAGAGAGCTGAGGAAACAACGACACTTGCTGCAGATTTCTTGCGAGTTATCACTGGAGTTGCTGCTGGTGTTACTGCTACTTTCTTCTCTCTCCTCTATTTCTTTAATCATTTGTGACAACGCAGACGGTCTGTATGAAGCCATTTGAACCTCTAGGAAAAGATTTGCAAACGTGGAAATCAGATCGGTTATTGCTACCTACTTCTCTTAACAACAATGAGTTATACAGAGCTGGAACCGAACTGCGCGGTTGGTTGATGATGTCATGTTTTACAATCCGTAGAGAAAGTAATTTTGGAGCGATTCTTCTCGGTGAGCAACGACTGTACAAGTAGAAATGAAAGAAGAATGATACTTTTATTCTGTTTTTATTCCATTGATAGAATTATGCAAGGCAATCGGTGAACAATTAAAACTTGCTCAACTGAATCGAGTTTCCGAACTGGAATGAATTGCATTGTCCATACGACTGCGCCATGTTACCAAGATAGAAAAATATATTAGGTAATATATGATTAACTTTGTCATGGTTTCCCGATTACTTCGCAATTATTCGTATACACTTATTCAGCGTCCAGTGTGAAGAAGGGGAACTTCTGTTCGGAGTTTCTTTCTTTGCGAAGATGAAGGAAAAATAACATGTCTTTTATGCTGCAAAGTTGAATCCCACAATTTCAAAGCACCTTAAAGATGACTTTAGACTAAGTGTAATTCCCGTATTTCTAATTTGTCTTCCCTGCTTACATTGCGATTTTTAATATTAATTACGTGATTACTGAAATCGCAATGATTAGCATAACTTGTACGACTTTGAAACAGTGTAAAGCATACCTTTCTTAACGTATATAAAGACAAGCTTGCTCTTAGTTTTATGATCGCAAATGTAACAATTTTATATTTTATTGCACACAATATCGAAGTATGCTTTCCAAGGTCCGGTAGCGTCTAATTTAATCTCAAGTACTTTAAAGGTACTAGAAATATTATCTTTTGTCTTGCCTAATACTAAAATTTATTCTTGAGTCTTAGATACATTTAAACAATAAGCTATAATTGCAGAGCCCATTCTTTAACGACACAAAGTCCATGTGCTAAATTTTCATCTAACATATTAATATCCACATCATGGGATATTAAAGTAGAATCGTCCGCATACATTTCCGGGTGATGAAATTGTAACTAGGTAGATCATTATGGCAAAAAGGAATTACAAATTGCCCAGAATTGACTCTTGAGTTATTCCATGACATTCATTTTGAACACTTGGCGTATCATTATTTTCACTTACATTTTGCATTCTGTAATATAAAAAAGAGGGAATAAATTCTTAGTCTCCACCTTATTCTCACGGAATTTCAACTCTGACTAAAGTAATATTTATGAGATACATAACTGAAATGCCTTTGTTAAATGTTATAGGGTCAAAGAATTAAACTTTACTTCTCAAACATGTTAAAATCTGTTGGACAACAAATGTTATAGCCGTTGCTGCAGACTTTCTTGAACAATTGTCGTACTGCTTGTGGAATATTATACTTTGAAGTAACCTTGTAGCAGTTAGTACAACAATGCATCCAGAGTCTTTGAGAACATGCGTATTGAACTTTCAGCTTTACAACCACTTTATACTTTGTAAAGTTTTCTGGGGTGGAAGGAGATGCACATCCAATGGCTGTTTCAGTATTAAATTCTTTCTCAGCTCATATGATAACCTAACGATTTTACTCCTACGCTCTAAAGCCATAACACTTACGAAGAGCTGTTTTCTGAGTTTGTTTCACCCTCTGCATTAAATATTAAGAGATATCTGATGTATTCTTCTGGGTAAGAAAGAGAAGCATGTTCTCTTGTTCTTTCAGAATGTTAATCTTTCTCAGCACAGATGCCAAGCTTCACTGATTTTACACCTCCTGCATTCCAAAGCCAAACAAAAGCTGAAAGTTTTTTTTCTTCTTTTTTTTTTTTTTTTTCACCTAAGTCCACCTAATGGATCCTCGGCTAAGTGTGCCACTCTCTTTGGATATGACGCCACACATAGATTGCTTCATGTGTCGTTCTCTCAAATGAATGTCTGCTACGGCGGTAACAACATGTTTAGTGCTCTCTTCTTTTCATCTAAAGATCTTAGCGATGGTGTACTTTTCTGCACCTTGCCTCATCCTGCAGTTCTCATGTACGCATTATCACTTACCAATAACTCATGCCGAGTGATTCAACTGATACTCCACTCTGTTGGCTTCTACGCTTTGCACGTCCATCTTCATGCAAAATGAACACATTTCAGATGTGTTTCTCTGGGGAAGAAGGAAGTGCATTTTCTGTTGCTCTTTCTAAATGTTCTTCTTTCCCACCACAGATGCAAACTTCGCTGATTTTACTCCTCCTACACTCCAAAGTCATAAGGCTATTCAGTGACTTACCAAGAGCTATTTTTTGTTTCTCTGAGTGCCAAATGAACCTAATGGATGTTTGGAAGGGTGTGCCACTCTCCATAGTTATGACATATGACGCCACATATATCTTGTAGCGATTTGTATATCGATTCAAGTATAATGAGGTCAAATGACATGTCTGCTGAGGCAACAACATGTTTAGTCTTCTCTTCTGTGCTTGTAATTCTCTTAGCAACGCTTTACTTTTTCGGTGCCTCCCACATCCTGCAGTACTCATTACTTCTTTGTAAATCGGCAATTCCTCAAACCCAGTGTTCCCACAGATATTAGAACTCTGTATCTTTTTTCGCTTAGCACCAACATCCTTCCGTTTATTAGCCGTACATTGTCTTCTCCAGATTCTCCTATGCTCTAAAAACATTTGCAGCAAAAAACCTTGGCTAAGAACTGCACTTTCTTTCCATTTATCACCACAAATACTGCTAGTTTTTTCTTCTCTATCTGTCATTTCTTCAATAATTTCTGACAACTCAGACTTTCTGTATGAAGCTATCATAACCTCCAGGAAAATATTTGTAAATATTTAAATTACACGTGTCATTACTAACCTACTATTTTTATGGTAATACCATGATTATAAGGAATTGCTAGTGAATGTCATAAACAATTTGCTTCTGAAAGAGAGAAAAGCTTTTCTTAACACCTTTAAAGAGAAGCATGTTCTAAGCATTCTATCACAAATACAACTTTTTTTATAATATTGGGGACCCTCAATGTGCAATATTCAAGTTTTACTTAGGGTGTAATCAAAATCTACATAATTTAACATTATTATCATTATTATTATTATTATTATTATTATTATTATTATTATTATTATTATTATTATTATTATTATTATTATTATTATATTTATTATTATTATTATTATTATTATTATTATTATCATCATCATCATCATCATCATTATTATTATTATTATTATTATTATTATTATCATGATCATTATTATTATTATTATTATTATTGTTATTATTATTATTATTATTATTATTATTATCATCATTATTATTATTATTATTATTATTATTATTATTATTATGATCATCATCATCATCATCATCCGGATTTGGACAGTTAAATTCTTTCTCTAGATGAATAAAATTTCTATCTCTTAGTGCAGAGGCTAGTGCACATTTATCCTCGTTGCAGGCATACGAGTAGCGAGACTACTGCGCTACCACCGAGACCTCTACCACCTTTCTGGTATTGTTTTAAGCATGCTGTAACAAATGTATTCATCGTTGGAATGTATTCCGTTTTGACTTTCGTTGTTGTATCCTTCAAAATTATAATTCCAAGGATACGGGCTTGCAAAATGGAAAGTGTCTGCAAAATCTTTGGCAGCAATGGACACTTCCTTTATTATTGTTTCCTTGTTGTTGTAGTTGTTGAACGTACACCATCACTCAATTTTTCTGAGGTTTGTGAATTTGATATGCAAGAAAAGCTTAAGAAATCAATTAGCAGTCTAACAGAAAATAACACTTTATTTATAGATAGTATTTGTATTGCTGAAAACCAATCCATGCTTCATGTTTCTATGGAAAGTATTTCAGAATTTTCTGATCAGAAAAGTATAATTTATGTGCATTTCAGCAGTAGGATATTGACTGTGGTGCAAATTACTGTTTTCTTTTTCCAATTGCCTTCAAGGAAATTAAAATAAATCAATTATATTGTGCCTTAACAATTGGGGGTTAGCAATGAAAAATGGAGCTGAGTTTAAGAAACACAAAAATGGCATAATGTTAATATTCTCCAAGGCGCTTGTAAGGGAATCTGTAACACAAATGCTTTAAAATCTGAGTTATTATTCATAGAACCTCAGCTCATAAAGTAAGTGAAAATAAACCATCATTCCTGCCTCTAAGCTGTATCAATGATATCAAAACTTTAGTGTCTTTCTACGTAGTATCTTTGTTCCCGAGTATCCAATTGACAAGCTTTTATCCTTTTTGAATGATTGGTTAAAGGAGATAGGAATTAATGAAACTAACGGGAAAAAATACATCCACCTTACTGGCATTTGTACAAACCAGTCATATTTTACATTTGCAGGAGGGTTCTATAATCAGAAAACAGGACTCACAATAGGAAATCCCTTGTCCCCCTTTCTGGCAGATTTATTTGAGTACATTTGAATCTCACATAATTCCCGCCTTCCCACATGATTTTTTAAATGCTGGTACAGATAGGTTGATGACATTTTTAGTATAATGAAAAAAGAATTTGCTGAAGATGCTTTGACGCTTTTAAATATACAATATAGGAATGCATCCTTCACACTTGACACAGAAACAAAGAGAATGTTGTCTATTTTAGATATCAAAATTGATAGTAATCATGGAATTTTAGAATTTGGAATTTAATGAAAGGATATGCACATGGATAGCTATATGAAATCAAATGGGTTTAACCCCATAGCTCACAAGCACTCAATTTTCACCAGCTTAACACATAGACTGGTGAATTTGCCAATCAGTAATGAGGAGTACAACACAAATTTGAAAAGATGCAGGAGATTACCATTATAAATGATTTTAATAAAAATCTACTAAACCAAAAACTTAATAGATTCAAGAAGAAGAAATTGATCAAGAATACCACCACTTTATTAACTGAAAAAGAGAGACCGGTTTTTAAAACATTCACCTACCATCCAGTAGCTATGAATATACTCGGAAAAAAAAAAAAATTAAAAAGGTATTAACATTAAATTGGTACCTGTTAACAGATACACTATTAAAATGCTTTAGTGGACAACAGTTTTAATAACATTCTACAGGAGAAAAAGTCAGGCATCTACAAAATAACATGTGAAGAAGAATGTGATAAGATATACTTTGGAAAAAGTAAAAGGAACATAAGAACACGGTTAAAGGAACATCTCAGGAACGTTAAGTATAAACAGATTGATAGGTCAGCAGTGGCACATCAGTTTTGGAAAGATAATCATGACATAAAAAGAGAAATAAAGTTACTTAATGAAGCACAGGGACGTAGAAAATTGGACTCATGGGAGAAGATTTACATTCATAAACATAAAGGGATCACCTTATGAATCTCGACATTATAGCAGATTATAATACCAATTTCCAGTTTATAAAGCAGAAGCACCGCTTGGACGGAGCCACAGGTCCTGATAGATATTAGTTTCTCATACCAGTCGTCAAGAGCTGGTTGAAGATGGAGAGGATGTCTTTTAAAAACCGGTCCCACCATATCTAAAAGTAGGTGATGCATAAGAGTGTGTTAGATGACAGATTAATTATAATTTAAAAAATATATAAACTTTTAAAAGTTCCATAATTAGTCAGCAACAAAGTTGTTTAAAGGTGCAAAATGTTTGCTTTTCTCCTTCATTACACATTTAGTTATTTGGCAAGAAGCAAACTTTCACCTCAAAAATATTAATAACAAGCTACAAAAGTCCTATATTTTGCCTCTTTGGTAGATGTATCAAAGAATGGCTAAAGTTAATTGGAGTAATATATTACAAAATCTCCAACCAATTATTTGGTTCCTTGCTATAGTTCTTTATTTACCTACATAAAATCCAATTTTTGTGACTAAATAATGTAAAGGTATTTAAAATGTAAATTGGAACCTGAACAGTGAAGCTAATCATATAATTGATATCATTGTATGATTTAGTTTAACTACACACTCTTAAAGCTGTGAAGTGTTAAGAGCATGTAGTTCAACTAAATCGTACATTGATATCAATTAAATGTAAAGATACTTTAAGAGTTGAGAAAAATGGCTGAAATACTACTGAATATATATCATGTACAGCAAAAGTCTCTAAGAGTGATATTCACCTCTTGAATTCTATACTTGATTAGTGTTGCTCATTTTGCAAAACTGTAACATTTGCAGTATATCTCCTTAATATATAATGCCACAACTGCTCCACAAAAATGACCAATGTTAATTGCTGTTCAGAAATATACGGCACCATTAGAAATGCTCTTGCATTACTGCCAACGTTTCATTTATTCTACTTACCTTAGAACAGAATATGAATTTTCTTAATCTTATTTTGATTTAAAGTAAAACACTAAAAATCATGTCGTCACATTAAAACTCTCTTTAAGTTTCACAAACACACTTATAAAAGTAATTTTGGTACATGTTTCGTGAGGTACATTCCTCACATTGTCAACCAAAACGACGACTGAGGAGCCAATTTCAGCAAAGTATGTATGTTACTATGCTTGCTCTGGTGGTCTGTTAATGAACTTAAACAATATGTTGTCTGCTTCCGGTATATCAAAATTCATAAGTTTGTATTCGTATTTTTTTATGTAAATTTTTTCCCATATATTAAGTTCTTTCGGATGTTGAATTGTTTTTAGTAATGTTATGTCCTTCTCTATTTCATGATTCTCATTCCAAAAATCATGAAATAGAGAAATAGAGAAATAGAGAAGGACATAACATTACTAAAAACAATTCAACATCCGAAAGAACTTAATATATGGGAAAAAATTTACATAAAAAAATATGAATACAAACTTATGAATTTTGATATACCGGAAGCAGACAACATATTGTTTAAGTTCATTAACAGACCACCAGAGCAAGCATAGTAACATAAATACTTTGCTGAAATTGGCTCCTCAGTCGTCGTTTTGGTTGACAATGTGAGGAATGTACCTCACGAAACATGTACCAAAATTACTTTTATAAGTGTGTTTGTGAAACTTAAAGAGAGTTTTAATGTGACAACATGATTTTTAGTGTTTTACTTTAAATCAAAATAAGATTAACAAAAGTTTCACTGTGTGGATTCCCAAATTCCGTAAACATATGAATTATCTTATTTTATTCCTGATCATTGTTTGGTTCCTTGGCCTTGGGAAGGAAAGAAACTTCCATTGAAAATGCCACATTGTCCAAAATTATGAACCATAAAAATGCTAATTAAAAGATGTGTTTCTTGTCACAGACAAGCCACTTATTATTAATACAGAATAATTATAGTTTTACTTATGTCCATCTAGTTTCTTATAAGAGGTTATATTTTTGATAAATTTCATGTTTATTACTATCATATTTCATGTATAAGATTTGTAATGCTTACCAATTAACATTTTCTTTCCATCGGGTTCCTTCTATGACGATTACTTGGTTGTCACCCAATGCCTCTGCTTAGAGAGGCAGCTTTCCAGGTATATAAACATTTTAAAACACATTTTTTTCAGGTAATTGTTATAACATCATTTTAAGAAAACTAAACATAAAAAGAGCGGTATGCAATTTGCAGTTCCTCTTCATAAAATTATATCATGAATGCAATAGATCATATTATAGCAAGTAAGAAAACAAGCAATCATTTTAGGATATGGCCTGAACAAAAAAATTATGTGGAGAATAAGTGGACCAGGTGAAGAGAATGAAGGTCAATGAATATGTTAATTTACAGACAAAACTTGATGGAATAGTTAGCCAAGTATTGGATATATGTTGATGTGGTTGTTTAATAAAAGTGGGCAGAAATAAAATACAGATTTGCACAAATTTTTGTAAAGCACTTATTATCCAGCCAAAAGTATGACATGTGTGGATGTGAAATTATCAAATATGAAAGACATTCCTTTGCTTAATTTGTGTACATTACAATAAAGAAAGTAGATGTTATTTTTAAATCTGTGCTTTTCCCATCCCAAATATATATTTTTAGGTGATAAACCTAACATTTCTGTGACAATTGAAAATTTAAACAAGACAAACATTGAGGTAAAGAGCAAAATAAAATACAAATAAATCTGATCCAGACAGAATGAAAGTAGGTGAATTTAGGAGCCTTCAATTAAGTTCACGGTGAAAATGGAAAGAGATAATATTTTACTATTTTTTATTCTGAAGCAAATAAAATGTAATAATGAACTTGAATTTTGCATCTATAGAAAGGACACACATACAGACAACTATGTCAAAGCCCATGGTTTGAATCCAAGATCATATAGGGGGGCAGCATTCAACAGTATGATATACAGACTAATAAATATACCAGAGAGCAATAAAGAATACAAGAATGAATATGTACACATAATAGAAGCAGCTCAATCCAATGGGTTCAACAGGCAGATGATTAACTGCAGAAAATCAAAAGATTCCAGAAACAAATAAGAATTAAACAAATAACAGCTTTGAGTGATTTAAGAAGGGGAAGAAACATTTAAAAAGTTCACTTACCACCCATCAGCCAATAAGAAATTTCAAAAGCTTTTCAAAATGTACAACATCAACTTAGCACCTCAAAACTGATATAACGTAAAAAATTTATTGAAAATAGACAAAACAGATCCCAGGCCCAAAGAGAAAAATTCCTGTTTTTACCAGATTAATAGTAGGGACTGTGATACATTCTGCATAGGGAAGACAAGGAGAAGTATAGACATTAGTTTCAAGGTACATAGGAATAACATCCATTAAAAACAAATAGCTAAATCGGCTGTGGAAGCTCATATTTTGAATAAGAAACATAAAATAGCAAAAGGCATTAAGTTATTAAATACTAAACTTAAGTATTCATTTTTACACTGAATTCCACATGCTTACATAAAAATAAGACAAGTTTCAGGGGAATTTCCCCCATCTTCAGTCGCTCACTGAATCCCCATTACTTGAAACGAGACACCCATATGTTCCTGTGGTGGCAGCTTTGTAAGTACAATATTTATTAAATGCTGTTCAACAACCAAAAGAACTAAATGTATAGTAAAGGATTTATATAAAATAACATGAGCATAACCTTATGAATTTTGATATCCTGGATGCAGACAGCACCTTATTTAAGTTTATCACTAGACCACCAGAGCCAAATCAGATACTCACCTACCCAGCTCCTTCAAACAATCCAACAGTCGTTTAAGATCTGAAGATGTGTACGATAGTTTCAGATACCATATGTCCTGAGTAAATCTCATTTAATTGAAAGCATAAAGAGTGTTTTTAACATCTGATTAATCAATTCAGACTTTCTACAAATTTTGCATTACTGTCCACTTCCTTCAAACACAGTTACACAACTGTCTTTCTATGCATACCACATAATTATAATTTGCATACTCCATGGTCGTTGTTTATGGAAAGTGTTTTATGCTCTGCTTTCCTGTAGGTTGTACCATTCACTTGATATTGCTATGGGGAAGAAGTATTTTTCAAAGAACAGCTTTAAATTCTAGGATGAAGAAATCTAATTGTGACTTGCAAGTTTGCCCACATTGCATTTACCATGGAAAAATCATGCTCTAAAATGCCAGGTGATTTATCTGTCAAAATGATGCATACAGATAATGGTCTAATACATTTATTTTCTACATATTCAGTTATTCTGCTATTGGCTCCTTAGTTCATCTGCATAGTGAATTTATTGATATATGCAACTTATTTTAACTTTATTCATCAGAAGCAGCAATGTAAAAATTTTTAAAGATACCATGATTGGTTACTTTTGTTTTACAATTAAGTATACGATGGGTTATAATGTACTGAGTTATTTTCAGTTTGTTTGAGATAACTACCTTAAGTGATTAGCCTTAGGATAGTTCCCTCATTACTAAAGTTGGGTTGTAGTCAATTTCTTAAAAAGAGCAACAAATTTGCTATAGCATTCTTGTTGTAAATCATACTTTACAACTCACAAGGGTAATAGGCCTTTTCACAAAAATCTGTTTTGTCATGTATATTAAACTACATATAATGGATGACTAGCCTACATTTTAGACTTACCCGTATAGCTGGAATAGCAGTGATGCACCAGCAATGCTTCCTTTCAAAAAAGGCAGTACAGTCCAGCGGGGAAAACCAAGGAATGACTGCAGTTATGCAGAGAAATTGTAATGCATAGAAACAAGTAATCAAATGCAAAACATGAACTTTTTACAATGCATGTTAATAACTAATCACATTCTGTATACAGTCAAACTGAAATGAGAGACTGTAAAGTAGCAATGTTCAACTCAAAGGAAAAAATTAATACGGGAAAAGCCATATGCTTTTAGCAGAATATTTTTGCATATTTCCAGTTAACCTAACCCAAACTGACCTAAGCTAACTTATCCTATACATTAACAGAATAACTGAAATAATTTTTTTAAACCTAACCTAACCTTTATTTGCAACCTATTTGTATAACTTTTGGAATTCTTTTTTAAACCTAAGCAAATGTATCCTGACCAAACAAAATTTGACACAAAGATGAAATAAAAGTGAAATTGCAACCTATGTATGGTCCCTACCTATAAGGTAAAATATATTATAATAAGAAAAGTGTACACAAATTATGAAGGCTATAAAGCAAATCAACCCCTGAAGGAGGCAAATCCCCTGTTGGTAGTATGACACTGTAACAACTGAGCATCAGGCTGAAATAACTGCAACGTAAATATGCAGCTACATTAGTTGACTAGAATGAGGCTCAATTTTCTACCTTGCCTTCTGCTACTGTTCACAAAAAGGGTTAAAACTGATACACAGAGATGATTCTAGCTCTATGGGTTAGTCATTTCAGTGCCACATACACAACTTTTGCTCGCATAAACAGATATTCTTATTGAAGATACAAGACTTTGCTTCCTTATTTTTGTTTTTAAAACTCTAAGGAACAATTGCTACTAAAAACTGAAAATTTTGCCATAAATTTGTGATATTAGGACTGAAATAGACAATTAGCCAAAAGTGGCATTTAGGACTCTAAGTGCCTCAAAGAGTTAAGTAAATATTGTCATTGATTTCACATTACTCTTGTACTAATTTCATATTACATAAAGGTTCTCAAATTTTTGTTTGTTTTTTTGCTAATTTATGCAATATATGATGCTATGTCAGAAAAGTCCAAACTTTAAATCTGCATTTTCCAAGCTTGAAAAATTATTGGCTACAATCATTAAAAAAAAAAATCTAATTACTGTACAATGTTCTTTCGTCTTGCTTCCAGTTACTACACATTTTATGGTTGCCAAACATCTAATTACAACATATAACAAATTATTTATGAGTAAGTCACTACATTTATTCCACACTTACCTGAACAGGTTTCAATGGCCCGAGTGGAACCGTGTTGACCATTAAAGAAATGTGCCTTTAAAACATGTCCAAGTAAGTGGAATAAATCTAGTGAAATTTGAATGACTTCCTCATATATAATTTGACATATGATACAATATTTCACTGTTAAAAACCCAAAATATTCAAATTGATCTAATTATATGCTTAGTAATGTGTCCTCTGCGGCATTTTGGTTCCCAGACACGAGGTAAACATCTGAAAATATAAAGCAATCGCATTGCTGCATCTTGATGCTAAACATTGTGCAATTTATTAAATAAGCACATGCATTACTAAGTACAAGGAAGAACTAGTTGATATTCAAATGTAGCCATGACTTACTATAATAGGAGTCGGTCTTTACTGAAAATACAGATGGTAGAACATAACCATTTTCTTATATTATAAGGCAAGCAAGCTATAGCTATAGGGATGTAATAATATTCACATAAGAATACCTTGAGGTGATACGCACTGAAGATAGATATTTTGAAAAGCTGTCCACATCTCTTGTCCAGAATTGCACTGTCCTCAAAAGGACTAAGTCCAGTTCAGCTATCTCCACAGTTACCACTCCTGTCTACTAACCCTAATCCAATGCAAGCAAGCAGGAGGAATTTAAAATAAATCCTTAAATGAATCATGCACTCTCATAGGGATTCAGGAATTATGTTATCTTCTATGCCATATATGGTGGTTCATACCCTGTTTTCAAAGTTGAAACAGCCATTTAACTTGTATATCCATAAATATAACCCTATACCAGTAAAAGGCACAGATCCAAGATAATGTACTTCACTTACAACATTCTTAATCAAGCTTTTAATTCTACTGAATTTACCCAGAATGATTCATAAAAAGCAGTTCTTATTTACTTGATGTGTGGTATTTCTGATAATGTTGTTACATTGCTTAAGGTATTACCGGCTTTCTATTCAATGTACTACATATAATTTTCATTGAAATGCCTAATAATTAAATTTAATACATTTCAGGATCATTAGTTATGAGAGTTGCAGGCTTTGTTATGGGACAATATGGCAATTTTTTTGTGTGTGCATCATTTCCTCCTCATCTTTACCTTTAACAAAACTATACACTTTTGCATGCCAGCCAGTACATTCAGAAATAAAAAGTAATAACAAATTACTTCATTTTCAATTAAATTTGTGAAATAATAATTACTCTCCACTTAAATATTGTGCGCATACAATTATAATATTAACTATGGTGACAAAAAATAATCCGTCTTATGATATCAAGCTCTTGTTATGACTGCACGAAAATACTAATGATTAATTGTGTTGTGCATTCCAGAATTCTGTGCACATCCGTAAACTCCAATATACTATAATGAATAAAGTATATTACATTCATACTTCTTGCCCCGTATATTTTTCCAGAAGTAAAATACTTTCGATCACATAATGGGAATAGTTATATCTTATATATGAATGCTTTTATATCTTCTAAGGAAACTCAAGATAATTTATTCACAAGTTCTCACCCTCATCAGGTTCCAAACCAAATAGATAAACAAACATTTTTATATGGCTCTTATGATTCTTTGGTTGAATCTCTCTTCTCATTAACCAAAATACACAAATTAATAAAGTCAAAAGTTACATCTTACTTGAACATCACAGTGCACTGTCACAAACATTTGGTAAGGTTCATAAATTAACACTGTGCATTAGATAACTGAACAGAAATGAGGAAATGAAATTATTACCAAAAACATCTATATGAACTTTTGTAAAGCTTTGAATGAATGTGCAATCAATCATTAATACCATTTCCTCATCCTATGTCACTTCAGTTAATACTCAAAGGGAAGTTCCATTAAACACAACACAGTTTTACACATATTGCAGGAAGAATGGTGAACAATTAACAATTTTTACCATTAAGATTGCGTTCCAAATCTGAACAGGTTATGCATAAGAGGGTTACAACTCACTCGATCTCACCTCGACCATCTGCACCCAAAATGAAGAGATTTCGGATGTCTTCTTCTGGTGATGAAGGAGATGTATATTCCATGGCTCTTTCACACTCTTCTTTTTTCTCAGCACAAAATCTAACTTCACTTTGTTCACACTTCCCATGCTCTATGGGGATAAGCAGTGACTCTCGAAGAGCTATTTTTTGTTCTTCTGAGTGCCAAATGCACCTAATGGATCTTTGGCAGGGCGTGCCGCTGTCTTCGGATGTGACGCCACATATATCTTGTAGCAACTTGTGTATAGCTTCAGGTGCCATGCCCTCAAATAATATGCCTGTTGAGGGGGCTACAACATCCTTAGTCTTCTGTTCTGTGCTTTTAATGGCCTTAGCAGTGGTGTTCTTGTCTGGTCCCACACTACGTCCTGCAGTACTCATTTCTTCAATGTCGCTGCTCAATACCACAAACCGAGTGTGATCACTTCGTTGCCCTGTATGCTTTGCAGCAACGTGCTCCTCTTTATCGCCGTCATGTACAAGCACTTTGTATTTTGCTTCAGGTATGGAGATGTCAAATGAAGTGTCTGCTGAGGTGGCAACAACAGGTTTAGTCTTCTCCTCTTCTGTGCTTCTAATTGTCTTAGCAGAAGCGTGCTCTTCCTGCTTACTACATCGTGCAATATTCAGTTCCTCTTTGTCACTTCCCAATACCTCAAACCGAGGGCCACCGCGAATACTTCCACTCTGTTGCCTTCCATACTTTGCAGCAACGTCCTCCCCTTTATCGGCGTCACTTACGATGTCTTCTGCGATTTCCCCTGATTTGCACAAACATTTGCACAGCAGAGAGCTGAGGAAACAACGACACTTGCTGCAGATTTCTTGCGAGTTATCACTGGAGTTGCTGCTGGTGTTACTGCTACTTTCTTCTCTCTCCTCTATTTCTTTAATCATTTGTGACAACGCAGACGGTCTGTATGAAGCCATTTGAACCTCTAGGAAAAGATTTGCAAACGTGGAAATCAGATCGGTTATTGCTACCTACTTCTCTTAACAACAATGAGTTATACAGAGCTGGAACCGAACTGCGCGGTTGGTTGATGATGTCATGTTTTACAATCCGTAGAGAAAGTAATTTTGGAGCGATTCTTCTCGGTGAGCAACGACTGTACAAGTAGAAATGAAAGAAGAATGATACTTTTATTCTGTTTTTATTCCATTGATAGAATTATGCAAGGCAATCGGTGAACAATTAAAACTTGCTCAACTGAATCGAGTTTCCGAACTGGAATGAATTGCATTGTCCATACGACTGCGCCATGTTACCAAGATAGAAAAATATATTAGGTAATATATGATTAACTTTGTCATGGTTTCCCGATTACTTCGCAATTATTCGTATACACTTATTCAGCGTCCAGTGTGAAGAAGGGGAACTTCTGTTCGGAGTTTCTTTCTTTGCGAAGATGAAGGAAAAATAACATGTCTTTTATGCTGCAAAGTTGAATCCCACAATTTCAAAGCACCTTAAAGATGACTTTAGACTAAGTGTAATTCCCGTATTTCTAATTTGTCTTCCCTGCTTACATTGCGATTTTTAATATTAATTACGTGATTACTGAAATCGCAATGATTAGCATAACTTGTACGACTTTGAAACAGTGTAAAGCATACCTTTCTTAACGTATATAAAGACAAGCTTGCTCTTAGTTTTATGATCGCAAATGTAACAATTTTATATTTTATTGCACACAATATCGAAGTATGCTTTCCAAGGTCCGGTAGCGTCTAATTTAATCTCAAGTACTTTAAAGGTACTAGAAATATTATCTTTTGTCTTGCCTAATACGAAAATTTATTCTTGAGTCTTAGATACATTTAAACAATAAGCTATAATTGCAGAGCCCATTCTTTAACGACACAAAGTCCATGTGCTAAATTTTCATCTAACATATTAATATCCACATCATGGGATATTAAAGTAGAATCGTCCGCATACATTTCCGGGTGATGAAATTGTAACTAGGTAGATCATTATGGCAAAAAGGAATTACAAATTGCCCAGAATTGACTCTTGAGTTATTCCATGACATTCATTTTGAACACTTGGCGTATCATTATTTTCACTTACATTTTGCATTCTGTAATATAAAAAAGAGGGAATAAATTCTTAGTCTCCACCTTATTCTCACGGAATTTCAACTCTGACTAAAGTAATATTTATGAGATACATAACTGAAATGCCTTTGTTAAATGTTATAGGGTCAAAGAATTAAACTTTACTTCTCAAACATGTTAAAATCTGTTGGACAACAAATGTTATAGCCGTTGCTGCAGACTTTCTTGAACAATTGTCGTACTGCTTGTGGAATATTATACTTTGAAGTAACCTTGTAGCAGTTAGTACAACAATGCATCCAGAGTCTTTGAGAACATGCGTATTGAACTTTCAGCTTTACAACCACTTTATACTTTGTAAAGTTTTCTGGGGTGGAAGGAGATGCACATCCAATGGCTGTTTCAGTATTAAATTCTTTCTCAGCTCATATGATAACCTAACGATTTTACTCCTACGCTCTAAAGCCATAACACTTACGAAGAGCTGTTTTCTGAGTTTGTTTCACCCTCTGCATTAAATATTAAGAGATATCTGATGTATTCTTCTGGGTAAGAAAGAGAAGCATGTTCTCTTGTTCTTTCAGAATGTTAATCTTTCTCAGCACAGATGCCAAGCTTCACTGATTTTACACCTCCTGCATTCCAAAGCCAAACAAAAGCTGAAAGTTTTTTTTCTTCTTTTTTTTTTTTTTTTCACCTAAGTCCACCTAATGGATCCTCGGCTAAGTGTGCCACTCTCTTTGGATATGACGCCACACATAGATTGCTTCATGTGTCGTTCTCTCAAATGAATGTCTGCTACGGCGGTAACAACATGTTTAGTGCTCTCTTCTTTTCATCTAAAGATCTTAGCGATGGTGTACTTTTCTGCACCTTGCCTCATCCTGCAGTTCTCATGTACGCATTATCACTTACCAATAACTCATGCCGAGTGATTCAACTGATACTCCACTCTGTTGGCTTCTACGCTTTGCACGTCCATCTTCATGCAAAATGAACACATTTCAGATGTGTTTCTCTGGGGAAGAAGGAAGTGCATTTTCTGTTGCTCTTTCTAAATGTTCTTCTTTCCCACCACAGATGCAAACTTCGCTGATTTTACTCCTCCTACACTCCAAAGTCATAAGGCTATTCAGTGACTTACCAAGAGCTATTTTTTGTTTCTCTGAGTGCCAAATGAACCTAATGGATGTTTGGAAGGGTGTGCCACTCTCCATAGTTATGACATATGACGCCACATATATCTTGTAGCGATTTGTATATCGATTCAAGTATAATGAGGTCAAATGACATGTCTGCTGAGGCAACAACATGTTTAGTCTTCTCTTCTGTGCTTGTAATTCTCTTAGCAACGCTTTACTTTTTCGGTGCCTCCCACATCCTGCAGTACTCATTACTTCTTTGTAAATCGGCAATTCCTCAAACCCAGTGTTCCCACAGATATTAGAACTCTGTATCTTTTTTCGCTTAGCACCAACATCCTTCCGTTTATTAGCCGTACATTGTCTTCTCCAGATTCTCCTATGCTCTAAAAACATTTGCAGCAAAAAACCTTGGCTAAGAACTGCACTTTCTTTCCATTTATCACCACAAATACTGCTAGTTTTTTCTTCTCTATCTGTCATTTCTTCAATAATTTCTGACAACTCAGACTTTCTGTATGAAGCTATCATAACCTCCAGGAAAATATTTGTAAATATTTAAATTACACGTGTCATTACTAACCTACTATTTTTATGGTAATACCATGATTATAAGGAATTGCTAGTGAATGTCATAAACAATTTGCTTCTGAAAGAGAGAAAAGCTTTTCTTAACACCTTTAAAGAGAAGCATGTTCTAAGCATTCTATCACAAATACAACTTTTTTTATAATATTGGGGACCCTCAATGTGCAATATTCAAGTTTTACTTAGGGTGTAATCAAAATCTACATAATTTAACATTATTATTATTATTATTATTATTATTATTATTATTATTATTATTATTATTATTATTATTATTATTATTATTATATTTATTATTATTATTATTATCATCATCATCATCATCATCATCATCATCATCATCATCATTATTATTATTATTATTATTATTATTATTATTATTATTATTATTATTATTATTATTATTATTATTATTATTATTATCATGATCATCATTATTATTATTATTATTATTATTATTATTATTATTATTATTGTTATTATTATTATCATCATCATCATCATTATTATTATTATTATTATTATGATCATCATCATCATCATCATCCGGATTTGGACAGTTAAATTCTTTCTCTAGATGAATAAAATTTCTATCTCTTAGTGCAGAGGCTAGTGCACATTTATCCTCGTTGCAGGCATACGAGTAGCGAGACTACTGCGCTACCACCGAGACCTCTACCACCTTTCTGGTATTGTTTTAAGCATGCTGTAAGAAATGTATTCATCGTTGGAATGTATTCCGTTTTGACTTTCGTTGTTGTATCCTTCAAAATTATAATTCCAAGGATACGGGCTTGCAAAATGGAAAGTTTCTACAAAATCTTTGGCAGCAATGGACACTTCCTTTATTATTGTTTCCTTGTTGTTGTAGTTGTTGAACGTACACCATTACTCAATTTTTCTGAGGTTTGTGAATTTGATATGCAGGAAAAGCTTAAGAAATCAATTAGCAGTCTAACAGAAAATAACACTTTATTTATAGATAGTATTTGTATTGCTGAAAACCAATCCATGCTTCATGTTTCTATGGAAAGTATTTCAGAATTTTCTGATCAGAAAAGTATAATTTATGTGCATTTCAGCAGTAGGATATTGACTGTGGTGCAAATTACTGTTTTCTTTTTCCAATTGCCTTCAAGGAAATTAAAATAAATCAATTATATTGTGCCTTAACAATTGGGGGTTAGCAATGAAAAATGGAGCTGAGTTTAAGAAACACAAAAATGGCATAATGTTAATATTCTCCAAGGCGCTTGTAAGGGAATCTGTAACACAAATGCTTTAAAATCTGAGTTATTATTCATAGAACCTCAGCTCATAAAGTAAGTGAAAATAAACCATCATTCCTGCCTCTAAGCTGTATCAATGATATCAAAACTTTAGTGTCTTTCTACGTAGTATCTTTGTTCCCGAGTATCCAATTGACAAGCTTTTATCCTTTTTGAATGATTGGTTAAAGGAGATAGGAATTAATGAAACTCACGGGAAAAAATACATCCACCTTACTGGCATTTGTACAAACCAGTCATATTTTACATTTGCAGGAGGGTTCTATAATCAGAAAACAGGACTCACAATAGGAAATCCCTTGTCCCCCTTTCTGGCAGATTTATTTATGAGTACATTTGAATCTCACATAATTCCCGCCTTCCCACATGATTTTTTAAATGCTGGTACAGATAGGTTGATGACATTTTTAGTATAATGAAAAAAGAATTTGCTGAAGATGCTTTGACGCTTTTAAATATACAATATAGGAATGCATCCTTCACACTTGACACAGAAACAAAGAGAATGTTGTCTATTTTAGATATCAAAATTGATAGTAATCATGGAATTTTAGAATTTGGAATTTAATGAAAGGATATGCACATGGATAGCTATATGAAATCAAATGGGTTTAACCCCATAGCTCACAAGCACTCAATTTTCACCAGCTTAACACATAGACTGGTGAATTTGCCAATCAGTAATGAGGAGTACAACACAAATTTGAAAAGATGCAGGAGATTACCATTATAAATGATTTTAATAAAAATCTACTAAACCAAAAACTTAATAGATTCAAGAAGAAGAAATTGATCAAGAATACCACCACTTTATTAACTGAAAAAGAGAGACCGGTTTTTAAAACATTCACCTACCATCCAGTAGCTATGAATATACTCGGAAAAAAAAAAAATTAAAAAGGTATTAACATTAAATTGGTACCTGTTAACAGATACACTATTAAAATGCTTTAGTGGACAACAGTTTTAATAACATTCTACAGGAGAAAAAGTCAGGCATCTACAAAATAACATGTGAAGAAGAATGTGATAAGATATACTTTGGAAAAAGTAAAAGGAACATAAGAACACGGTTAAAGGAACATCTCAGGAACGTTAAGTATAAACAGATTGATAGGTCAGCAGTGGCACATCAGTTTTGGAAAGATAATCATGACATAAAAAGAGAAATAAAGTTACTTAATGAAGCACAGGGACGTAGAAAATTGGACTCATGGGAGAAGATTTACATTCATAAACATAAAGGGATCACCTTATGAATCTCGACATTATAGCAGATTATAATACCAATTTCCAGTTTATAAAGCAGAAGCACCGCTTGGACGGAGCCACAGGTCCTGATAGATATTAGTTTCTCATACCAGTCGTCAAGAGCTGGTTGAAGATGGAGAGGATGTCTTTTAAAAACCGGTCCCACCATATCTAAAAGTAGGTGAAGCATAAGAGTGTGTTAGATGACAGATTAATTATAATTTAAAAAATATATAAACTTTTAAAAGTTCCATAATTAGTCAGCAACAAAGTTGTTTAAAGGTGCAAAATGTTTGCTTTTCTCCTTCATTACACATTTAGTTATTTGGCAAGAAGCAAACTTTCACCTCAAAAATATTAATAACAAGCTACAAAAGTCCTATATTTTGCCTCTTTGGTAGATGTATCAAAGAATGGCTAAAGTTAATTGGAGTAATATATTACAAAATCTCCAACCAATTATTTGGTTCCTTGCTATAGTTCTTTATTTACCTACATAAAATCCAATTTTTGTGACTAAATAATGTAAAGGTATTTAAAATGTAAATTGGAACCTGAACAGTGAAGCTAATCATATAATTGATATCATTGTATGATTTAGTTTAACTACACACTCTTAAAGCTGTGAAGTGTTAAGAGCATGTAGTTCAACTAAATCGTACATTGATATCAATTAAATGTAAAGATACTTTAAGAGTTGAGAAAAATGGCTGAAATACTACTGAATATATATCATGTACAGCAAAAGTCTCTAAGAGTGATATTCACCTCTTGAATTCTATACTTGATTAGTGTTGCTCATTTTGCAAAACTGTAACATTTGCAGTATATCTCCTTAATATATAATGCCACAACTGCTCCACAAAAATGACCAATGTTAATTGCTGTTCAGAAATATATGGCACCATTAGAAATGCTCTTGCATTACTGCCAACGTTTCATTTATTCTACTTACCTTAGAACAGAATATGAATTTTCTTATTTTATTCCTGATCATTGTTTGGTTCCTTGGCCTTGGGAAGGAAAGAAACTTCCATTGAAAATGCCACATTGTCCAAAATTATGAACCATAAAAATGCTAATTAAAAGATGTGTTTCTTGTCACAGACAAGCCACTTATTATTAATACAGAATAATTATAGTTTTACTTATGTCCATCTAGTTTCTTATAAGAGGTTATATTTTTGATAAATTTCATGTTTATTACTATCATATTTCATGTATAAGATTTGTAATGCTTACCAATTAACATTTTCTTTCCATCGGGTTCCTTCTATGACGATTACTTGGTTGTCACCCAATGCCTCTGCTTAGAGAGGCAGCTTTCCAGGTATATAAACATTTTAAAACACATTTTTTTCAGGTAATTGTTATAACATCATTTTAAGAAAACTAAACATAAAAAGAGCGGTATGCAATTTGCAGTTCCTCTTCATAAAATTATATCATGAATGCAATAGATCATATTATAGCAAGTAAGAAAACAAGCAATCATTTTAGGATATGGCCTCAACAAAAAAATTATGTGGAGAATAAGTGGACCAGGTGAAGAGAATGAAGGTCAATGAATATGTTAATTTACAGACAAAACTTGATGGAATAGTTAGTCAAGTATTGGATATATGTTGATGTGGTTGTTTAATAAAAGTGGGCAGAAATAAAATACAGATTTGCACAAATTTTTGTAAAGCACTTATTATCCAGCCAAAAGTATGACATGTGTGGATGTGAAATTATCAAATATGAAAGACATTCCTTTGCTTAATTTGTGTACATTACAATAAAGAAAGTAGATGTTATTTTTAAATCTGTGCTTTTCCCATCCCAAATATATATTTTTAGGTGATAAACCTAACATTTCTGTGACAATTGAAAATTTAAACAAGACAAACATTGAGGTAAAGAGCAAAATAAAATACAAATAAATCTGATCCAGACAGAATGAAAGTAGGTGAATTTAGGAGCCTTCAATTAAGTTCACGGTGAAAATGGAAAGAGATAATATTTTACTATTTTTTATTCTGAAGCAAATAAAATGTAATAATGAACTTGAATTTTGCATCTATAGAAAGGACACACATACAGACAACTATGTCAAAGCCCATGGTTTGAATCCAAGATCATATAGGGGGGCAGCATTCAACAGTATGATATACAGACTAATAAATATACCAGAGAGCAATAAAGAATACAAGAATGAATATGTACACATAATAGAAGCAGCTCAATCCAATGGGTTCAACAGGCAGATGATTAACCGCAGAAAATCAAAAGATTCCAGAAACAAATAAGAATTAAACAAATAACAGCTTTGAGTGATTTAAGAAGGGGAAGAAACATTTAAAAAGTTCACTTACCACCCATCAGCCAATAAGAAATTTCAAAAGCTTTTCAAAATGTACAACATCAACTTAGCACCTCAAAACTGATATAACGTAAAAAATTTATTGAAAATAGACAAAACAGATCCCAGGCCCAAAGAGAAAAATTCCTGTTTTTACCAGATTAATAGTAGGGACTGTGATACATTCTGCATAGGGAAGACAAGGAGAAGTATAGACATTAGTTTCAAGGTACATAGGAATAACATCCATTAAAAACAAATAGCTAAATCGGCTGTGGAAGCTCATATTTTGAATAAGAAACATAAAATAGCAAAAGGCATTAAGTTATTAAATACTAAACTTAAGTATTCATTTTTACACTGAATTCCACATGCTTACATAAAAATAAGACAAGTTTCAGGGGAATTTCCCCCATCTTCAGTCGCTCACTGAATCCCCATTACTTGAAACGAGACACCCATATGTTCCTGTGGTGGCAGCTTTGTAAGTACAATATTTATTAAATGCTGTTCAACAACCAAAAGAACTAAATGTATAGTAAAGGATTTATATAAAATAGCATGAGCATAACCTTATGAATTTTGATATCCTGGATGCAGACAGCACCTTATTTAAGTTTATCACTAGACCACCAGAGCCAAATCAGATACTCACCTACCCAGCTCCTTCAAACAATCAGTCAAACAGTCGTTTAAGATCTGAAGATGTGTACGATAGTTTCAGATACCATATGTCCTGAGTAAATCTCATTTAATTGAAAGCATAAAGAGTGTTTTTAACATCTGATTAATCAATTCAGACTTTCTACAAATTTTGCATTACTGTCCACTTCCTTCAAACACAGTTACACAACTGTCTTTCTATGCATACCACATAATTATAATTTGCATACTCCATGGTCGTTGTTTATGGAAAGTGTTTTATGCTCTGCTTTCCTGTAGGTTGTACCATTCACTTGATATTGCTATGGGGAAGAAGTATTTTTCAAAGAACAGCTTTAAATTCTAGGATGAAGAAATCTAATTGTGACTTGCAAGTTTGCCCACATTGCATTTACCATGGAAAAATCATGCTTTAAAATGCCAGGTGATTTATCTGTCAAAATGATGAATACAGATAATGGTCTAATACATTTATTTTCTACATATTCAGTTATTCTGCTATTGGCTCCTTAGTTCATCTGCATAGTGAATTTATTGATATATTCAACTTATTTTAACTTTATTCATCAGAAGCAGCAATGTAAAAATTTTTAAAGATACCATGATTGGTTACTTTTGTTTTACAATTAAGTATACGATGGGTTATAATGTACTGAGTTATTTTCAGTTTGTTTGAGATAACTACCTTAAGTGATTAGCCTTAGGATAGTTCCCTCATTACTAAAGTTGGGTTGTAGTCAATTTCTTAAAAAGAGCAACAAATTTGCTATAGCATTCTTGTTGTAAATCATACTTTACAACTCACAAGGGTAATAGGCCTTTTCACAAAAATCTGTTTTGTCATGTATATTAAACTACATATAATGGATGACTAGCCTACATTTTAGACTTACCCGTATAGCTGGAATAGCAGTGATGCACCAGCAATGCTTCCTTTCAAAAAAGGCAGTACAGTCCAGCGGGGAAAACCAAGGAATGACTGCAGTTATGCAGAGAAATTGTAATGCATAGAAACAAGTAATCAAATGCAAAACATGAACTTTTTACAATGCATGTTAATAACTAATCACATTCTGTATACAGTCAAACTGAAATGAGAGACTGTAAAGTAGCAATGTTCAACTCAAAGGAAAAAATTAATACGGGAAAAGCCATATGCTTTTAGCAGAATATTTTTGCATATTTCCAGTTAACCTAACCCAAACTGACCTAAGCTAACTTATCCTATACATTAACAGAATAACTGAAATAATTTTTTTAAACCTAACCTAACCTTTATTTGCAACCTATTTGTATAACTTTTGGAATTCTTTTTTAAACCTAAGCAAATGTATCCTGACCAAAAAAATTTGACACAAAGATGAAATAAAAGTGAAATTGCAACCTATGTATGGTCCCTACCTATAAGGTAAAATATATTATAATAAGAAAAGTGTACACAAATTATGAAGGCTATAAAGCAAATCAACCCCTGAAGGAGGCAAATCCCCTGTTGGTAGTATGACACTGTAACAACTGAGCATCAGGCTGAAATAACTGCAACGTAAATATGCAGCTACATTAGTTGACTAGAATGAGGCTCAATTTTCTACCTTGCCTTCTGCTACTGTTCACAAAAAGGGTTAAAACTGATACACAGAGATGATTCTAGCTCTATGGGTTAGTCATTTCAGTGCCACATACACAACTTTTGCTCGCATAAACAGATATTCTTATTGAAGATACAAGACTTTGCTTCCTTATTTTTGTTTTTAAAACTCTAAGGAACAATTGCTACTAAAAACTGAAAATTTTGCCATAAATTTGTGATATTAGGACTGAAATAGACAATTAGCCAAAAGTGGCATTTAGGACTCTAAGTGCGTCAAAGAGTTAAGTAAATATTGTCATTGATTTCACATTACTCTTGTACTAATTTCATATTACATAAAGGTTCTCAAATTTTTGTTTGTTTTTTTGCTAATTTATGCAATATATGATGCTATGTCAGAAAAGTCCAAACTTTAAATCTGCATTTTCCAAGCTTGAAAAATTATTGGCTACAATCATTAAAAAAAAAAATCTAATTACTGTACAATGTTCTTTCGTCTTGCTTCCAGTTACTACACATTTTATGGTTGCCAAACATCTAATTACAACATATAACAAATTATTTATGAGTAAGTCACTACATTTATTCCACACTTACCTGAACAGGTTTCAATGGCCCGAGTGGAACCGTGTTGACCATTAAGGAAATGTGCCTTTAAAACATGTCCAAGTAAGTGGAATAAATCTAGTGAAATTTGAATGACTTCCTCATAAATAATTTGACATATGATACAATATTTCACTGTTAAAAACCCAAAATATTCAAATTGATCTAATTATATGCTTAGTAATGTGTCCTCTGCGGCATTTTGGTTCCCAGACACGAGGTAAACATCTGAAAATATAAAGCAATCGCATTGCTGCATCTTGATGCTAAACATTGTGCAATTTATTAAATAAGCACATGCATTACTAAGTACAAGGAAGAACTAGTTGATATTCAAATGTAGCCATGACTTACTATAATAGGAGTCGGTCTTTACTGAAAATACAGATGGTAGAACATAACCATTTTCTTATATTATAAGGCAAGCAAGCTATAGCTATAGGGATGTAATAATATTCACATAAGAATACCTTGAGGTGATACGCACTGAAGATAGATATTTTGAAAAGCTGTCCACATCTCTTGTCCAGAATTGCACTGTCCTCAAAAGGACTAAGTCCAGTTCAGCTATCTCCACAGTTACCACTCCTGTCTACTAACCCTAATCCAATGCAAGCAAGCAGGAGGAATTTAAAATAAATCCTTAAATGAATCATGCACTCTCATAGGGATTCAGGAATTATGTTATCTTCTATGCCATATATGGTGGTTCATACCCTGTTTTCAAAGTTGAAACAGCCATTTAACTTGTATATCCATAAATATAACCCTAGACCAGTAAAAGGCACAGATCCAAGATAATGTACTTCACTTACAACATTCTTAATCAAGCTTTTAATTCTACTGAATTTACCCAGAATGATTCATAAAAAGCAGTTCTTATTTACTTGATGTGGTATTTCTGATAATGTTGTTACATTGCTTAAGGTATTACCGGCTTTCTATTCAATGTACTACATATAATTTTCATTGAAATGCCTAATAATTAAATTTAATACATTTCAGGATCATTAGTTATGAGAGTTGCAGGCTTTGTTATGGGACAATATGGCAATTTTTTTGTGTGTGCATCATTTCCTCCTCATCTTTACCTTTAACAAAACTATACACTTTTGCATGCCAGCCAGTACATTCAGAAATAAAAAGTAATAACAAATTACTTCATTTTCAATTAAATTTGTGAAATAATAATTACTCTACACTTAAATATTGTGCGCATACAATTATAATATTAACTATGGTGACAAAAAATAATCCGTCTTATGATATCAAGCTCTTGTTATGACTGCACGAAAATACTAATGATTAATTGTGTTGTGCATTCCAGAATTCTGTGCACATCCGTAAACTCCAATATACTATAATGAATAAAGTATGTTACATTCATACTTCTTGCCCCGTATATTTTTCCAGAAGTAAAATACTTTCGATCACATAATGGGAATAGTTATATCTTATATATGAATGCTTTTATATCTTCTAAGGAAACTCAAGATAATTTATTCACAAGTTCTCACCCTCATCACGTTCCAAACCAAATAGATAAACAAACATTTTTATATGACTCTTATGATTCTTTGGTTGAATCTCTCTTCTCATTAACCAAAATACACAAATTAATAAAGTCAAAAGTTACATCTTACTTGAACATCACAGTGCACTGTCACAAACATTTGGTAAGGTTCATAAATTAACACTGTGCATTAGATAACTGAACAGAAATGAGGAAATGAAATTATTACCAAAAACAGCTATATGAACTTTTGTAAAGCTTTGAATGAATGTGCAATCAATCATTAATACCATTTCCTCATCCTATGTCACTTCAGTTAATACTCAAAGGGAAGTTCCATTAAACACAACACAGTTTTACACATATTGCAGGAAGAATGGTGAACAATTAACAATTTTTACCATTAAGATTGCGTTCCAAATCTGAACAGGTTATGCATAAGAGGGTTACAACTCACTCGATCTCACCTCGACCATCTGCACCCAAAATGAAGAGATTTCGGATGTCTTCTTCTGGTGATGAAGGAGATGTATATTCCATGGCTCTTTCACACTCTTCTTTTTTCTCAGCACAAAATCTAACTTCACTTTGTTCACACTTCCCATGCTCTATGGGGATAAGCAGTGACTCTCGAAGAGCTATTTTTTGTTCTTCTGAGTGCCAAATGCACCTAATGGATCTTTGGCAGGGCGTGCCGCTGTCTTCGGATGTGACGCCACATATATCTTGTAGCAACTTGTGTATAGCTTCAGGTGCCATGCCCTCAAATAATATGCCTGTTGAGGGGGCTACAACATCCTTAGTCTTCTGTTCTGTGCTTTTAATGGCCTTAGCAGTGGTGTTCTTGTCTGGTCCCACACTACGTCCTGCAGTACTCATTTCTTCAATGTCGCTGCTCAATACCACAAACCGAGTGTGATCACTTCGTTGCCCTGTATGCTTTGCAGCAACGTGCTCCTCTTTATCGCCGTCATGTACAAGCACTTTGTATTTTGCTTCAGGTATGGAGATGTCAAATGAAGTGTCTGCTGAGGTGGCAACAACAGGTTTAGTCTTCTCCTCTTCTGTGCTTCTAATTGTCTTAGCAGAAGCGTGCTCTTCCTGCTTACTACATCGTGCAATATTCAGTTCCTCTTTGTCACTTCCCAATACCTCAAACCGAGGGCCACCGCGAATACTTCCACTCTGTTGCCTTCCATACTTTGCAGCAACGTCCTCCCCTTTATCGGCGTCACTTACGATGTCTTCTGCGATTTCCCCTGATTTGCACAAACATTTGCACAGCAGAGAGCTGAGGAAACAACGACACTTGCTGCAGATTTCTTGCGAGTTATCACTGGAGTTGCTGCTGGTGTTACTGCTACTTTCTTCTCTCTCCTCTATTTCTTTAATCATTTGTGACAACGCAGACGGTCTGTATGAAGCCATTTGAACCTCTAGGAAAAGATTTGCAAACGTGGAAATCAGATCGGTTATTGCTACCTACTTCTCTTAACAACAATGAGTTATACAGAGCTGGAACCGAACTGCGCGGTTGGTTGATGATGTCATGTTTTACAATCCGTAGAGAAAGTAATTTTGGAGCGATTCTTCTCGGTGAGCAACGACTGTACAAGTAGAAATGAAAGAAGAATGATACTTTTATTCTGTTTTTATTCCATTGATAGAATTATGCAAGGCAATCGGTGAACAATTAAAACTTGCTCAACTGAATCGAGTTTCCGAACTGGAATGAATTGCATTGTCCATACGACTGCGCCATGTTACCAAGATAGAAAAATATATTAGGTAATATATGATTAACTTTGTCATGGTTTCCCGATTACTTCGCAATTATTCGTATACACTTATTCAGCGTCCAGTGTGAAGAAGGGGAACTTCTGTTCGGAGTTTCTTTCTTTGCGAAGATGAAGGAAAAATAACATGTCTTTTATGCTGCAAAGTTGAATCCCACAATTTCAAAGCACCTTAAAGATGACTTTAGACTAAGTGTAATTCCCGTATTTCTAATTTGTCTTCCCTGCTTACATTGCGATTTTTAATATTAATTACGTGATTACTGAAATCGCAATGATTAGCATAACTTGTACGACTTTGAAACAGTGTAAAGCATACCTTTCTTAACGTATATAAAGACAAGCTTGCTCTTAGTTTTATGATCGCAAATGTAACAATTTTATATTTTATTGCACACAATATCGAAGTATGCTTTCCAAGGTCCGGTAGCGTCTAATTTAATCTCAAGTACTTTAAAGGTACTAGAAATATTATCTTTTGTCTTGCCTAATACTAAAATTTATTCTTGAGTCTTAGATACATTTAAACAATAAGCTATAATTGCAGAGCCCATTCTTTAACGACACAAAGTCCATGTGCTAAATTTTCATCTAACATATTAATATCCACATCATGGGATATTAAAGTAGAATCGTCCGCATACATTTCCGGGTGATGAAATTGTAACTAGGTAGATCATTATGGCAAAAAGGAATTACAAATTGCCCAGAATTGACTCTTGAGTTATTCCATGACATTCATTTTGAACACTTGGCGTATCATTATTTTCACTTACATTTTGCATTCTGTAATATAAAAAAGAGGGAATAAATTCTTAGTCTCCACCTTATTCTCACGGAATTTCAACTCTGACTAAAGTAATATTTATGAGATACATAACTGAAATGCCTTTGTTAAATGTTATAGGGTCAAAGAATTAAACTTTACTTCTCAAACATGTTAAAATCTGTTGGACAACAAATGTTATAGCCGTTGCTGCAGACTTTCTTGAACAATTGTCGTACTGCTTGTGGAATATTATACTTTGAAGTAACCTTGTAGCAGTTAGTACAACAATGCATCCAGAGTCTTTGAGAACATGCGTATTGAACTTTCAGCTTTACAACCACTTTATACTTTGTAAAGTTTTCTGGGGTGGAAGGAGATGCACATCCAATGGCTGTTTCAGTATTAAATTCTTTCTCAGCTCATATGATAACCTAACGATTTTACTCCTACGCTCTAAAGCCATAACACTTACGAAGAGCTGTTTTCTGAGTTTGTTTCACCCTCTGCATTAAATATTAAGAGATATCTGATGTATTCTTCTGGGTAAGAAAGAGAAGCATGTTCTCTTGTTCTTTCAGAATGTTAATCTTTCTCAGCACAGATGCCAAGCTTCACTGATTTTACACCTCCTGCATTCCAAAGCCAAACAAAAGCTGAAAGTTTTTTTTCTTCTTTTTTTTTTTTTTTTTCACCTAAGTCCACCTAATGGATCCTCGGCTAAGTGTGCCACTCTCTTTGGATATGACGCCACACATAGATTGCTTCATGTGTCGTTCTCTCAAATGAATGTCTGCTACGGCGGTAACAACATGTTTAGTGCTCTCTTCTTTTCATCTAAAGATCTTAGCGATGGTGTACTTTTCTGCACCTTGCCTCATCCTGCAGTTCTCATGTACGCATTATCACTTACCAATAACTCATGCCGAGTGATTCAACTGATACTCCACTCTGTTGGCTTCTACGCTTTGCACGTCCATCTTCATGCAAAATGAACACATTTCAGATGTGTTTCTCTGGGGAAGAAGGAAGTGCATTTTCTGTTGCTCTTTCTAAATGTTCTTCTTTCCCACCACAGATGCAAACTTCGCTGATTTTACTCCTCCTACACTCCAAAGTCATAAGGCTATTCAGTGACTTACCAAGAGCTATTTTTTGTTTCTCTGAGTGCCAAATGAACCTAATGGATGTTTGGAAGGGTGTGCCACTCTCCATAGTTATGACATATGACGCCACATATATCTTGTAGCGATTTGTATATCGATTCAAGTATAATGAGGTCAAATGACATGTCTGCTGAGGCAACAACATGTTTAGTCTTCTCTTCTGTGCTTGTAATTCTCTTAGCAACGCTTTACTTTTTCGGTGCCTCCCACATCCTGCAGTACTCATTACTTCTTTGTAAATCGGCAATTCCTCAAACCCAGTGTTCCCACAGATATTAGAACTCTGTATCTTTTTTCGCTTAGCACCAACATCCTTCCGTTTATTAGCCGTACATTGTCTTCTCCAGATTCTCCTATGCTCTAAAAACATTTGCAGCAAAAAACCTTGGCTAAGAACTGCACTTTCTTTCCATTTATCACCACAAATACTGCTAGTTTTTTCTTCTCTATCTGTCATTTCTTCAATAATTTCTGACAACTCAGACTTTCTGTATGAAGCTATCATAACCTCCAGGAAAATATTTGTAAATATTTAAATTACACGTGTCATTACTAACCTACTATTTTTATGGTAATACCATGATTATAAGGAATTGCTAGTGAATGTCATAAACAATTTGCTTCTGAAAGAGAGAAAAGCTTTTCTTAACACCTTTAAAGAGAAGCATGTTCTAAGCATTCTATCACAAATACAACTTTTTTTATAATATTGGGGACCCTCAATGTGCAATATTCAAGTTTTACTTAGGGTGTAATCAAAATCTACATAATTTAACATTATTATCATTATTATTATTATTATTATTATTATTATTATTATTATTATTATTATTATTATTATTATTATTATTATTATTATATTTATTATTATTATTATTATTATTATTATTATTATCATCATCATCATCATCATCATTATTATTATTATTATTATTATTATTATTATCATGATCATTATTATTATTATTATTATTATTGTTATTATTATTATTATTATTATTATTATTATTATCATCATTATTATTATTATTATTATTATTATTATTATTATGATCATCATCATCATCATCATCCGGATTTGGACAGTTAAATTCTTTCTCTAGATGAATAAAATTTCTATCTCTTAGTGCAGAGGCTAGTGCACATTTATCCTCGTTGCAGGCATACGAGTAGCGAGACTACTGCGCTACCACCGAGACCTCTACCACCTTTCTGGTATTGTTTTAAGCATGCTGTAACAAATGTATTCATCGTTGGAATGTATTCCGTTTTGACTTTCGTTGTTGTATCCTTCAAAATTATAATTCCAAGGATACGGGCTTGCAAAATGGAAAGTGTCTGCAAAATCTTTGGCAGCAATGGACACTTCCTTTATTATTGTTTCCTTGTTGTTGTAGTTGTTGAACGTACACCATCACTCAATTTTTCTGAGGTTTGTGAATTTGATATGCAAGAAAAGCTTAAGAAATCAATTAGCAGTCTAACAGAAAATAACACTTTATTTATAGATAGTATTTGTATTGCTGAAAACCAATCCATGCTTCATGTTTCTATGGAAAGTATTTCAGAATTTTCTGATCAGAAAAGTATAATTTATGTGCATTTCAGCAGTAGGATATTGACTGTGGTGCAAATTACTGTTTTCTTTTTCCAATTGCCTTCAAGGAAATTAAAATAAATCAATTATATTGTGCCTTAACAATTGGGGGTTAGCAATGAAAAATGGAGCTGAGTTTAAGAAACACAAAAATGGCATAATGTTAATATTCTCCAAGGCGCTTGTAAGGGAATCTGTAACACAAATGCTTTAAAATCTGAGTTATTATTCATAGAACCTCAGCTCATAAAGTAAGTGAAAATAAACCATCATTCCTGCCTCTAAGCTGTATCAATGATATCAAAACTTTAGTGTCTTTCTACGTAGTATCTTTGTTCCCGAGTATCCAATTGACAAGCTTTTATCCTTTTTGAATGATTGGTTAAAGGAGATAGGAATTAATGAAACTAACGGGAAAAAATACATCCACCTTACTGGCATTTGTACAAACCAGTCATATTTTACATTTGCAGGAGGGTTCTATAATCAGAAAACAGGACTCACAATAGGAAATCCCTTGTCCCCCTTTCTGGCAGATTTATTTGAGTACATTTGAATCTCACATAATTCCCGCCTTCCCACATGATTTTTTAAATGCTGGTACAGATAGGTTGATGACATTTTTAGTATAATGAAAAAAGAATTTGCTGAAGATGCTTTGACGCTTTTAAATATACAATATAGGAATGCATCCTTCACACTTGACACAGAAACAAAGAGAATGTTGTCTATTTTAGATATCAAAATTGATAGTAATCATGGAATTTTAGAATTTGGAATTTAATGAAAGGATATGCACATGGATAGCTATATGAAATCAAATGGGTTTAACCCCATAGCTCACAAGCACTCAATTTTCACCAGCTTAACACATAGACTGGTGAATTTGCCAATCAGTAATGAGGAGTACAACACAAATTTGAAAAGATGCAGGAGATTACCATTATAAATGATTTTAATAAAAATCTACTAAACCAAAAACTTAATAGATTCAAGAAGAAGAAATTGATCAAGAATACCACCACTTTATTAACTGAAAAAGAGAGACCGGTTTTTAAAACATTCACCTACCATCCAGTAGCTATGAATATACTCGGAAAAAAAAAAAAATTAAAAAGGTATTAACATTAAATTGGTACCTGTTAACAGATACACTATTAAAATGCTTTAGTGGACAACAGTTTTAATAACATTCTACAGGAGAAAAAGTCAGGCATCTACAAAATAACATGTGAAGAAGAATGTGATAAGATATACTTTGGAAAAAGTAAAAGGAACATAAGAACACGGTTAAAGGAACATCTCAGGAACGTTAAGTATAAACAGATTGATAGGTCAGCAGTGGCACATCAGTTTTGGAAAGATAATCATGACATAAAAAGAGAAATAAAGTTACTTAATGAAGCACAGGGACGTAGAAAATTGGACTCATGGGAGAAGATTTACATTCATAAACATAAAGGGATCACCTTATGAATCTCGACATTATAGCAGATTATAATACCAATTTCCAGTTTATAAAGCAGAAGCACCGCTTGGACGGAGCCACAGGTCCTGATAGATATTAGTTTCTCATACCAGTCGTCAAGAGCTGGTTGAAGATGGAGAGGATGTCTTTTAAAAACCGGTCCCACCATATCTAAAAGTAGGTGATGCATAAGAGTGTGTTAGATGACAGATTAATTATAATTTAAAAAATATATAAACTTTTAAAAGTTCCATAATTAGTCAGCAACAAAGTTGTTTAAAGGTGCAAAATGTTTGCTTTTCTCCTTCATTACACATTTAGTTATTTGGCAAGAAGCAAACTTTCACCTCAAAAATATTAATAACAAGCTACAAAAGTCCTATATTTTGCCTCTTTGGTAGATGTATCAAAGAATGGCTAAAGTTAATTGGAGTAATATATTACAAAATCTCCAACCAATTATTTGGTTCCTTGCTATAGTTCTTTATTTACCTACATAAAATCCAATTTTTGTGACTAAATAATGTAAAGGTATTTAAAATGTAAATTGGAACCTGAACAGTGAAGCTAATCATATAATTGATATCATTGTATGATTTAGTTTAACTACACACTCTTAAAGCTGTGAAGTGTTAAGAGCATGTAGTTCAACTAAATCGTACATTGATATCAATTAAATGTAAAGATACTTTAAGAGTTGAGAAAAATGGCTGAAATACTACTGAATATATATCATGTACAGCAAAAGTCTCTAAGAGTGATATTCACCTCTTGAATTCTATACTTGATTAGTGTTGCTCATTTTGCAAAACTGTAACATTTGCAGTATATCTCCTTAATATATAATGCCACAACTGCTCCACAAAAATGACCAATGTTAATTGCTGTTCAGAAATATACGGCACCATTAGAAATGCTCTTGCATTACTGCCAACGTTTCATTTATTCTACTTACCTTAGAACAGAATATGAATTTTCTTAATCTTATTTTGATTTAAAGTAAAACACTAAAAATCATGTCGTCACATTAAAACTCTCTTTAAGTTTCACAAACACACTTATAAAAGTAATTTTGGTACATGTTTCGTGAGGTACATTCCTCACATTGTCAACCAAAACGACGACTGAGGAGCCAATTTCAGCAAAGTATGTATGTTACTATGCTTGCTCTGGTGGTCTGTTAATGAACTTAAACAATATGTTGTCTGCTTCCGGTATATCAAAATTCATAAGTTTGTATTCGTATTTTTTTATGTAAATTTTTTCCCATATATTAAGTTCTTTCGGATGTTGAATTGTTTTTAGTAATGTTATGTCCTTCTCTATTTCATGATTCTCATTCCAAAAATCATGAAATAGAGAAATAGAGAAATAGAGAAGGACATAACATTACTAAAAACAATTCAACATCCGAAAGAACTTAATATATGGGAAAAAATTTACATAAAAAAATATGAATACAAACTTATGAATTTTGATATACCGGAAGCAGACAACATATTGTTTAAGTTCATTAACAGACCACCAGAGCAAGCATAGTAACATAAATACTTTGCTGAAATTGGCTCCTCAGTCGTCGTTTTGGTTGACAATGTGAGGAATGTACCTCACGAAACATGTACCAAAATTACTTTTATAAGTGTGTTTGTGAAACTTAAAGAGAGTTTTAATGTGACAACATGATTTTTAGTGTTTTACTTTAAATCAAAATAAGATTAACAAAAGTTTCACTGTGTGGATTCCCAAATTCCGTAAACATATGAATTATCTTATTTTATTCCTGATCATTGTTTGGTTCCTTGGCCTTGGGAAGGAAAGAAACTTCCATTGAAAATGCCACATTGTCCAAAATTATGAACCATAAAAATGCTAATTAAAAGATGTGTTTCTTGTCACAGACAAGCCACTTATTATTAATACAGAATAATTATAGTTTTACTTATGTCCATCTAGTTTCTTATAAGAGGTTATATTTTTGATAAATTTCATGTTTATTACTATCATATTTCATGTATAAGATTTGTAATGCTTACCAATTAACATTTTCTTTCCATCGGGTTCCTTCTATGACGATTACTTGGTTGTCACCCAATGCCTCTGCTTAGAGAGGCAGCTTTCCAGGTATATAAACATTTTAAAACACATTTTTTTCAGGTAATTGTTATAACATCATTTTAAGAAAACTAAACATAAAAAGAGCGGTATGCAATTTGCAGTTCCTCTTCATAAAATTATATCATGAATGCAATAGATCATATTATAGCAAGTAAGAAAACAAGCAATCATTTTAGGATATGGCCTGAACAAAAAAATTATGTGGAGAATAAGTGGACCAGGTGAAGAGAATGAAGGTCAATGAATATGTTAATTTACAGACAAAACTTGATGGAATAGTTAGCCAAGTATTGGATATATGTTGATGTGGTTGTTTAATAAAAGTGGGCAGAAATAAAATACAGATTTGCACAAATTTTTGTAAAGCACTTATTATCCAGCCAAAAGTATGACATGTGTGGATGTGAAATTATCAAATATGAAAGACATTCCTTTGCTTAATTTGTGTACATTACAATAAAGAAAGTAGATGTTATTTTTAAATCTGTGCTTTTCCCATCCCAAATATATATTTTTAGGTGATAAACCTAACATTTCTGTGACAATTGAAAATTTAAACAAGACAAACATTGAGGTAAAGAGCAAAATAAAATACAAATAAATCTGATCCAGACAGAATGAAAGTAGGTGAATTTAGGAGCCTTCAATTAAGTTCACGGTGAAAATGGAAAGAGATAATATTTTACTATTTTTTATTCTGAAGCAAATAAAATGTAATAATGAACTTGAATTTTGCATCTATAGAAAGGACACACATACAGACAACTATGTCAAAGCCCATGGTTTGAATCCAAGATCATATAGGGGGGCAGCATTCAACAGTATGATATACAGACTAATAAATATACCAGAGAGCAATAAAGAATACAAGAATGAATATGTACACATAATAGAAGCAGCTCAATCCAATGGGTTCAACAGGCAGATGATTAACTGCAGAAAATCAAAAGATTCCAGAAACAAATAAGAATTAAACAAATAACAGCTTTGAGTGATTTAAGAAGGGGAAGAAACATTTAAAAAGTTCACTTACCACCCATCAGCCAATAAGAAATTTCAAAAGCTTTTCAAAATGTACAACATCAACTTAGCACCTCAAAACTGATATAACGTAAAAAATTTATTGAAAATAGACAAAACAGATCCCAGGCCCAAAGAGAAAAATTCCTGTTTTTACCAGATTAATAGTAGGGACTGTGATACATTCTGCATAGGGAAGACAAGGAGAAGTATAGACATTAGTTTCAAGGTACATAGGAATAACATCCATTAAAAACAAATAGCTAAATCGGCTGTGGAAGCTCATATTTTGAATAAGAAACATAAAATAGCAAAAGGCATTAAGTTATTAAATACTAAACTTAAGTATTCATTTTTACACTGAATTCCACATGCTTACATAAAAATAAGACAAGTTTCAGGGGAATTTCCCCCATCTTCAGTCGCTCACTGAATCCCCATTACTTGAAACGAGACACCCATATGTTCCTGTGGTGGCAGCTTTGTAAGTACAATATTTATTAAATGCTGTTCAACAACCAAAAGAACTAAATGTATAGTAAAGGATTTATATAAAATAACATGAGCATAACCTTATGAATTTTGATATCCTGGATGCAGACAGCACCTTATTTAAGTTTATCACTAGACCACCAGAGCCAAATCAGATACTCACCTACCCAGCTCCTTCAAACAATCCAACAGTCGTTTAAGATCTGAAGATGTGTACGATAGTTTCAGATACCATATGTCCTGAGTAAATCTCATTTAATTGAAAGCATAAAGAGTGTTTTTAACATCTGATTAATCAATTCAGACTTTCTACAAATTTTGCATTACTGTCCACTTCCTTCAAACACAGTTACACAACTGTCTTTCTATGCATACCACATAATTATAATTTGCATACTCCATGGTCGTTGTTTATGGAAAGTGTTTTATGCTCTGCTTTCCTGTAGGTTGTACCATTCACTTGATATTGCTATGGGGAAGAAGTATTTTTCAAAGAACAGCTTTAAATTCTAGGATGAAGAAATCTAATTGTGACTTGCAAGTTTGCCCACATTGCATTTACCATGGAAAAATCATGCTCTAAAATGCCAGGTGATTTATCTGTCAAAATGATGCATACAGATAATGGTCTAATACATTTATTTTCTACATATTCAGTTATTCTGCTATTGGCTCCTTAGTTCATCTGCATAGTGAATTTATTGATATATGCAACTTATTTTAACTTTATTCATCAGAAGCAGCAATGTAAAAATTTTTAAAGATACCATGATTGGTTACTTTTGTTTTACAATTAAGTATACGATGGGTTATAATGTACTGAGTTATTTTCAGTTTGTTTGAGATAACTACCTTAAGTGATTAGCCTTAGGATAGTTCCCTCATTACTAAAGTTGGGTTGTAGTCAATTTCTTAAAAAGAGCAACAAATTTGCTATAGCATTCTTGTTGTAAATCATACTTTACAACTCACAAGGGTAATAGGCCTTTTCACAAAAATCTGTTTTGTCATGTATATTAAACTACATATAATGGATGACTAGCCTACATTTTAGACTTACCCGTATAGCTGGAATAGCAGTGATGCACCAGCAATGCTTCCTTTCAAAAAAGGCAGTACAGTCCAGCGGGGAAAACCAAGGAATGACTGCAGTTATGCAGAGAAATTGTAATGCATAGAAACAAGTAATCAAATGCAAAACATGAACTTTTTACAATGCATGTTAATAACTAATCACATTCTGTATACAGTCAAACTGAAATGAGAGACTGTAAAGTAGCAATGTTCAACTCAAAGGAAAAAATTAATACGGGAAAAGCCATATGCTTTTAGCAGAATATTTTTGCATATTTCCAGTTAACCTAACCCAAACTGACCTAAGCTAACTTATCCTATACATTAACAGAATAACTGAAATAATTTTTTTAAACCTAACCTAACCTTTATTTGCAACCTATTTGTATAACTTTTGGAATTCTTTTTTAAACCTAAGCAAATGTATCCTGACCAAACAAAATTTGACACAAAGATGAAATAAAAGTGAAATTGCAACCTATGTATGGTCCCTACCTATAAGGTAAAATATATTATAATAAGAAAAGTGTACACAAATTATGAAGGCTATAAAGCAAATCAACCCCTGAAGGAGGCAAATCCCCTGTTGGTAGTATGACACTGTAACAACTGAGCATCAGGCTGAAATAACTGCAACGTAAATATGCAGCTACATTAGTTGACTAGAATGAGGCTCAATTTTCTACCTTGCCTTCTGCTACTGTTCACAAAAAGGGTTAAAACTGATACACAGAGATGATTCTAGCTCTATGGGTTAGTCATTTCAGTGCCACATACACAACTTTTGCTCGCATAAACAGATATTCTTATTGAAGATACAAGACTTTGCTTCCTTATTTTTGTTTTTAAAACTCTAAGGAACAATTGCTACTAAAAACTGAAAATTTTGCCATAAATTTGTGATATTAGGACTGAAATAGACAATTAGCCAAAAGTGGCATTTAGGACTCTAAGTGCCTCAAAGAGTTAAGTAAATATTGTCATTGATTTCACATTACTCTTGTACTAATTTCATATTACATAAAGGTTCTCAAATTTTTGTTTGTTTTTTTGCTAATTTATGCAATATATGATGCTATGTCAGAAAAGTCCAAACTTTAAATCTGCATTTTCCAAGCTTGAAAAATTATTGGCTACAATCATTAAAAAAAAAAATCTAATTACTGTACAATGTTCTTTCGTCTTGCTTCCAGTTACTACACATTTTATGGTTGCCAAACATCTAATTACAACATATAACAAATTATTTATGAGTAAGTCACTACATTTATTCCACACTTACCTGAACAGGTTTCAATGGCCCGAGTGGAACCGTGTTGACCATTAAAGAAATGTGCCTTTAAAACATGTCCAAGTAAGTGGAATAAATCTAGTGAAATTTGAATGACTTCCTCATATATAATTTGACATATGATACAATATTTCACTGTTAAAAACCCAAAATATTCAAATTGATCTAATTATATGCTTAGTAATGTGTCCTCTGCGGCATTTTGGTTCCCAGACACGAGGTAAACATCTGAAAATATAAAGCAATCGCATTGCTGCATCTTGATGCTAAACATTGTGCAATTTATTAAATAAGCACATGCATTACTAAGTACAAGGAAGAACTAGTTGATATTCAAATGTAGCCATGACTTACTATAATAGGAGTCGGTCTTTACTGAAAATACAGATGGTAGAACATAACCATTTTCTTATATTATAAGGCAAGCAAGCTATAGCTATAGGGATGTAATAATATTCACATAAGAATACCTTGAGGTGATACGCACTGAAGATAGATATTTTGAAAAGCTGTCCACATCTCTTGTCCAGAATTGCACTGTCCTCAAAAGGACTAAGTCCAGTTCAGCTATCTCCACAGTTACCACTCCTGTCTACTAACCCTAATCCAATGCAAGCAAGCAGGAGGAATTTAAAATAAATCCTTAAATGAATCATGCACTCTCATAGGGATTCAGGAATTATGTTATCTTCTATGCCATATATGGTGGTTCATACCCTGTTTTCAAAGTTGAAACAGCCATTTAACTTGTATATCCATAAATATAACCCTATACCAGTAAAAGGCACAGATCCAAGATAATGTACTTCACTTACAACATTCTTAATCAAGCTTTTAATTCTACTGAATTTACCCAGAATGATTCATAAAAAGCAGTTCTTATTTACTTGATGTGTGGTATTTCTGATAATGTTGTTACATTGCTTAAGGTATTACCGGCTTTCTATTCAATGTACTACATATAATTTTCATTGAAATGCCTAATAATTAAATTTAATACATTTCAGGATCATTAGTTATGAGAGTTGCAGGCTTTGTTATGGGACAATATGGCAATTTTTTTGTGTGTGCATCATTTCCTCCTCATCTTTACCTTTAACAAAACTATACACTTTTGCATGCCAGCCAGTACATTCAGAAATAAAAAGTAATAACAAATTACTTCATTTTCAATTAAATTTGTGAAATAATAATTACTCTCCACTTAAATATTGTGCGCATACAATTATAATATTAACTATGGTGACAAAAAATAATCCGTCTTATGATATCAAGCTCTTGTTATGACTGCACGAAAATACTAATGATTAATTGTGTTGTGCATTCCAGAATTCTGTGCACATCCGTAAACTCCAATATACTATAATGAATAAAGTATATTACATTCATACTTCTTGCCCCGTATATTTTTCCAGAAGTAAAATACTTTCGATCACATAATGGGAATAGTTATATCTTATATATGAATGCTTTTATATCTTCTAAGGAAACTCAAGATAATTTATTCACAAGTTCTCACCCTCATCAGGTTCCAAACCAAATAGATAAACAAACATTTTTATATGGCTCTTATGATTCTTTGGTTGAATCTCTCTTCTCATTAACCAAAATACACAAATTAATAAAGTCAAAAGTTACATCTTACTTGAACATCACAGTGCACTGTCACAAACATTTGGTAAGGTTCATAAATTAACACTGTGCATTAGATAACTGAACAGAAATGAGGAAATGAAATTATTACCAAAAACATCTATATGAACTTTTGTAAAGCTTTGAATGAATGTGCAATCAATCATTAATACCATTTCCTCATCCTATGTCACTTCAGTTAATACTCAAAGGGAAGTTCCATTAAACACAACACAGTTTTACACATATTGCAGGAAGAATGGTGAACAATTAACAATTTTTACCATTAAGATTGCGTTCCAAATCTGAACAGGTTATGCATAAGAGGGTTACAACTCACTCGATCTCACCTCGACCATCTGCACCCAAAATGAAGAGATTTCGGATGTCTTCTTCTGGTGATGAAGGAGATGTATATTCCATGGCTCTTTCACACTCTTCTTTTTTCTCAGCACAAAATCTAACTTCACTTTGTTCACACTTCCCATGCTCTATGGGGATAAGCAGTGACTCTCGAAGAGCTATTTTTTGTTCTTCTGAGTGCCAAATGCACCTAATGGATCTTTGGCAGGGCGTGCCGCTGTCTTCGGATGTGACGCCACATATATCTTGTAGCAACTTGTGTATAGCTTCAGGTGCCATGCCCTCAAATAATATGCCTGTTGAGGGGGCTACAACATCCTTAGTCTTCTGTTCTGTGCTTTTAATGGCCTTAGCAGTGGTGTTCTTGTCTGGTCCCACACTACGTCCTGCAGTACTCATTTCTTCAATGTCGCTGCTCAATACCACAAACCGAGTGTGATCACTTCGTTGCCCTGTATGCTTTGCAGCAACGTGCTCCTCTTTATCGCCGTCATGTACAAGCACTTTGTATTTTGCTTCAGGTATGGAGATGTCAAATGAAGTGTCTGCTGAGGTGGCAACAACAGGTTTAGTCTTCTCCTCTTCTGTGCTTCTAATTGTCTTAGCAGAAGCGTGCTCTTCCTGCTTACTACATCGTGCAATATTCAGTTCCTCTTTGTCACTTCCCAATACCTCAAACCGAGGGCCACCGCGAATACTTCCACTCTGTTGCCTTCCATACTTTGCAGCAACGTCCTCCCCTTTATCGGCGTCACTTACGATGTCTTCTGCGATTTCCCCTGATTTGCACAAACATTTGCACAGCAGAGAGCTGAGGAAACAACGACACTTGCTGCAGATTTCTTGCGAGTTATCACTGGAGTTGCTGCTGGTGTTACTGCTACTTTCTTCTCTCTCCTCTATTTCTTTAATCATTTGTGACAACGCAGACGGTCTGTATGAAGCCATTTGAACCTCTAGGAAAAGATTTGCAAACGTGGAAATCAGATCGGTTATTGCTACCTACTTCTCTTAACAACAATGAGTTATACAGAGCTGGAACCGAACTGCGCGGTTGGTTGATGATGTCATGTTTTACAATCCGTAGAGAAAGTAATTTTGGAGCGATTCTTCTCGGTGAGCAACGACTGTACAAGTAGAAATGAAAGAAGAATGATACTTTTATTCTGTTTTTATTCCATTGATAGAATTATGCAAGGCAATCGGTGAACAATTAAAACTTGCTCAACTGAATCGAGTTTCCGAACTGGAATGAATTGCATTGTCCATACGACTGCGCCATGTTACCAAGATAGAAAAATATATTAGGTAATATATGATTAACTTTGTCATGGTTTCCCGATTACTTCGCAATTATTCGTATACACTTATTCAGCGTCCAGTGTGAAGAAGGGGAACTTCTGTTCGGAGTTTCTTTCTTTGCGAAGATGAAGGAAAAATAACATGTCTTTTATGCTGCAAAGTTGAATCCCACAATTTCAAAGCACCTTAAAGATGACTTTAGACTAAGTGTAATTCCCGTATTTCTAATTTGTCTTCCCTGCTTACATTGCGATTTTTAATATTAATTACGTGATTACTGAAATCGCAATGATTAGCATAACTTGTACGACTTTGAAACAGTGTAAAGCATACCTTTCTTAACGTATATAAAGACAAGCTTGCTCTTAGTTTTATGATCGCAAATGTAACAATTTTATATTTTATTGCACACAATATCGAAGTATGCTTTCCAAGGTCCGGTAGCGTCTAATTTAATCTCAAGTACTTTAAAGGTACTAGAAATATTATCTTTTGTCTTGCCTAATACGAAAATTTATTCTTGAGTCTTAGATACATTTAAACAATAAGCTATAATTGCAGAGCCCATTCTTTAACGACACAAAGTCCATGTGCTAAATTTTCATCTAACATATTAATATCCACATCATGGGATATTAAAGTAGAATCGTCCGCATACATTTCCGGGTGATGAAATTGTAACTAGGTAGATCATTATGGCAAAAAGGAATTACAAATTGCCCAGAATTGACTCTTGAGTTATTCCATGACATTCATTTTGAACACTTGGCGTATCATTATTTTCACTTACATTTTGCATTCTGTAATATAAAAAAGAGGGAATAAATTCTTAGTCTCCACCTTATTCTCACGGAATTTCAACTCTGACTAAAGTAATATTTATGAGATACATAACTGAAATGCCTTTGTTAAATGTTATAGGGTCAAAGAATTAAACTTTACTTCTCAAACATGTTAAAATCTGTTGGACAACAAATGTTATAGCCGTTGCTGCAGACTTTCTTGAACAATTGTCGTACTGCTTGTGGAATATTATACTTTGAAGTAACCTTGTAGCAGTTAGTACAACAATGCATCCAGAGTCTTTGAGAACATGCGTATTGAACTTTCAGCTTTACAACCACTTTATACTTTGTAAAGTTTTCTGGGGTGGAAGGAGATGCACATCCAATGGCTGTTTCAGTATTAAATTCTTTCTCAGCTCATATGATAACCTAACGATTTTACTCCTACGCTCTAAAGCCATAACACTTACGAAGAGCTGTTTTCTGAGTTTGTTTCACCCTCTGCATTAAATATTAAGAGATATCTGATGTATTCTTCTGGGTAAGAAAGAGAAGCATGTTCTCTTGTTCTTTCAGAATGTTAATCTTTCTCAGCACAGATGCCAAGCTTCACTGATTTTACACCTCCTGCATTCCAAAGCCAAACAAAAGCTGAAAGTTTTTTTTCTTCTTTTTTTTTTTTTTTTCACCTAAGTCCACCTAATGGATCCTCGGCTAAGTGTGCCACTCTCTTTGGATATGACGCCACACATAGATTGCTTCATGTGTCGTTCTCTCAAATGAATGTCTGCTACGGCGGTAACAACATGTTTAGTGCTCTCTTCTTTTCATCTAAAGATCTTAGCGATGGTGTACTTTTCTGCACCTTGCCTCATCCTGCAGTTCTCATGTACGCATTATCACTTACCAATAACTCATGCCGAGTGATTCAACTGATACTCCACTCTGTTGGCTTCTACGCTTTGCACGTCCATCTTCATGCAAAATGAACACATTTCAGATGTGTTTCTCTGGGGAAGAAGGAAGTGCATTTTCTGTTGCTCTTTCTAAATGTTCTTCTTTCCCACCACAGATGCAAACTTCGCTGATTTTACTCCTCCTACACTCCAAAGTCATAAGGCTATTCAGTGACTTACCAAGAGCTATTTTTTGTTTCTCTGAGTGCCAAATGAACCTAATGGATGTTTGGAAGGGTGTGCCACTCTCCATAGTTATGACATATGACGCCACATATATCTTGTAGCGATTTGTATATCGATTCAAGTATAATGAGGTCAAATGACATGTCTGCTGAGGCAACAACATGTTTAGTCTTCTCTTCTGTGCTTGTAATTCTCTTAGCAACGCTTTACTTTTTCGGTGCCTCCCACATCCTGCAGTACTCATTACTTCTTTGTAAATCGGCAATTCCTCAAACCCAGTGTTCCCACAGATATTAGAACTCTGTATCTTTTTTCGCTTAGCACCAACATCCTTCCGTTTATTAGCCGTACATTGTCTTCTCCAGATTCTCCTATGCTCTAAAAACATTTGCAGCAAAAAACCTTGGCTAAGAACTGCACTTTCTTTCCATTTATCACCACAAATACTGCTAGTTTTTTCTTCTCTATCTGTCATTTCTTCAATAATTTCTGACAACTCAGACTTTCTGTATGAAGCTATCATAACCTCCAGGAAAATATTTGTAAATATTTAAATTACACGTGTCATTACTAACCTACTATTTTTATGGTAATACCATGATTATAAGGAATTGCTAGTGAATGTCATAAACAATTTGCTTCTGAAAGAGAGAAAAGCTTTTCTTAACACCTTTAAAGAGAAGCATGTTCTAAGCATTCTATCACAAATACAACTTTTTTTATAATATTGGGGACCCTCAATGTGCAATATTCAAGTTTTACTTAGGGTGTAATCAAAATCTACATAATTTAACATTATTATTATTATTATTATTATTATTATTATTATTATTATTATTATTATTATTATTATTATTATTATTATTATATTTATTATTATTATTATTATCATCATCATCATCATCATCATCATCATCATCATCATCATTATTATTATTATTATTATTATTATTATTATTATTATTATTATTATTATTATTATTATTATTATTATTATTATTATCATGATCATCATTATTATTATTATTATTATTATTATTATTATTATTATTATTGTTATTATTATTATCATCATCATCATCATTATTATTATTATTATTATTATGATCATCATCATCATCATCATCCGGATTTGGACAGTTAAATTCTTTCTCTAGATGAATAAAATTTCTATCTCTTAGTGCAGAGGCTAGTGCACATTTATCCTCGTTGCAGGCATACGAGTAGCGAGACTACTGCGCTACCACCGAGACCTCTACCACCTTTCTGGTATTGTTTTAAGCATGCTGTAAGAAATGTATTCATCGTTGGAATGTATTCCGTTTTGACTTTCGTTGTTGTATCCTTCAAAATTATAATTCCAAGGATACGGGCTTGCAAAATGGAAAGTTTCTACAAAATCTTTGGCAGCAATGGACACTTCCTTTATTATTGTTTCCTTGTTGTTGTAGTTGTTGAACGTACACCATTACTCAATTTTTCTGAGGTTTGTGAATTTGATATGCAGGAAAAGCTTAAGAAATCAATTAGCAGTCTAACAGAAAATAACACTTTATTTATAGATAGTATTTGTATTGCTGAAAACCAATCCATGCTTCATGTTTCTATGGAAAGTATTTCAGAATTTTCTGATCAGAAAAGTATAATTTATGTGCATTTCAGCAGTAGGATATTGACTGTGGTGCAAATTACTGTTTTCTTTTTCCAATTGCCTTCAAGGAAATTAAAATAAATCAATTATATTGTGCCTTAACAATTGGGGGTTAGCAATGAAAAATGGAGCTGAGTTTAAGAAACACAAAAATGGCATAATGTTAATATTCTCCAAGGCGCTTGTAAGGGAATCTGTAACACAAATGCTTTAAAATCTGAGTTATTATTCATAGAACCTCAGCTCATAAAGTAAGTGAAAATAAACCATCATTCCTGCCTCTAAGCTGTATCAATGATATCAAAACTTTAGTGTCTTTCTACGTAGTATCTTTGTTCCCGAGTATCCAATTGACAAGCTTTTATCCTTTTTGAATGATTGGTTAAAGGAGATAGGAATTAATGAAACTCACGGGAAAAAATACATCCACCTTACTGGCATTTGTACAAACCAGTCATATTTTACATTTGCAGGAGGGTTCTATAATCAGAAAACAGGACTCACAATAGGAAATCCCTTGTCCCCCTTTCTGGCAGATTTATTTATGAGTACATTTGAATCTCACATAATTCCCGCCTTCCCACATGATTTTTTAAATGCTGGTACAGATAGGTTGATGACATTTTTAGTATAATGAAAAAAGAATTTGCTGAAGATGCTTTGACGCTTTTAAATATACAATATAGGAATGCATCCTTCACACTTGACACAGAAACAAAGAGAATGTTGTCTATTTTAGATATCAAAATTGATAGTAATCATGGAATTTTAGAATTTGGAATTTAATGAAAGGATATGCACATGGATAGCTATATGAAATCAAATGGGTTTAACCCCATAGCTCACAAGCACTCAATTTTCACCAGCTTAACACATAGACTGGTGAATTTGCCAATCAGTAATGAGGAGTACAACACAAATTTGAAAAGATGCAGGAGATTACCATTATAAATGATTTTAATAAAAATCTACTAAACCAAAAACTTAATAGATTCAAGAAGAAGAAATTGATCAAGAATACCACCACTTTATTAACTGAAAAAGAGAGACCGGTTTTTAAAACATTCACCTACCATCCAGTAGCTATGAATATACTCGGAAAAAAAAAAAATTAAAAAGGTATTAACATTAAATTGGTACCTGTTAACAGATACACTATTAAAATGCTTTAGTGGACAACAGTTTTAATAACATTCTACAGGAGAAAAAGTCAGGCATCTACAAAATAACATGTGAAGAAGAATGTGATAAGATATACTTTGGAAAAAGTAAAAGGAACATAAGAACACGGTTAAAGGAACATCTCAGGAACGTTAAGTATAAACAGATTGATAGGTCAGCAGTGGCACATCAGTTTTGGAAAGATAATCATGACATAAAAAGAGAAATAAAGTTACTTAATGAAGCACAGGGACGTAGAAAATTGGACTCATGGGAGAAGATTTACATTCATAAACATAAAGGGATCACCTTATGAATCTCGACATTATAGCAGATTATAATACCAATTTCCAGTTTATAAAGCAGAAGCACCGCTTGGACGGAGCCACAGGTCCTGATAGATATTAGTTTCTCATACCAGTCGTCAAGAGCTGGTTGAAGATGGAGAGGATGTCTTTTAAAAACCGGTCCCACCATATCTAAAAGTAGGTGAAGCATAAGAGTGTGTTAGATGACAGATTAATTATAATTTAAAAAATATATAAACTTTTAAAAGTTCCATAATTAGTCAGCAACAAAGTTGTTTAAAGGTGCAAAATGTTTGCTTTTCTCCTTCATTACACATTTAGTTATTTGGCAAGAAGCAAACTTTCACCTCAAAAATATTAATAACAAGCTACAAAAGTCCTATATTTTGCCTCTTTGGTAGATGTATCAAAGAATGGCTAAAGTTAATTGGAGTAATATATTACAAAATCTCCAACCAATTATTTGGTTCCTTGCTATAGTTCTTTATTTACCTACATAAAATCCAATTTTTGTGACTAAATAATGTAAAGGTATTTAAAATGTAAATTGGAACCTGAACAGTGAAGCTAATCATATAATTGATATCATTGTATGATTTAGTTTAACTACACACTCTTAAAGCTGTGAAGTGTTAAGAGCATGTAGTTCAACTAAATCGTACATTGATATCAATTAAATGTAAAGATACTTTAAGAGTTGAGAAAAATGGCTGAAATACTACTGAATATATATCATGTACAGCAAAAGTCTCTAAGAGTGATATTCACCTCTTGAATTCTATACTTGATTAGTGTTGCTCATTTTGCAAAACTGTAACATTTGCAGTATATCTCCTTAATATATAATGCCACAACTGCTCCACAAAAATGACCAATGTTAATTGCTGTTCAGAAATATATGGCACCATTAGAAATGCTCTTGCATTACTGCCAACGTTTCATTTATTCTACTTACCTTAGAACAGAATATGAATTTTCTTATTTTATTCCTGATCATTGTTTGGTTCCTTGGCCTTGGGAAGGAAAGAAACTTCCATTGAAAATGCCACATTGTCCAAAATTATGAACCATAAAAATGCTAATTAAAAGATGTGTTTCTTGTCACAGACAAGCCACTTATTATTAATACAGAATAATTATAGTTTTACTTATGTCCATCTAGTTTCTTATAAGAGGTTATATTTTTGATAAATTTCATGTTTATTACTATCATATTTCATGTATAAGATTTGTAATGCTTACCAATTAACATTTTCTTTCCATCGGGTTCCTTCTATGACGATTACTTGGTTGTCACCCAATGCCTCTGCTTAGAGAGGCAGCTTTCCAGGTATATAAACATTTTAAAACACATTTTTTTCAGGTAATTGTTATAACATCATTTTAAGAAAACTAAACATAAAAAGAGCGGTATGCAATTTGCAGTTCCTCTTCATAAAATTATATCATGAATGCAATAGATCATATTATAGCAAGTAAGAAAACAAGCAATCATTTTAGGATATGGCCTCAACAAAAAAATTATGTGGAGAATAAGTGGACCAGGTGAAGAGAATGAAGGTCAATGAATATGTTAATTTACAGACAAAACTTGATGGAATAGTTAGTCAAGTATTGGATATATGTTGATGTGGTTGTTTAATAAAAGTGGGCAGAAATAAAATACAGATTTGCACAAATTTTTGTAAAGCACTTATTATCCAGCCAAAAGTATGACATGTGTGGATGTGAAATTATCAAATATGAAAGACATTCCTTTGCTTAATTTGTGTACATTACAATAAAGAAAGTAGATGTTATTTTTAAATCTGTGCTTTTCCCATCCCAAATATATATTTTTAGGTGATAAACCTAACATTTCTGTGACAATTGAAAATTTAAACAAGACAAACATTGAGGTAAAGAGCAAAATAAAATACAAATAAATCTGATCCAGACAGAATGAAAGTAGGTGAATTTAGGAGCCTTCAATTAAGTTCACGGTGAAAATGGAAAGAGATAATATTTTACTATTTTTTATTCTGAAGCAAATAAAATGTAATAATGAACTTGAATTTTGCATCTATAGAAAGGACACACATACAGACAACTATGTCAAAGCCCATGGTTTGAATCCAAGATCATATAGGGGGGCAGCATTCAACAGTATGATATACAGACTAATAAATATACCAGAGAGCAATAAAGAATACAAGAATGAATATGTACACATAATAGAAGCAGCTCAATCCAATGGGTTCAACAGGCAGATGATTAACCGCAGAAAATCAAAAGATTCCAGAAACAAATAAGAATTAAACAAATAACAGCTTTGAGTGATTTAAGAAGGGGAAGAAACATTTAAAAAGTTCACTTACCACCCATCAGCCAATAAGAAATTTCAAAAGCTTTTCAAAATGTACAACATCAACTTAGCACCTCAAAACTGATATAACGTAAAAAATTTATTGAAAATAGACAAAACAGATCCCAGGCCCAAAGAGAAAAATTCCTGTTTTTACCAGATTAATAGTAGGGACTGTGATACATTCTGCATAGGGAAGACAAGGAGAAGTATAGACATTAGTTTCAAGGTACATAGGAATAACATCCATTAAAAACAAATAGCTAAATCGGCTGTGGAAGCTCATATTTTGAATAAGAAACATAAAATAGCAAAAGGCATTAAGTTATTAAATACTAAACTTAAGTATTCATTTTTACACTGAATTCCACATGCTTACATAAAAATAAGACAAGTTTCAGGGGAATTTCCCCCATCTTCAGTCGCTCACTGAATCCCCATTACTTGAAACGAGACACCCATATGTTCCTGTGGTGGCAGCTTTGTAAGTACAATATTTATTAAATGCTGTTCAACAACCAAAAGAACTAAATGTATAGTAAAGGATTTATATAAAATAGCATGAGCATAACCTTATGAATTTTGATATCCTGGATGCAGACAGCACCTTATTTAAGTTTATCACTAGACCACCAGAGCCAAATCAGATACTCACCTACCCAGCTCCTTCAAACAATCAGTCAAACAGTCGTTTAAGATCTGAAGATGTGTACGATAGTTTCAGATACCATATGTCCTGAGTAAATCTCATTTAATTGAAAGCATAAAGAGTGTTTTTAACATCTGATTAATCAATTCAGACTTTCTACAAATTTTGCATTACTGTCCACTTCCTTCAAACACAGTTACACAACTGTCTTTCTATGCATACCACATAATTATAATTTGCATACTCCATGGTCGTTGTTTATGGAAAGTGTTTTATGCTCTGCTTTCCTGTAGGTTGTACCATTCACTTGATATTGCTATGGGGAAGAAGTATTTTTCAAAGAACAGCTTTAAATTCTAGGATGAAGAAATCTAATTGTGACTTGCAAGTTTGCCCACATTGCATTTACCATGGAAAAATCATGCTTTAAAATGCCAGGTGATTTATCTGTCAAAATGATGAATACAGATAATGGTCTAATACATTTATTTTCTACATATTCAGTTATTCTGCTATTGGCTCCTTAGTTCATCTGCATAGTGAATTTATTGATATATTCAACTTATTTTAACTTTATTCATCAGAAGCAGCAATGTAAAAATTTTTAAAGATACCATGATTGGTTACTTTTGTTTTACAATTAAGTATACGATGGGTTATAATGTACTGAGTTATTTTCAGTTTGTTTGAGATAACTACCTTAAGTGATTAGCCTTAGGATAGTTCCCTCATTACTAAAGTTGGGTTGTAGTCAATTTCTTAAAAAGAGCAACAAATTTGCTATAGCATTCTTGTTGTAAATCATACTTTACAACTCACAAGGGTAATAGGCCTTTTCACAAAAATCTGTTTTGTCATGTATATTAAACTACATATAATGGATGACTAGCCTACATTTTAGACTTACCCGTATAGCTGGAATAGCAGTGATGCACCAGCAATGCTTCCTTTCAAAAAAGGCAGTACAGTCCAGCGGGGAAAACCAAGGAATGACTGCAGTTATGCAGAGAAATTGTAATGCATAGAAACAAGTAATCAAATGCAAAACATGAACTTTTTACAATGCATGTTAATAACTAATCACATTCTGTATACAGTCAAACTGAAATGAGAGACTGTAAAGTAGCAATGTTCAACTCAAAGGAAAAAATTAATACGGGAAAAGCCATATGCTTTTAGCAGAATATTTTTGCATATTTCCAGTTAACCTAACCCAAACTGACCTAAGCTAACTTATCCTATACATTAACAGAATAACTGAAATAATTTTTTTAAACCTAACCTAACCTTTATTTGCAACCTATTTGTATAACTTTTGGAATTCTTTTTTAAACCTAAGCAAATGTATCCTGACCAAAAAAATTTGACACAAAGATGAAATAAAAGTGAAATTGCAACCTATGTATGGTCCCTACCTATAAGGTAAAATATATTATAATAAGAAAAGTGTACACAAATTATGAAGGCTATAAAGCAAATCAACCCCTGAAGGAGGCAAATCCCCTGTTGGTAGTATGACACTGTAACAACTGAGCATCAGGCTGAAATAACTGCAACGTAAATATGCAGCTACATTAGTTGACTAGAATGAGGCTCAATTTTCTACCTTGCCTTCTGCTACTGTTCACAAAAAGGGTTAAAACTGATACACAGAGATGATTCTAGCTCTATGGGTTAGTCATTTCAGTGCCACATACACAACTTTTGCTCGCATAAACAGATATTCTTATTGAAGATACAAGACTTTGCTTCCTTATTTTTGTTTTTAAAACTCTAAGGAACAATTGCTACTAAAAACTGAAAATTTTGCCATAAATTTGTGATATTAGGACTGAAATAGACAATTAGCCAAAAGTGGCATTTAGGACTCTAAGTGCGTCAAAGAGTTAAGTAAATATTGTCATTGATTTCACATTACTCTTGTACTAATTTCATATTACATAAAGGTTCTCAAATTTTTGTTTGTTTTTTTGCTAATTTATGCAATATATGATGCTATGTCAGAAAAGTCCAAACTTTAAATCTGCATTTTCCAAGCTTGAAAAATTATTGGCTACAATCATTAAAAAAAAAAATCTAATTACTGTACAATGTTCTTTCGTCTTGCTTCCAGTTACTACACATTTTATGGTTGCCAAACATCTAATTACAACATATAACAAATTATTTATGAGTAAGTCACTACATTTATTCCACACTTACCTGAACAGGTTTCAATGGCCCGAGTGGAACCGTGTTGACCATTAAGGAAATGTGCCTTTAAAACATGTCCAAGTAAGTGGAATAAATCTAGTGAAATTTGAATGACTTCCTCATAAATAATTTGACATATGATACAATATTTCACTGTTAAAAACCCAAAATATTCAAATTGATCTAATTATATGCTTAGTAATGTGTCCTCTGCGGCATTTTGGTTCCCAGACACGAGGTAAACATCTGAAAATATAAAGCAATCGCATTGCTGCATCTTGATGCTAAACATTGTGCAATTTATTAAATAAGCACATGCATTACTAAGTACAAGGAAGAACTAGTTGATATTCAAATGTAGCCATGACTTACTATAATAGGAGTCGGTCTTTACTGAAAATACAGATGGTAGAACATAACCATTTTCTTATATTATAAGGCAAGCAAGCTATAGCTATAGGGATGTAATAATATTCACATAAGAATACCTTGAGGTGATACGCACTGAAGATAGATATTTTGAAAAGCTGTCCACATCTCTTGTCCAGAATTGCACTGTCCTCAAAAGGACTAAGTCCAGTTCAGCTATCTCCACAGTTACCACTCCTGTCTACTAACCCTAATCCAATGCAAGCAAGCAGGAGGAATTTAAAATAAATCCTTAAATGAATCATGCACTCTCATAGGGATTCAGGAATTATGTTATCTTCTATGCCATATATGGTGGTTCATACCCTGTTTTCAAAGTTGAAACAGCCATTTAACTTGTATATCCATAAATATAACCCTAGACCAGTAAAAGGCACAGATCCAAGATAATGTACTTCACTTACAACATTCTTAATCAAGCTTTTAATTCTACTGAATTTACCCAGAATGATTCATAAAAAGCAGTTCTTATTTACTTGATGTGGTATTTCTGATAATGTTGTTACATTGCTTAAGGTATTACCGGCTTTCTATTCAATGTACTACATATAATTTTCATTGAAATGCCTAATAATTAAATTTAATACATTTCAGGATCATTAGTTATGAGAGTTGCAGGCTTTGTTATGGGACAATATGGCAATTTTTTTGTGTGTGCATCATTTCCTCCTCATCTTTACCTTTAACAAAACTATACACTTTTGCATGCCAGCCAGTACATTCAGAAATAAAAAGTAATAACAAATTACTTCATTTTCAATTAAATTTGTGAAATAATAATTACTCTACACTTAAATATTGTGCGCATACAATTATAATATTAACTATGGTGACAAAAAATAATCCGTCTTATGATATCAAGCTCTTGTTATGACTGCACGAAAATACTAATGATTAATTGTGTTGTGCATTCCAGAATTCTGTGCACATCCGTAAACTCCAATATACTATAATGAATAAAGTATGTTACATTCATACTTCTTGCCCCGTATATTTTTCCAGAAGTAAAATACTTTCGATCACATAATGGGAATAGTTATATCTTATATATGAATGCTTTTATATCTTCTAAGGAAACTCAAGATAATTTATTCACAAGTTCTCACCCTCATCACGTTCCAAACCAAATAGATAAACAAACATTTTTATATGACTCTTATGATTCTTTGGTTGAATCTCTCTTCTCATTAACCAAAATACACAAATTAATAAAGTCAAAAGTTACATCTTACTTGAACATCACAGTGCACTGTCACAAACATTTGGTAAGGTTCATAAATTAACACTGTGCATTAGATAACTGAACAGAAATGAGGAAATGAAATTATTACCAAAAACAGCTATATGAACTTTTGTAAAGCTTTGAATGAATGTGCAATCAATCATTAATACCATTTCCTCATCCTATGTCACTTCAGTTAATACTCAAAGGGAAGTTCCATTAAACACAACACAGTTTTACACATATTGCAGGAAGAATGGTGAACAATTAACAATTTTTACCATTAAGATTGCGTTCCAAATCTGAACAGGTTATGCATAAGAGGGTTACAACTCACTCGATCTCACCTCGACCATCTGCACCCAAAATGAAGAGATTTCGGATGTCTTCTTCTGGTGATGAAGGAGATGTATATTCCATGGCTCTTTCACACTCTTCTTTTTTCTCAGCACAAAATCTAACTTCACTTTGTTCACACTTCCCATGCTCTATGGGGATAAGCAGTGACTCTCGAAGAGCTATTTTTTGTTCTTCTGAGTGCCAAATGCACCTAATGGATCTTTGGCAGGGCGTGCCGCTGTCTTCGGATGTGACGCCACATATATCTTGTAGCAACTTGTGTATAGCTTCAGGTGCCATGCCCTCAAATAATATGCCTGTTGAGGGGGCTACAACATCCTTAGTCTTCTGTTCTGTGCTTTTAATGGCCTTAGCAGTGGTGTTCTTGTCTGGTCCCACACTACGTCCTGCAGTACTCATTTCTTCAATGTCGCTGCTCAATACCACAAACCGAGTGTGATCACTTCGTTGCCCTGTATGCTTTGCAGCAACGTGCTCCTCTTTATCGCCGTCATGTACAAGCACTTTGTATTTTGCTTCAGGTATGGAGATGTCAAATGAAGTGTCTGCTGAGGTGGCAACAACAGGTTTAGTCTTCTCCTCTTCTGTGCTTCTAATTGTCTTAGCAGAAGCGTGCTCTTCCTGCTTACTACATCGTGCAATATTCAGTTCCTCTTTGTCACTTCCCAATACCTCAAACCGAGGGCCACCGCGAATACTTCCACTCTGTTGCCTTCCATACTTTGCAGCAACGTCCTCCCCTTTATCGGCGTCACTTACGATGTCTTCTGCGATTTCCCCTGATTTGCACAAACATTTGCACAGCAGAGAGCTGAGGAAACAACGACACTTGCTGCAGATTTCTTGCGAGTTATCACTGGAGTTGCTGCTGGTGTTACTGCTACTTTCTTCTCTCTCCTCTATTTCTTTAATCATTTGTGACAACGCAGACGGTCTGTATGAAGCCATTTGAACCTCTAGGAAAAGATTTGCAAACGTGGAAATCAGATCGGTTATTGCTACCTACTTCTCTTAACAACAATGAGTTATACAGAGCTGGAACCGAACTGCGCGGTTGGTTGATGATGTCATGTTTTACAATCCGTAGAGAAAGTAATTTTGGAGCGATTCTTCTCGGTGAGCAACGACTGTACAAGTAGAAATGAAAGAAGAATGATACTTTTATTCTGTTTTTATTCCATTGATAGAATTATGCAAGGCAATCGGTGAACAATTAAAACTTGCTCAACTGAATCGAGTTTCCGAACTGGAATGAATTGCATTGTCCATACGACTGCGCCATGTTACCAAGATAGAAAAATATATTAGGTAATATATGATTAACTTTGTCATGGTTTCCCGATTACTTCGCAATTATTCGTATACACTTATTCAGCGTCCAGTGTGAAGAAGGGGAACTTCTGTTCGGAGTTTCTTTCTTTGCGAAGATGAAGGAAAAATAACATGTCTTTTATGCTGCAAAGTTGAATCCCACAATTTCAAAGCACCTTAAAGATGACTTTAGACTAAGTGTAATTCCCGTATTTCTAATTTGTCTTCCCTGCTTACATTGCGATTTTTAATATTAATTACGTGATTACTGAAATCGCAATGATTAGCATAACTTGTACGACTTTGAAACAGTGTAAAGCATACCTTTCTTAACGTATATAAAGACAAGCTTGCTCTTAGTTTTATGATCGCAAATGTAACAATTTTATATTTTATTGCACACAATATCGAAGTATGCTTTCCAAGGTCCGGTAGCGTCTAATTTAATCTCAAGTACTTTAAAGGTACTAGAAATATTATCTTTTGTCTTGCCTAATACTAAAATTTATTCTTGAGTCTTAGATACATTTAAACAATAAGCTATAATTGCAGAGCCCATTCTTTAACGACACAAAGTCCATGTGCTAAATTTTCATCTAACATATTAATATCCACATCATGGGATATTAAAGTAGAATCGTCCGCATACATTTCCGGGTGATGAAATTGTAACTAGGTAGATCATTATGGCAAAAAGGAATTACAAATTGCCCAGAATTGACTCTTGAGTTATTCCATGACATTCATTTTGAACACTTGGCGTATCATTATTTTCACTTACATTTTGCATTCTGTAATATAAAAAAGAGGGAATAAATTCTTAGTCTCCACCTTATTCTCACGGAATTTCAACTCTGACTAAAGTAATATTTATGAGATACATAACTGAAATGCCTTTGTTAAATGTTATAGGGTCAAAGAATTAAACTTTACTTCTCAAACATGTTAAAATCTGTTGGACAACAAATGTTATAGCCGTTGCTGCAGACTTTCTTGAACAATTGTCGTACTGCTTGTGGAATATTATACTTTGAAGTAACCTTGTAGCAGTTAGTACAACAATGCATCCAGAGTCTTTGAGAACATGCGTATTGAACTTTCAGCTTTACAACCACTTTATACTTTGTAAAGTTTTCTGGGGTGGAAGGAGATGCACATCCAATGGCTGTTTCAGTATTAAATTCTTTCTCAGCTCATATGATAACCTAACGATTTTACTCCTACGCTCTAAAGCCATAACACTTACGAAGAGCTGTTTTCTGAGTTTGTTTCACCCTCTGCATTAAATATTAAGAGATATCTGATGTATTCTTCTGGGTAAGAAAGAGAAGCATGTTCTCTTGTTCTTTCAGAATGTTAATCTTTCTCAGCACAGATGCCAAGCTTCACTGATTTTACACCTCCTGCATTCCAAAGCCAAACAAAAGCTGAAAGTTTTTTTTCTTCTTTTTTTTTTTTTTTTTCACCTAAGTCCACCTAATGGATCCTCGGCTAAGTGTGCCACTCTCTTTGGATATGACGCCACACATAGATTGCTTCATGTGTCGTTCTCTCAAATGAATGTCTGCTACGGCGGTAACAACATGTTTAGTGCTCTCTTCTTTTCATCTAAAGATCTTAGCGATGGTGTACTTTTCTGCACCTTGCCTCATCCTGCAGTTCTCATGTACGCATTATCACTTACCAATAACTCATGCCGAGTGATTCAACTGATACTCCACTCTGTTGGCTTCTACGCTTTGCACGTCCATCTTCATGCAAAATGAACACATTTCAGATGTGTTTCTCTGGGGAAGAAGGAAGTGCATTTTCTGTTGCTCTTTCTAAATGTTCTTCTTTCCCACCACAGATGCAAACTTCGCTGATTTTACTCCTCCTACACTCCAAAGTCATAAGGCTATTCAGTGACTTACCAAGAGCTATTTTTTGTTTCTCTGAGTGCCAAATGAACCTAATGGATGTTTGGAAGGGTGTGCCACTCTCCATAGTTATGACATATGACGCCACATATATCTTGTAGCGATTTGTATATCGATTCAAGTATAATGAGGTCAAATGACATGTCTGCTGAGGCAACAACATGTTTAGTCTTCTCTTCTGTGCTTGTAATTCTCTTAGCAACGCTTTACTTTTTCGGTGCCTCCCACATCCTGCAGTACTCATTACTTCTTTGTAAATCGGCAATTCCTCAAACCCAGTGTTCCCACAGATATTAGAACTCTGTATCTTTTTTCGCTTAGCACCAACATCCTTCCGTTTATTAGCCGTACATTGTCTTCTCCAGATTCTCCTATGCTCTAAAAACATTTGCAGCAAAAAACCTTGGCTAAGAACTGCACTTTCTTTCCATTTATCACCACAAATACTGCTAGTTTTTTCTTCTCTATCTGTCATTTCTTCAATAATTTCTGACAACTCAGACTTTCTGTATGAAGCTATCATAACCTCCAGGAAAATATTTGTAAATATTTAAATTACACGTGTCATTACTAACCTACTATTTTTATGGTAATACCATGATTATAAGGAATTGCTAGTGAATGTCATAAACAATTTGCTTCTGAAAGAGAGAAAAGCTTTTCTTAACACCTTTAAAGAGAAGCATGTTCTAAGCATTCTATCACAAATACAACTTTTTTTATAATATTGGGGACCCTCAATGTGCAATATTCAAGTTTTACTTAGGGTGTAATCAAAATCTACATAATTTAACATTATTATCATTATTATTATTATTATTATTATTATTATTATTATTATTATTATTATTATTATTATTATTATTATTATTATTATATTTATTATTATTATTATTATTATTATTATTATTATCATCATCATCATCATCATCATTATTATTATTATTATTATTATTATTATTATCATGATCATTATTATTATTATTATTATTATTGTTATTATTATTATTATTATTATTATTATTATCATCATTATTATTATTATTATTATTATTATTATTATTATTATGATCATCATCATCATCATCATCCGGATTTGGACAGTTAAATTCTTTCTCTAGATGAATAAAATTTCTATCTCTTAGTGCAGAGGCTAGTGCACATTTATCCTCGTTGCAGGCATACGAGTAGCGAGACTACTGCGCTACCACCGAGACCTCTACCACCTTTCTGGTATTGTTTTAAGCATGCTGTAACAAATGTATTCATCGTTGGAATGTATTCCGTTTTGACTTTCGTTGTTGTATCCTTCAAAATTATAATTCCAAGGATACGGGCTTGCAAAATGGAAAGTGTCTGCAAAATCTTTGGCAGCAATGGACACTTCCTTTATTATTGTTTCCTTGTTGTTGTAGTTGTTGAACGTACACCATCACTCAATTTTTCTGAGGTTTGTGAATTTGATATGCAAGAAAAGCTTAAGAAATCAATTAGCAGTCTAACAGAAAATAACACTTTATTTATAGATAGTATTTGTATTGCTGAAAACCAATCCATGCTTCATGTTTCTATGGAAAGTATTTCAGAATTTTCTGATCAGAAAAGTATAATTTATGTGCATTTCAGCAGTAGGATATTGACTGTGGTGCAAATTACTGTTTTCTTTTTCCAATTGCCTTCAAGGAAATTAAAATAAATCAATTATATTGTGCCTTAACAATTGGGGGTTAGCAATGAAAAATGGAGCTGAGTTTAAGAAACACAAAAATGGCATAATGTTAATATTCTCCAAGGCGCTTGTAAGGGAATCTGTAACACAAATGCTTTAAAATCTGAGTTATTATTCATAGAACCTCAGCTCATAAAGTAAGTGAAAATAAACCATCATTCCTGCCTCTAAGCTGTATCAATGATATCAAAACTTTAGTGTCTTTCTACGTAGTATCTTTGTTCCCGAGTATCCAATTGACAAGCTTTTATCCTTTTTGAATGATTGGTTAAAGGAGATAGGAATTAATGAAACTAACGGGAAAAAATACATCCACCTTACTGGCATTTGTACAAACCAGTCATATTTTACATTTGCAGGAGGGTTCTATAATCAGAAAACAGGACTCACAATAGGAAATCCCTTGTCCCCCTTTCTGGCAGATTTATTTGAGTACATTTGAATCTCACATAATTCCCGCCTTCCCACATGATTTTTTAAATGCTGGTACAGATAGGTTGATGACATTTTTAGTATAATGAAAAAAGAATTTGCTGAAGATGCTTTGACGCTTTTAAATATACAATATAGGAATGCATCCTTCACACTTGACACAGAAACAAAGAGAATGTTGTCTATTTTAGATATCAAAATTGATAGTAATCATGGAATTTTAGAATTTGGAATTTAATGAAAGGATATGCACATGGATAGCTATATGAAATCAAATGGGTTTAACCCCATAGCTCACAAGCACTCAATTTTCACCAGCTTAACACATAGACTGGTGAATTTGCCAATCAGTAATGAGGAGTACAACACAAATTTGAAAAGATGCAGGAGATTACCATTATAAATGATTTTAATAAAAATCTACTAAACCAAAAACTTAATAGATTCAAGAAGAAGAAATTGATCAAGAATACCACCACTTTATTAACTGAAAAAGAGAGACCGGTTTTTAAAACATTCACCTACCATCCAGTAGCTATGAATATACTCGGAAAAAAAAAAAAATTAAAAAGGTATTAACATTAAATTGGTACCTGTTAACAGATACACTATTAAAATGCTTTAGTGGACAACAGTTTTAATAACATTCTACAGGAGAAAAAGTCAGGCATCTACAAAATAACATGTGAAGAAGAATGTGATAAGATATACTTTGGAAAAAGTAAAAGGAACATAAGAACACGGTTAAAGGAACATCTCAGGAACGTTAAGTATAAACAGATTGATAGGTCAGCAGTGGCACATCAGTTTTGGAAAGATAATCATGACATAAAAAGAGAAATAAAGTTACTTAATGAAGCACAGGGACGTAGAAAATTGGACTCATGGGAGAAGATTTACATTCATAAACATAAAGGGATCACCTTATGAATCTCGACATTATAGCAGATTATAATACCAATTTCCAGTTTATAAAGCAGAAGCACCGCTTGGACGGAGCCACAGGTCCTGATAGATATTAGTTTCTCATACCAGTCGTCAAGAGCTGGTTGAAGATGGAGAGGATGTCTTTTAAAAACCGGTCCCACCATATCTAAAAGTAGGTGATGCATAAGAGTGTGTTAGATGACAGATTAATTATAATTTAAAAAATATATAAACTTTTAAAAGTTCCATAATTAGTCAGCAACAAAGTTGTTTAAAGGTGCAAAATGTTTGCTTTTCTCCTTCATTACACATTTAGTTATTTGGCAAGAAGCAAACTTTCACCTCAAAAATATTAATAACAAGCTACAAAAGTCCTATATTTTGCCTCTTTGGTAGATGTATCAAAGAATGGCTAAAGTTAATTGGAGTAATATATTACAAAATCTCCAACCAATTATTTGGTTCCTTGCTATAGTTCTTTATTTACCTACATAAAATCCAATTTTTGTGACTAAATAATGTAAAGGTATTTAAAATGTAAATTGGAACCTGAACAGTGAAGCTAATCATATAATTGATATCATTGTATGATTTAGTTTAACTACACACTCTTAAAGCTGTGAAGTGTTAAGAGCATGTAGTTCAACTAAATCGTACATTGATATCAATTAAATGTAAAGATACTTTAAGAGTTGAGAAAAATGGCTGAAATACTACTGAATATATATCATGTACAGCAAAAGTCTCTAAGAGTGATATTCACCTCTTGAATTCTATACTTGATTAGTGTTGCTCATTTTGCAAAACTGTAACATTTGCAGTATATCTCCTTAATATATAATGCCACAACTGCTCCACAAAAATGACCAATGTTAATTGCTGTTCAGAAATATACGGCACCATTAGAAATGCTCTTGCATTACTGCCAACGTTTCATTTATTCTACTTACCTTAGAACAGAATATGAATTTTCTTAATCTTATTTTGATTTAAAGTAAAACACTAAAAATCATGTCGTCACATTAAAACTCTCTTTAAGTTTCACAAACACACTTATAAAAGTAATTTTGGTACATGTTTCGTGAGGTACATTCCTCACATTGTCAACCAAAACGACGACTGAGGAGCCAATTTCAGCAAAGTATGTATGTTACTATGCTTGCTCTGGTGGTCTGTTAATGAACTTAAACAATATGTTGTCTGCTTCCGGTATATCAAAATTCATAAGTTTGTATTCGTATTTTTTTATGTAAATTTTTTCCCATATATTAAGTTCTTTCGGATGTTGAATTGTTTTTAGTAATGTTATGTCCTTCTCTATTTCATGATTCTCATTCCAAAAATCATGAAATAGAGAAATAGAGAAATAGAGAAGGACATAACATTACTAAAAACAATTCAACATCCGAAAGAACTTAATATATGGGAAAAAATTTACATAAAAAAATATGAATACAAACTTATGAATTTTGATATACCGGAAGCAGACAACATATTGTTTAAGTTCATTAACAGACCACCAGAGCAAGCATAGTAACATAAATACTTTGCTGAAATTGGCTCCTCAGTCGTCGTTTTGGTTGACAATGTGAGGAATGTACCTCACGAAACATGTACCAAAATTACTTTTATAAGTGTGTTTGTGAAACTTAAAGAGAGTTTTAATGTGACAACATGATTTTTAGTGTTTTACTTTAAATCAAAATAAGATTAACAAAAGTTTCACTGTGTGGATTCCCAAATTCCGTAAACATATGAATTATCTTATTTTATTCCTGATCATTGTTTGGTTCCTTGGCCTTGGGAAGGAAAGAAACTTCCATTGAAAATGCCACATTGTCCAAAATTATGAACCATAAAAATGCTAATTAAAAGATGTGTTTCTTGTCACAGACAAGCCACTTATTATTAATACAGAATAATTATAGTTTTACTTATGTCCATCTAGTTTCTTATAAGAGGTTATATTTTTGATAAATTTCATGTTTATTACTATCATATTTCATGTATAAGATTTGTAATGCTTACCAATTAACATTTTCTTTCCATCGGGTTCCTTCTATGACGATTACTTGGTTGTCACCCAATGCCTCTGCTTAGAGAGGCAGCTTTCCAGGTATATAAACATTTTAAAACACATTTTTTTCAGGTAATTGTTATAACATCATTTTAAGAAAACTAAACATAAAAAGAGCGGTATGCAATTTGCAGTTCCTCTTCATAAAATTATATCATGAATGCAATAGATCATATTATAGCAAGTAAGAAAACAAGCAATCATTTTAGGATATGGCCTGAACAAAAAAATTATGTGGAGAATAAGTGGACCAGGTGAAGAGAATGAAGGTCAATGAATATGTTAATTTACAGACAAAACTTGATGGAATAGTTAGCCAAGTATTGGATATATGTTGATGTGGTTGTTTAATAAAAGTGGGCAGAAATAAAATACAGATTTGCACAAATTTTTGTAAAGCACTTATTATCCAGCCAAAAGTATGACATGTGTGGATGTGAAATTATCAAATATGAAAGACATTCCTTTGCTTAATTTGTGTACATTACAATAAAGAAAGTAGATGTTATTTTTAAATCTGTGCTTTTCCCATCCCAAATATATATTTTTAGGTGATAAACCTAACATTTCTGTGACAATTGAAAATTTAAACAAGACAAACATTGAGGTAAAGAGCAAAATAAAATACAAATAAATCTGATCCAGACAGAATGAAAGTAGGTGAATTTAGGAGCCTTCAATTAAGTTCACGGTGAAAATGGAAAGAGATAATATTTTACTATTTTTTATTCTGAAGCAAATAAAATGTAATAATGAACTTGAATTTTGCATCTATAGAAAGGACACACATACAGACAACTATGTCAAAGCCCATGGTTTGAATCCAAGATCATATAGGGGGGCAGCATTCAACAGTATGATATACAGACTAATAAATATACCAGAGAGCAATAAAGAATACAAGAATGAATATGTACACATAATAGAAGCAGCTCAATCCAATGGGTTCAACAGGCAGATGATTAACTGCAGAAAATCAAAAGATTCCAGAAACAAATAAGAATTAAACAAATAACAGCTTTGAGTGATTTAAGAAGGGGAAGAAACATTTAAAAAGTTCACTTACCACCCATCAGCCAATAAGAAATTTCAAAAGCTTTTCAAAATGTACAACATCAACTTAGCACCTCAAAACTGATATAACGTAAAAAATTTATTGAAAATAGACAAAACAGATCCCAGGCCCAAAGAGAAAAATTCCTGTTTTTACCAGATTAATAGTAGGGACTGTGATACATTCTGCATAGGGAAGACAAGGAGAAGTATAGACATTAGTTTCAAGGTACATAGGAATAACATCCATTAAAAACAAATAGCTAAATCGGCTGTGGAAGCTCATATTTTGAATAAGAAACATAAAATAGCAAAAGGCATTAAGTTATTAAATACTAAACTTAAGTATTCATTTTTACACTGAATTCCACATGCTTACATAAAAATAAGACAAGTTTCAGGGGAATTTCCCCCATCTTCAGTCGCTCACTGAATCCCCATTACTTGAAACGAGACACCCATATGTTCCTGTGGTGGCAGCTTTGTAAGTACAATATTTATTAAATGCTGTTCAACAACCAAAAGAACTAAATGTATAGTAAAGGATTTATATAAAATAACATGAGCATAACCTTATGAATTTTGATATCCTGGATGCAGACAGCACCTTATTTAAGTTTATCACTAGACCACCAGAGCCAAATCAGATACTCACCTACCCAGCTCCTTCAAACAATCCAACAGTCGTTTAAGATCTGAAGATGTGTACGATAGTTTCAGATACCATATGTCCTGAGTAAATCTCATTTAATTGAAAGCATAAAGAGTGTTTTTAACATCTGATTAATCAATTCAGACTTTCTACAAATTTTGCATTACTGTCCACTTCCTTCAAACACAGTTACACAACTGTCTTTCTATGCATACCACATAATTATAATTTGCATACTCCATGGTCGTTGTTTATGGAAAGTGTTTTATGCTCTGCTTTCCTGTAGGTTGTACCATTCACTTGATATTGCTATGGGGAAGAAGTATTTTTCAAAGAACAGCTTTAAATTCTAGGATGAAGAAATCTAATTGTGACTTGCAAGTTTGCCCACATTGCATTTACCATGGAAAAATCATGCTCTAAAATGCCAGGTGATTTATCTGTCAAAATGATGCATACAGATAATGGTCTAATACATTTATTTTCTACATATTCAGTTATTCTGCTATTGGCTCCTTAGTTCATCTGCATAGTGAATTTATTGATATATGCAACTTATTTTAACTTTATTCATCAGAAGCAGCAATGTAAAAATTTTTAAAGATACCATGATTGGTTACTTTTGTTTTACAATTAAGTATACGATGGGTTATAATGTACTGAGTTATTTTCAGTTTGTTTGAGATAACTACCTTAAGTGATTAGCCTTAGGATAGTTCCCTCATTACTAAAGTTGGGTTGTAGTCAATTTCTTAAAAAGAGCAACAAATTTGCTATAGCATTCTTGTTGTAAATCATACTTTACAACTCACAAGGGTAATAGGCCTTTTCACAAAAATCTGTTTTGTCATGTATATTAAACTACATATAATGGATGACTAGCCTACATTTTAGACTTACCCGTATAGCTGGAATAGCAGTGATGCACCAGCAATGCTTCCTTTCAAAAAAGGCAGTACAGTCCAGCGGGGAAAACCAAGGAATGACTGCAGTTATGCAGAGAAATTGTAATGCATAGAAACAAGTAATCAAATGCAAAACATGAACTTTTTACAATGCATGTTAATAACTAATCACATTCTGTATACAGTCAAACTGAAATGAGAGACTGTAAAGTAGCAATGTTCAACTCAAAGGAAAAAATTAATACGGGAAAAGCCATATGCTTTTAGCAGAATATTTTTGCATATTTCCAGTTAACCTAACCCAAACTGACCTAAGCTAACTTATCCTATACATTAACAGAATAACTGAAATAATTTTTTTAAACCTAACCTAACCTTTATTTGCAACCTATTTGTATAACTTTTGGAATTCTTTTTTAAACCTAAGCAAATGTATCCTGACCAAACAAAATTTGACACAAAGATGAAATAAAAGTGAAATTGCAACCTATGTATGGTCCCTACCTATAAGGTAAAATATATTATAATAAGAAAAGTGTACACAAATTATGAAGGCTATAAAGCAAATCAACCCCTGAAGGAGGCAAATCCCCTGTTGGTAGTATGACACTGTAACAACTGAGCATCAGGCTGAAATAACTGCAACGTAAATATGCAGCTACATTAGTTGACTAGAATGAGGCTCAATTTTCTACCTTGCCTTCTGCTACTGTTCACAAAAAGGGTTAAAACTGATACACAGAGATGATTCTAGCTCTATGGGTTAGTCATTTCAGTGCCACATACACAACTTTTGCTCGCATAAACAGATATTCTTATTGAAGATACAAGACTTTGCTTCCTTATTTTTGTTTTTAAAACTCTAAGGAACAATTGCTACTAAAAACTGAAAATTTTGCCATAAATTTGTGATATTAGGACTGAAATAGACAATTAGCCAAAAGTGGCATTTAGGACTCTAAGTGCCTCAAAGAGTTAAGTAAATATTGTCATTGATTTCACATTACTCTTGTACTAATTTCATATTACATAAAGGTTCTCAAATTTTTGTTTGTTTTTTTGCTAATTTATGCAATATATGATGCTATGTCAGAAAAGTCCAAACTTTAAATCTGCATTTTCCAAGCTTGAAAAATTATTGGCTACAATCATTAAAAAAAAAAATCTAATTACTGTACAATGTTCTTTCGTCTTGCTTCCAGTTACTACACATTTTATGGTTGCCAAACATCTAATTACAACATATAACAAATTATTTATGAGTAAGTCACTACATTTATTCCACACTTACCTGAACAGGTTTCAATGGCCCGAGTGGAACCGTGTTGACCATTAAAGAAATGTGCCTTTAAAACATGTCCAAGTAAGTGGAATAAATCTAGTGAAATTTGAATGACTTCCTCATATATAATTTGACATATGATACAATATTTCACTGTTAAAAACCCAAAATATTCAAATTGATCTAATTATATGCTTAGTAATGTGTCCTCTGCGGCATTTTGGTTCCCAGACACGAGGTAAACATCTGAAAATATAAAGCAATCGCATTGCTGCATCTTGATGCTAAACATTGTGCAATTTATTAAATAAGCACATGCATTACTAAGTACAAGGAAGAACTAGTTGATATTCAAATGTAGCCATGACTTACTATAATAGGAGTCGGTCTTTACTGAAAATACAGATGGTAGAACATAACCATTTTCTTATATTATAAGGCAAGCAAGCTATAGCTATAGGGATGTAATAATATTCACATAAGAATACCTTGAGGTGATACGCACTGAAGATAGATATTTTGAAAAGCTGTCCACATCTCTTGTCCAGAATTGCACTGTCCTCAAAAGGACTAAGTCCAGTTCAGCTATCTCCACAGTTACCACTCCTGTCTACTAACCCTAATCCAATGCAAGCAAGCAGGAGGAATTTAAAATAAATCCTTAAATGAATCATGCACTCTCATAGGGATTCAGGAATTATGTTATCTTCTATGCCATATATGGTGGTTCATACCCTGTTTTCAAAGTTGAAACAGCCATTTAACTTGTATATCCATAAATATAACCCTATACCAGTAAAAGGCACAGATCCAAGATAATGTACTTCACTTACAACATTCTTAATCAAGCTTTTAATTCTACTGAATTTACCCAGAATGATTCATAAAAAGCAGTTCTTATTTACTTGATGTGTGGTATTTCTGATAATGTTGTTACATTGCTTAAGGTATTACCGGCTTTCTATTCAATGTACTACATATAATTTTCATTGAAATGCCTAATAATTAAATTTAATACATTTCAGGATCATTAGTTATGAGAGTTGCAGGCTTTGTTATGGGACAATATGGCAATTTTTTTGTGTGTGCATCATTTCCTCCTCATCTTTACCTTTAACAAAACTATACACTTTTGCATGCCAGCCAGTACATTCAGAAATAAAAAGTAATAACAAATTACTTCATTTTCAATTAAATTTGTGAAATAATAATTACTCTCCACTTAAATATTGTGCGCATACAATTATAATATTAACTATGGTGACAAAAAATAATCCGTCTTATGATATCAAGCTCTTGTTATGACTGCACGAAAATACTAATGATTAATTGTGTTGTGCATTCCAGAATTCTGTGCACATCCGTAAACTCCAATATACTATAATGAATAAAGTATATTACATTCATACTTCTTGCCCCGTATATTTTTCCAGAAGTAAAATACTTTCGATCACATAATGGGAATAGTTATATCTTATATATGAATGCTTTTATATCTTCTAAGGAAACTCAAGATAATTTATTCACAAGTTCTCACCCTCATCAGGTTCCAAACCAAATAGATAAACAAACATTTTTATATGGCTCTTATGATTCTTTGGTTGAATCTCTCTTCTCATTAACCAAAATACACAAATTAATAAAGTCAAAAGTTACATCTTACTTGAACATCACAGTGCACTGTCACAAACATTTGGTAAGGTTCATAAATTAACACTGTGCATTAGATAACTGAACAGAAATGAGGAAATGAAATTATTACCAAAAACATCTATATGAACTTTTGTAAAGCTTTGAATGAATGTGCAATCAATCATTAATACCATTTCCTCATCCTATGTCACTTCAGTTAATACTCAAAGGGAAGTTCCATTAAACACAACACAGTTTTACACATATTGCAGGAAGAATGGTGAACAATTAACAATTTTTACCATTAAGATTGCGTTCCAAATCTGAACAGGTTATGCATAAGAGGGTTACAACTCACTCGATCTCACCTCGACCATCTGCACCCAAAATGAAGAGATTTCGGATGTCTTCTTCTGGTGATGAAGGAGATGTATATTCCATGGCTCTTTCACACTCTTCTTTTTTCTCAGCACAAAATCTAACTTCACTTTGTTCACACTTCCCATGCTCTATGGGGATAAGCAGTGACTCTCGAAGAGCTATTTTTTGTTCTTCTGAGTGCCAAATGCACCTAATGGATCTTTGGCAGGGCGTGCCGCTGTCTTCGGATGTGACGCCACATATATCTTGTAGCAACTTGTGTATAGCTTCAGGTGCCATGCCCTCAAATAATATGCCTGTTGAGGGGGCTACAACATCCTTAGTCTTCTGTTCTGTGCTTTTAATGGCCTTAGCAGTGGTGTTCTTGTCTGGTCCCACACTACGTCCTGCAGTACTCATTTCTTCAATGTCGCTGCTCAATACCACAAACCGAGTGTGATCACTTCGTTGCCCTGTATGCTTTGCAGCAACGTGCTCCTCTTTATCGCCGTCATGTACAAGCACTTTGTATTTTGCTTCAGGTATGGAGATGTCAAATGAAGTGTCTGCTGAGGTGGCAACAACAGGTTTAGTCTTCTCCTCTTCTGTGCTTCTAATTGTCTTAGCAGAAGCGTGCTCTTCCTGCTTACTACATCGTGCAATATTCAGTTCCTCTTTGTCACTTCCCAATACCTCAAACCGAGGGCCACCGCGAATACTTCCACTCTGTTGCCTTCCATACTTTGCAGCAACGTCCTCCCCTTTATCGGCGTCACTTACGATGTCTTCTGCGATTTCCCCTGATTTGCACAAACATTTGCACAGCAGAGAGCTGAGGAAACAACGACACTTGCTGCAGATTTCTTGCGAGTTATCACTGGAGTTGCTGCTGGTGTTACTGCTACTTTCTTCTCTCTCCTCTATTTCTTTAATCATTTGTGACAACGCAGACGGTCTGTATGAAGCCATTTGAACCTCTAGGAAAAGATTTGCAAACGTGGAAATCAGATCGGTTATTGCTACCTACTTCTCTTAACAACAATGAGTTATACAGAGCTGGAACCGAACTGCGCGGTTGGTTGATGATGTCATGTTTTACAATCCGTAGAGAAAGTAATTTTGGAGCGATTCTTCTCGGTGAGCAACGACTGTACAAGTAGAAATGAAAGAAGAATGATACTTTTATTCTGTTTTTATTCCATTGATAGAATTATGCAAGGCAATCGGTGAACAATTAAAACTTGCTCAACTGAATCGAGTTTCCGAACTGGAATGAATTGCATTGTCCATACGACTGCGCCATGTTACCAAGATAGAAAAATATATTAGGTAATATATGATTAACTTTGTCATGGTTTCCCGATTACTTCGCAATTATTCGTATACACTTATTCAGCGTCCAGTGTGAAGAAGGGGAACTTCTGTTCGGAGTTTCTTTCTTTGCGAAGATGAAGGAAAAATAACATGTCTTTTATGCTGCAAAGTTGAATCCCACAATTTCAAAGCACCTTAAAGATGACTTTAGACTAAGTGTAATTCCCGTATTTCTAATTTGTCTTCCCTGCTTACATTGCGATTTTTAATATTAATTACGTGATTACTGAAATCGCAATGATTAGCATAACTTGTACGACTTTGAAACAGTGTAAAGCATACCTTTCTTAACGTATATAAAGACAAGCTTGCTCTTAGTTTTATGATCGCAAATGTAACAATTTTATATTTTATTGCACACAATATCGAAGTATGCTTTCCAAGGTCCGGTAGCGTCTAATTTAATCTCAAGTACTTTAAAGGTACTAGAAATATTATCTTTTGTCTTGCCTAATACGAAAATTTATTCTTGAGTCTTAGATACATTTAAACAATAAGCTATAATTGCAGAGCCCATTCTTTAACGACACAAAGTCCATGTGCTAAATTTTCATCTAACATATTAATATCCACATCATGGGATATTAAAGTAGAATCGTCCGCATACATTTCCGGGTGATGAAATTGTAACTAGGTAGATCATTATGGCAAAAAGGAATTACAAATTGCCCAGAATTGACTCTTGAGTTATTCCATGACATTCATTTTGAACACTTGGCGTATCATTATTTTCACTTACATTTTGCATTCTGTAATATAAAAAAGAGGGAATAAATTCTTAGTCTCCACCTTATTCTCACGGAATTTCAACTCTGACTAAAGTAATATTTATGAGATACATAACTGAAATGCCTTTGTTAAATGTTATAGGGTCAAAGAATTAAACTTTACTTCTCAAACATGTTAAAATCTGTTGGACAACAAATGTTATAGCCGTTGCTGCAGACTTTCTTGAACAATTGTCGTACTGCTTGTGGAATATTATACTTTGAAGTAACCTTGTAGCAGTTAGTACAACAATGCATCCAGAGTCTTTGAGAACATGCGTATTGAACTTTCAGCTTTACAACCACTTTATACTTTGTAAAGTTTTCTGGGGTGGAAGGAGATGCACATCCAATGGCTGTTTCAGTATTAAATTCTTTCTCAGCTCATATGATAACCTAACGATTTTACTCCTACGCTCTAAAGCCATAACACTTACGAAGAGCTGTTTTCTGAGTTTGTTTCACCCTCTGCATTAAATATTAAGAGATATCTGATGTATTCTTCTGGGTAAGAAAGAGAAGCATGTTCTCTTGTTCTTTCAGAATGTTAATCTTTCTCAGCACAGATGCCAAGCTTCACTGATTTTACACCTCCTGCATTCCAAAGCCAAACAAAAGCTGAAAGTTTTTTTTCTTCTTTTTTTTTTTTTTTTCACCTAAGTCCACCTAATGGATCCTCGGCTAAGTGTGCCACTCTCTTTGGATATGACGCCACACATAGATTGCTTCATGTGTCGTTCTCTCAAATGAATGTCTGCTACGGCGGTAACAACATGTTTAGTGCTCTCTTCTTTTCATCTAAAGATCTTAGCGATGGTGTACTTTTCTGCACCTTGCCTCATCCTGCAGTTCTCATGTACGCATTATCACTTACCAATAACTCATGCCGAGTGATTCAACTGATACTCCACTCTGTTGGCTTCTACGCTTTGCACGTCCATCTTCATGCAAAATGAACACATTTCAGATGTGTTTCTCTGGGGAAGAAGGAAGTGCATTTTCTGTTGCTCTTTCTAAATGTTCTTCTTTCCCACCACAGATGCAAACTTCGCTGATTTTACTCCTCCTACACTCCAAAGTCATAAGGCTATTCAGTGACTTACCAAGAGCTATTTTTTGTTTCTCTGAGTGCCAAATGAACCTAATGGATGTTTGGAAGGGTGTGCCACTCTCCATAGTTATGACATATGACGCCACATATATCTTGTAGCGATTTGTATATCGATTCAAGTATAATGAGGTCAAATGACATGTCTGCTGAGGCAACAACATGTTTAGTCTTCTCTTCTGTGCTTGTAATTCTCTTAGCAACGCTTTACTTTTTCGGTGCCTCCCACATCCTGCAGTACTCATTACTTCTTTGTAAATCGGCAATTCCTCAAACCCAGTGTTCCCACAGATATTAGAACTCTGTATCTTTTTTCGCTTAGCACCAACATCCTTCCGTTTATTAGCCGTACATTGTCTTCTCCAGATTCTCCTATGCTCTAAAAACATTTGCAGCAAAAAACCTTGGCTAAGAACTGCACTTTCTTTCCATTTATCACCACAAATACTGCTAGTTTTTTCTTCTCTATCTGTCATTTCTTCAATAATTTCTGACAACTCAGACTTTCTGTATGAAGCTATCATAACCTCCAGGAAAATATTTGTAAATATTTAAATTACACGTGTCATTACTAACCTACTATTTTTATGGTAATACCATGATTATAAGGAATTGCTAGTGAATGTCATAAACAATTTGCTTCTGAAAGAGAGAAAAGCTTTTCTTAACACCTTTAAAGAGAAGCATGTTCTAAGCATTCTATCACAAATACAACTACTTTTATAATATTGGGGACCCTCAATGTGCAATATTCAAGTTTTACTTAGGGTGTAATCAAAATCTACATAATTTAACATTATTATTATTATTATTATTATTATTATTATTATTATTATTATTATTATTATTATTATTATTATTATTATTATTATTATTATTATTATTACATTTATTATTATTATTATTATTATTATTATTATTATTATTATTATTATTATTATTATTATTATTATTATTATTATTATTATTATTATCATCATCAAAATCATCATCATGATCATGATCATTATCATTATTATTATTATTATTATTATTATTATTATTATTATTATTATTATTATTATCATTATTATTATTATTATTATTATCATGATCATTATTATTATTATTATTATTATTATTATTATTATTATTATTATTATTATTGTTATTATTATTATCATCATCATCATCATCATCATCATTATTATTATTATTATTATTATTATTATTATTATTATTATTATTATTATTATTATTATGATCATCATCATCATCATCATCCGGATTTGGACAGTTAAATTCTTTCTCTAGATGAATAAAATTTCTATCTCTTAGTGCAGAGGCTAGTGCACATTTATCCTCGTTGCAGGCATACGAGTAGCGAGACTACTGCGCTACCACCGAGACCTCTACCACCTTTCTGGTATTGTTTTAAGCATGCTGTAAGAAATGTATTCATCGTTGGAATGTATTCCGTTTTGACTTTCGTTGTTGTATCCTTCAAAATTATAATTCCAAGGATACGGGCTTGCAAAATGGAAAGTTTCTACAAAATCTTTGGCAGCAATGGACACTTCCTTTATTATTGTTTCCTTGTTGTTGTAGTTGTTGAACGTACACCATTACTCAATTTTTCTGAGGTTTGTGAATTTGATATGCAGGAAAAGCTTAAGAAATCAATTAGCAGTCTAACAGAAAATAACACTTTATTTATAGATAGTATTTGTATTGCTGAAAACCAATCCATGCTTCATGTTTCTATGGAAAGTATTTCAGAATTTTCTGATCAGAAAAGTATAATTTATGTGCATTTCAGCAGTAGGATATTGACTGTGGTGCAAATTACTGTTTTCTTTTTCCAATTGCCTTCAAGGAAATTAAAATAAATCAATTATATTGTGCCTTAACAATTGGGGGTTAGCAATGAAAAATGGAGCTGAGTTTAAGAAACACAAAAATGGCATAATGTTAATATTCTCCAAGGCGCTTGTAAGGGAATCTGTAACACAAATGCTTTAAAATCTGAGTTATTATTCATAGAACCTCAGCTCATAAAGTAAGTGAAAATAAACCAACATTCCTGCCTCTAAGCTGTATCAATGATATCAAAACTTTAGTGTCTTTCTACGTAGTATCTTTGTTCCCGAGTATCCAATTGACAAGCTTTTATCCTTTTTGAATGATTGGTTAAAGGAGATAGGAATTAATGAAACTCACGGGAAAAAATACATCCACCTTACTGGCATTTGTACAAACCAGTCATATTTTACATTTGCAGGAGGGTTCTATAATCAGAAAACAGGACTCACAATAGGAAATCCCTTGTCCCCCTTTCTGGCAGATTTATTTATGAGTACATTTGAATCTCACATAATTCCCGCCTTCCCACATGATTTTTTAAATGCTGGTACAGATAGGTTGATGACATTTTTAGTATAATGAAAAAAGAATTTGCTGAAGATGCTTTGACGCTTTTAAATATACAATATAGGAATGCATCCTTCACACTTGACACAGAAACAAAGAGAATGTTGTCTATTTTAGATATCAAAATTGATAGTAATCATGGAATTTTAGAATTTGGAATTTAATGAAAGGATATGCACATGGATAGCTATATGAAATCAAATGGGTTTAACCCCATAGCTCACAAGCACTCAATTTTCACCAGCTTAACACATAGACTGGTGAATTTGCCAATCAGTAATGAGGAGTACAACACAAATTTGAAAAGATGCAGGAGATTACCATTATAAATGATTTTAATAAAAATCTACTAAACCAAAAACTTAATAGATTCAAGAAGAAGAAATTGATCAAGAATACCACCACTTTATTAACTGAAAAAGAGAGACCGGTTTTTAAAACATTCACCTACCATCCAGTAGCTATGAATATACTCGGAAAAAAAAAAAATTAAAAAGGTATTAACATTAAATTGGTACCTGTTAACAGATACACTATTAAAATGCTTTAGTGGACAACAGTTTTAATAACATTCTACAGGAGAAAAAGTCAGGCATCTACAAAATAACATGTGAAGAAGAATGTGATAAGATATACTTTGGAAAAAGTAAAAGGAACATAAGAACACGGTTAAAGGAACATCTCAGGAACGTTAAGTATAAACAGATTGATAGGTCAGCAGTGGCACATCAGTTTTGGAAAGATAATCATGACATAAAAAGAGAAATAAAGTTACTTAATGAAGCACAGGGACGTAGAAAATTGGACTCATGGGAGAAGATTTACATTCATAAACATAAAGGGATCACCTTATGAATCTCGACATTATAGCAGATTATAATACCAATTTCCAGTTTATAAAGCAGAAGCACCGCTTGGACGGAGCCACAGGTCCTGATAGATATTAGTTTCTCATACCAGTCGTCAAGAGCTGGTTGAAGATGGAGAGGATGTCTTTTAAAAACCGGTCCCACCATATCTAAAAGTAGGTGAAGCATAAGAGTGTGTTAGATGACAGATTAATTATAATTTAAAAAATATATAAACTTTTAAAAGTTCCATAATTAGTCAGCAACAAAGTTGTTTAAAGGTGCAAAATGTTTGCTTTTCTCCTTCATTACACATTTAGTTATTTGGCAAGAAGCAAACTTTCACCTCAAAAATATTAATAACAAGCTACAAAAGTCCTATATTTTGCCTCTTTGGTAGATGTATCAAAGAATGGCTAAAGTTAATTGGAGTAATATATTACAAAATCTCCAACCAATTATTTGGTTCCTTGCTATAGTTCTTTATTTACCTACATAAAATCCAATTTTTGTGACTAAATAATGTAAAGGTATTTAAAATGTAAATTGGAACCTGAACAGTGAAGCTAATCATATAATTGATATCATTGTATGATTTAGTTTAACTACACACTCTTAAAGCTGTGAAGTGTTAAGAGCATGTAGTTCAACTAAATCGTACATTGATATCAATTAAATGTAAAGATACTTTAAGAGTTGAGAAAAATGGCTGAAATACTACTGAATATATATCATGTACAGCAAAAGTCTCTAAGAGTGATATTCACCTCTTGAATTCTATACTTGATTAGTGTTGCTCATTTTGCAAAACTGTAACATTTGCAGTATATCTCCTTAATATATAATGCCACAACTGCTCCACAAAAATGACCAATGTTAATTGCTGTTCAGAAATATACGGCACCATTAGAAATGCTCTTGCATTACTGCCAACGTTTCATTTATTCTACTTACCTTAGAACAGAATATGAATTTTCTTATTTTATTCCTTATCATTGTTTGGTTCCTTGGCCTTGGGAAGGAAAGAAACTTCCATTGAAAATGCCACATTGTCCAAAATTATGAACCATAAAAATGCTAATTAAAAGATGTGTTTCTTGTCACAGACAAGGCACTTATTATTAATACAGAATAATTATAGTTTTACTTATGTCCATCTAGTTTCTTATAAGAGGTTATATTTTTGATAAATTTCATGTTTATTACTATCATATTTCATGTATAAGATTTGTAATGCTTACCAATTAACATTTTCTTTCCATCGGGTTCCTTCTATGACGATTACTTGGTTGTCACCCAATGCCTCTGCTTAGAGAGGCAGCTTTCCAGGTATATAAACATTTTAAAACACATTTTTTTCAGGTAATTGTTTTAACATCATTTTAAGAAAACTAAACATAAAAAGAGCGGTATGCAATTTGCAGTTCCTCTTCATAAAATTATATCATGAATGCAATAGATCATATTATAGCAAGTAAGAAAACAAGCAATCATTTTAGGATATGGCCTCAACAAAAAAATTATGTGGAGAATAAGTGGACCAGGTGAAGAGAATGAAGGTCAATGAATATGTTAATTTACAGACAAAACTTGATGGAATAGTTAGCCAAGTATTGGATATATGTTGATGTGGTTGTTTAATAAAAGTGGGCAGAAATAAAATACAGATTTGCACAAATTTTTGTAAAGCACTTATTATCCAGCCAAAAGTATGACATGTGTGGATGTGAAATTAACAAATATGAAAGACATTCCTTTGCTTAATTTGTGTACATTACAATAAAGAAAGTAGATGTTATTTTTAAATCTGTGCTTTTCCCATCCCAAATATATATTTTTAGGTGATAAACCTAACATTTCTGTGACAATTGAAAATTTAAACAAGACAAACATTGAGGTAAAGAGCAAAATAAAATACAAATAAATCTGATCCAGACAGAATGAAAGTAGGTGAATTTAGGAGCCTTCAATTAAGTTCACGGTGAAAATGGAAAGAGATAATATTTTACTATTTTTTATTCTGAAGCAAATAAAATGTAATAATGAACTTGAATTTTGCATCTATAGAAAGGACACACATACAGACAACTATGTCAAAGCCCATGGTTTGAATCCAAGATCATATAGGGGGGCAGCATTCAACAGTATGATATACAGACTAATAAATATACCAGAGAGCAATAAAGAATACAAGAATGAATATGTACACATAATAGAAGCAGCTCAATCCAATGGGTTCAACAGGCAGATGATTAACCGCAGAAAATCAAAAGATTCCAGAAACAAATAAGAATTAAACAAATAACAGCTTTGAGTGATTTAAGAAGGGGAAGAAACATTTAAAAAGTTCACTTACCACCCATCAGCCAATAAGAAATTTCAAAAGCTTTTCAAAATGTACAACATCAACTTAGCACCTCAAAACTGATATAACGTAAAAAATTTATTGAAAATAGACAAAACAGATCCCAGGCCCAAAGAGAAAAATTCCTGTTTTTACCAGATTAATAGTAGGGACTGTGATACATTCTGCATAGGGAAGACAAGGAGAAGTATAGACATTAGTTTCAAGGTACATAGGAATAACATCCATTAAAAACAAATAGCTAAATCGGCTGTGGAAGCTCATATTTTGAATAAGAAACATAAAATAGCAAAAGGCATTAAGTTATTAAATACTAAACTTAAGTATTCATTTTTACACTGAATTCCACATGCTTACATAAAAATAAGACAAGTTTCAGGGGAATTTCCCCCATCTTCAGTCGCTCACTGAATCCCCATTACTTGAAACGAGACACCCATATGTTCCTGTGGTGGCAGCTTTGTAAGTACAATATTTATTAAATGCTGTTCAACAACCAAAAGAACTAAATGTATAGTAAAGGATTTATATAAAATAGCATGAGCATAACCTTATGAATTTTGATATCCTGGATGCAGACAGCACCTTATTTAAGTTTATCACTAGACCACCAGAGCCAAATCAGATACTCACCTACCCAGCTCCTTCAAACAATCCAACAGTCGTTTAAGATCTGAAGATGTGTACGATAGTTTCAGATACCATATGTCCTGAGTAAATCTCATTTAATTGAAAGCATAAAGAGTGTTTTTAACATCTGATTAATCAATTCAGACTTTCTACAAATTTTGCATTACTGTCCACTTCCTTCAAACACAGTTACACAACTGTCTTTCTATGCATACCACATAATTATAATTTGCATACTCCATGGTCGTTGTTTATGGAAAGTGTTTTATGCTCTGCTTTCCTGTAGGTTGTACCATTCACTTGATATTGCTATGGGGAAGAAGTATTTTTCAAAGAACAGCTTTAAATTCTAGGATGAAGAAATCTAATTGTGACTTGCAAGTTTGCCCACATTGCATTTACCATGGAAAAATCATGCTCTAAAATGCCAGGTGATTTATCTGTCAAAATGATGAATACAGATAATGGTCTAATACATTTATTTTCTACATATTCAGTTATTCTGCTATTGGCTCCTTAGTTCATCTGCATAGTGAATTTATTGATATATTCAACTTATTTTAACTTTATTCATCAGAAGCAGCAATGTAAAAATTTTTAAAGATACCATGATTGGTTACTTTTGTTTTACAATTAAGTATACGATGGGTTATAATGTACTGAGTTATTTTCAGTTTGTTTGAGATAACTACCTTAAGTGATTAGCCTTAGGATAGTTCCCTCATTACTAAAGTTGGGTTGTAGTCAATTTCTTAAAAAGAGCAACAAATTTGCTATAGCATTCTTGTTGTAAATCATACTTTACAACTCACAAGGGTAATAGGCCTTTTCACAAAAATCTGTTTTGTCATGTATATTAAACTACATATAATGGATGACTAGCCTACATTTTAGACTTACCCGTATAGCTGGAATAGCAGTGATGCACCAGCAATGCTTCCTTTCAAAAAAGGCAGTACAGTCCAGCGGGGAAAACCAAGGAATGACTGCAGTTATGCAGAGAAATTGTAATGCATAGAAACAAGTAATCAAATGCAAAACATGAACTTTTTACAATGCATGTTAATAACTAATCACATTCTGTATACAGTCAAACTGAAATGAGAGACTGTAAAGTAGCAATGTTCAACTCAAAGGAAAAAATTAATACGGGAAAAGCCATATGCTTTTAGCAGAATATTTTTGCATATTTCCAGTTAACCTAACCCAAACTGACCTAAGCTAACTTATCCTATACATTAACAGAATAACTGAAATAATTTTTTTAAACCTAACCTAACCTTTATTTGCAACCTATTTGTATAACTTTTGGAATTCTTTTTTAAACCTAAGCAAATGTATCCTGACCAAACAAAATTTGACACAAAGATGAAATAAAAGTGAAATTGCAACCTATGTATGGTCCCTACCTATAAGGTAAAATATATTATAATAAGAAAAGTGTACACAAATTATGAAGGCTATAAAGCAAATCAACCCCTGAAGGAGGCAAATCCCCTGTTGGTAGTATGACACTGTAACAACTGAGCATCAGGCTGAAATAACTGCAAAGTAAATATGCAGCTACATTAGTTGACTAGAATGAGGCTCAATTTTCTACCTTGCCTTCTGCTACTGTTCACAAAAAGGGTTAAAACTGATACACAGAGATGATTCTAGCTCTATGGGTTAGTCATTTCAGTGCCACATACACAACTTTTGCTCGCATAAACAGATATTCTTATTGAAGATACAAGACTTTGCTTCCTTATTTTTGTTTTTAAAACTCTAAGGAACAATTGCTACTAAAAACTGAAAATTTTGCCATAAATTTGTGATATTAGGACTGAAATAGACAATTAGCCAAAAGTGGCATTTAGGACTCTAAGTGCGTCAAAGAGTTAAGTAAATATTGTCATTGATTTCACATTACTCTTGTACTAATTTCATATTACATAAAGGTTCTCAAATTTTTGTTTGTTTTTTTGCTAATTTATGCAATATATGATGCTATGTCAGAAAAGTCCAAACTTTAAATCTGCATTTTCCAAGCTTGAAAAATTATTGGCTACAATCATTAAAAAAAAAAATCTAATTACTGTACAATGTTCTTTCGTCTTGCTTCCAGTTACTACACATTTTATGGTTGCCAAACATCTAATTACAACATATAACAAATTATTTATGAGTAAGTCACTACATTTATTCCACACTTACCTGAACAGGTTTCAATGGCCCGAGTGGAACCGTGTTGACCATTAAAGAAATGTGCCTTTAAAACATGTCCAAGTAAGTGGAATAAATCTAGTGAAATTTGAATGACTTCCTCATAAATAATTTGACATATGATACAATATTTCACTGTTAAAAACCCAAAATATTCAAATTGATCTAATTATATGCTTAGTAATGTGTCCTCTGCGGCATTTTGGTTCCCAGACACGAGGTAAACATCTGAAAATATAAAGCAATCGCATTGCTGCATCTTGATGCTAAACATTGTGCAATTTATTAAATAAGCACATGCATTACTAAGTACAAGGAAGAACTAGTTGATATTCAAATGTAGCCATGACTTACTATAATAGGAGTCGGTCTTTACTGAAAATACAGATGGTAGAACATAACCATTTTCTTATATTATAAGGCAAGCAAGCTATAGCTATAGGGATGTAATAATATTCACATAAGAATACCTTGAGGTGATACGCACTGAAGATAGATATTTTGAAAAGCTGTCCACATCTCTTGTCCAGAATTGCACTGTCCTGAAAAGGACTAAGTCCAGTTCAGCTATCTCCACAGTTACCACTCCTGTCTACTAACCCTAATCCAATGCAAGCAAGCAGGAGGAATTTAAAATAAATCCTTAAATGAATCATGCACTCTCATAGGGATTCAGGAATTATGTTATCTTCTATGCCATATATGGTGGTTCATACCCTGTTTTCAAAGTTGAAACAGCCATTTAACTTGTATATCCATAAATATAACCCTAGACCAGTAAAAGGCACAGATCCAAGATAATGTACTTCACTTACAACATTCTTAATCAAGCTTTTAATTCTACTGAATTTACCCAGAATGATTCATAAAAAGCAGTTCTTATTTACTTGATGTGTGGTATTTCTGATAATGTTGTTACATTGCTTAAGGTATTACCGGCTTTCTATTCAATGTACTACATATAATTTTCATTGAAATGCCTAATAATTAAATTTAATACATTTCAGGATCATTAGTTATGAGAGTTGCAGGCTTTGTTATGGGACAATATGGCAATTTTTTTGTGTGTGCATCATTTCCTCCTCATCTTTACCTTTAACAAAACTATACACTTTTGCATGCCAGCCAGTACATTCAGAAATAAAAAGTAATAACAAATTACTTCATTTTCTATTAAATTTGTGAAATAATAATTACTCTCCACTTAAATATTGTGCGCATACAATTATAATATTAACTATGGTGACAAAAAATAATCCGTCTTATGATATCAAGCTCTTGTTATGACTGCACGAAAATACTAATGATTAATTGTGTTGTGCATTCCAGAATTCTGTGCACATCCGTAAACTCCAATATACTATAATGAATAAAGTATGTTACATTCATACTTCTTGCCCCGTATATTTTTCCAGAAGTAAAATACTTTCGATCACATAATGGGAATAGTTATATCTTATATATGAATGCTTTTATATCTTCTAAGGAAACTCAAGATAATTTATTCACAAGTTCTCACCCTCATCAGGTTCCAAACCAAATAGATAAACAAACATTTTTATATGGCTCTTATGATTCTTTGGTTGAATCTCTCTTCTCATTAACCAAAATACACAAATTAATAAAGTCAAAAGTTACATCTTACTTGAACATCACAGTGCACTGTCACAAACATTTGGTAAGGTTCATAAATTAACACTGTGCATTAGATAACTGAACAGAAATGAGGAAATGAAATTATTACCAAAAACATCTATATGAACTTTTGTAAAGCTTTGAATGAATGTGCAATCAATCATTAATACCATTTCCTCATCCTATGTCACTTCAGTTAATACTCAAAGGGAAGTTCCATTAAACACAACACAGTTTTACACATATTGCAGGAAGAATGGTGAACAATTAACAATTTTTACCATTAAGATTGCGTTCCAAATCTGAACAGGTTATGCATAAGAGGGTTACAACTCACTCGATCTCACCTCGACCATCTGCACCCAAAATGAAGAGATTTCGGATGTCTTCTTCTGGTGATGAAGGAGATGTATATTCCATGGCTCTTTCACACTCTTCTTTTTTCTCAGCACAAAATCTAACTTCACTTTGTTCACACTTCCCATGCTCTATGGGGATAAGCAGTGACTCTCGAAGAGCTATTTTTTGTTCTTCTGAGTGCCAAATGCACCTAATGGATCTTTGGCAGGGCGTGCCGCTGTCTTCGGATGTGACGCCACATATATCTTGTAGCAACTTGTGTATAGCTTCAGGTGCCATGCCCTCAAATAATATGCCTGTTGAGGGGGCTACAACATCCTTAGTCTTCTGTTCTGTGCTTTTAATGGCCTTAGCAGTGGTGTTCTTGTCTGGTCCCACACTACGTCCTGCAGTACTCATTTCTTCAATGTCGCTGCTCAATACCACAAACCGAGTGTGATCACTTCGTTGCCCTGTATGCTTTGCAGCAACGTGCTCCTCTTTATCGCCGTCATGTACAAGCACTTTGTATTTTGCTTCAGGTATGGAGATGTCAAATGAAGTGTCTGCTGAGGTGGCAACAACAGGTTTAGTCTTCTCCTCTTCTGTGCTTCTAATTGTCTTAGCAGAAGCGTACTCTTCCTGCTTACTACATCGTGCAATATTCAGTTCCTCTTTGTCACTTCCCAATACCTCAAACCGAGGGCCACCGCGAATACTTCCACTCTGTTGCCTTCCATACTTTGCAGCAACGTCCTCCCCTTTATCGGCGTCACTTACGATGTCTTCTGCGATTTCCCCTGATTTGCACAAACATTTGCACAGCAGAGAGCTGAGGAAACAACGACACTTGCTGCAGATTTCTTGCGAGTTATCACTGGAGTTGCTGCTGGTGTTACTGCTACTTTCTTCTCTCTCCTCTATTTCTTTAATCATTTGTGACAACGCAGACGGTCTGTATGAAGCCATTTGAACCTCTAGGAAAAGATTTGCAAACGTGGAAATCAGATCGGTTATTGCTACCTACTTCTCTTAACAACAATGAGTTATACAGAGCTGGAACCGAACTGCGCGGTTGGTTGATGATGTCATGTTTTACAATCCGTAGAGAAAGTAATTTTGGAGCGATTCTTCTCGGTGAGCAACGACTGTACAAGTAGAAATGAAAGAAGAATGATACTTTTATTCTGTTTTTATTCCATTGATAGAATTATGCAAGGCAATCGGTGAACAATTAAAACTTGCTCAACTGAATCGAGTTTCCGAACTGGAATGAATTGCATTGTCCATACGACTGCGCCATGTTACCAAGATAGAAAAATATATTAGGTAATATATGATTAACTTTGTCATGGTTTCCCGATTACTTCGCAATTATTCGTATACACTTATTCAGCGTCCAGTGTGAAGAAGGGGAACTTCTGTTCGGAGTTTCTTTCTTTGCGAAGATGAAGGAAAAATAACATGTCTTTTATGCTGCAAAGTTGAATCCCACAATTTCAAAGCACCTTAAAGATGACTTTAGACTAAGTGTAATTCCCGTATTTCTAATTTGTCTTCCCTGCTTACATTGCGATTTTTAATATTAATTACGTGATTACTGAAATCGCAATGATTAGCATAACTTGTACGACTTTGAAACAGTGTAAAGCATACCTTTCTTAACGTATATAAAGACAAGCTTGCTCTTAGTTTTATGATCGCAAATGTAACAATTTTATATTTTATTGCACACAATATCGAAGTATGCTTTCCAAGGTCCGGTAGCGTCTAATTTAATCTCAAGTACTTTAAAGGTACTAGAAATATTATCTTTTGTCTTGCCTAATACTAAAATTTATTCTTGAGTCTTAGATACATTTAAACAATAAGCTATAATTGCAGAGCCCATTCTTTAACGACACAAAGTCCATGTGCTAAATTTTCATCTAACATATTAATATCCACATCATGGGATATTAAAGTAGAATCGTCCGCATACATTTCCGGGTGATGAAATTGTAACTAGGTAGATCATTATGGCAAAAAGGAATTACAAATTGCCCAGAATTGACTCTTGAGTTATTCCATGACATTCATTTTGAACACTTGGCGTATCATTATTTTCACTTACATTTTGCATTCTGTAATATAAAAAAGAGGGAATAAATTCTTAGTCTCCACCTTATTCTCACGGAATTTCAACTCTGACTAAAGTAATATTTATGAGATACATAACTGAAATGCCTTTGTTAAATGTTATAGGGTCAAAGAATTAAACTTTACTTCTCAAACATGTTAAAATCTGTTGGACAACAAATGTTATAGCCGTTGCTGCAGACTTTCTTGAACAATTGTCGTACTGCTTGTGGAATATTATACTTTGAAGTAACCTTGTAGCAGTTAGTACAACAATGCATCCAGAGTCTTTGAGAACATGCGTATTGAACTTTCAGCTTTACAACCACTTTATACTTTGTAAAGTTTTCTGGGGTGGAAGGAGATGCACATCCAATGGCTGTTTCAGTATTAAATTCTTTCTCAGCTCATATGATAACCTAACGATTTTACTCCTACGCTCTAAAGCCATAACACTTACGAAGAGCAGTTTTCTGAGTTTGTTTCACCCTCTGCATTAAATATTAAGAGATATCTGATGTATTCTTCTGGGTAAGAAAGAGAAGCATGTTCTCTTGTTCTTTCAGAATGTTAATCTTTCTCAGCACAGATGCCAAGCTTCACTGATTTTACACCTCCTGCATTCCAAAGCCAAACAAAAGCTGAAAGTTTTTTTTCTTCTTTTTTTTTTTTTCTTTCCCCCCCCCCTCTCTGAGTGCCAGTCCACCTAATGGATCCTCGGCTAAGTGTGCCACTCTCTTTGTATATGACGCCACACATAGATTGCTTCATGTGTCGTTCTCTCAAATGAATGTCTGCTACGGCGGTAACAACATGTTTAGTGCTCTCTTCTTTTCATCTAAAGATCTTAGCGATGGTGTACTTTTCTGCACCTTGCCTCATCCTGCAGTTCTCATGTACGCATTATCACTTACCAATAACTCATGCCGAGTGATTCAACTGATACTCCACTCTGTTGGCTTCTACGCTTTGCACGTCCATCTTCATGCAAAATGAACACATTTCAGATGTGTTTCTCTGGGGAAGAAGGAAGTGCATTTTCTGTTGCTCTTTCTAAATGTTCTTCTTTCCCACCACAGATGCAAACTTCGCTGATTTTACTCCTCCTACACTCCAAAGTCATAAGGCTATTCAGTGACTTACCAAGAGCTATTTTTTGTTTCTCTGAGTGCCAAATGAACCTAATGGATGTTTGGAAGGGTGTGCCACTCTCCATAGTTATGACATATGACGCCACATATATCTTGTAGCGATTTGTATATCGATTCAAGTATAATGAGGTCAAATGACATGTCTGCTGAGGCAACAACATGTTTAGTCTTCTCTTCTGTGCTTGTAATTCTCTTAGCAACGCTTTACTTTTTCGGTGCCTCCCACATCCTGCAGTACTCATTACTTCTTTGTAAATCGGCAATTCCTCAAACCCAGTGTTCCCACAGATATTAGAACTCTGTATCTTTTTTCGCTTAGCACCAACATCCTTCCGTTTATTAGCCGTACATTGTCTTCTCCAGATTCTCCTATGCTCTAAAAACATTTGCAGCAAAAAACCTTGGCTAAGAACTGCACTTTCTTTCCATTTATCACCACAAATACTGCTAGTTTTTTCTTCTCTATCTGTCATTTCTTCAATAATTTCTGACAACTCAGACTTTCTGTATGAAGCTATCATAACCTCCAGGAAAATATTTGTAAATATTTAAATTACACGTGTCATTACTAACCTACTATTTTTATGGTAATACCACGATTATAAGGAATTGCTAGTGAATGTCATAAACAATTTGCTTCTGAAAGAGAGAAAAGCTTTTCTTAACACCTTTAAAGAGAAGCATGTTCTAAGCATTCTATCACAAATACAACTACTTTTATAATATTGGGGACCCTCAATGTGCAATATTCAAGTTTTACTTAGGGTGTAATCAAAATCTACATAATTTAACATTATTATTATTATTATTATTATTATTATTATTATTATTATTATTATTATTATTATTATTATTATTATATTTATTATTATTATTATTATTATTATTATTATTATTATTATTATTATTATTATTATCATCATCATTATCATCATCATCATCATCATTATCATTATTATTATTATTATTATTATTATTATTATTATTATTATTATTATTATTATTATTATTATTATTATTATCATGATCATTATTATTATTATTATTGTTATTATTATTATTATTATCATCATAATCATTATTATTATTATTATTATTATTATTATTATTATTATGATCATCATCATCATCATCATCCGGATTTGGACAGTTAAATTCTTTCTCTAGATGAATAAAATTTCTATCTCTTAGTGCAGAGGCTAGTGCACATTTATCCTCGTTGCAGGCATACGAGTAGCGAGACTACTGCGCTACCACCGAGACCTCTACCACCTTTCTGGTATTGTTTTAAGCATGCTGTAAGAAATGTATTCATCGTTGGAATGTATTCCGTTTTGACTTTCGTTGTTGTATCCTTCAAAATTATAATTCCAAGGATACGGGCTTGCAAAATGGAAAGTTTCTACAAAATCTTTGGCAGCAATGGACACTTCCTTTATTATTGTTTCCTTGTTGTTGTAGTTGTTGAACGTACACCATTACTCAATTTTTCTGAGGTTTGTGAATTTGATATGCAAGAAAAGCTTAAGAAATCAATTAGCAGTCTAACAGAAAATAACACTTTATTTATAGATAGTATTTGTATTGCTGAAAACCAATCCATGCTTCATGTTTCTATGGAAAGTATTTCAGAATTTTCTGATCAGAAAAGTATAATTTATGTGCATTTCAGCAGTAGGATATTGACTGTGGTGCAAATTACTGTTTTCTTTTTCCAATTGCCTTCAAGGAAATTAAAATAAATCAATTATATTGTGCCTTAACAATTGGGGGTTAGCAATGAAAAATGGAGCTGAGTTTAAGAAACACAAAAATGGCATAATGTTAATATTCTCCAAGGCGCTTGTAAGGGAATCTGTAACACAAATGCTTTAAAATCTGAGTTATTATTCATAGAACCTCAGCTCATAAAGTAAGTGAAAATAAACCAACATTCCTGCCTCTAAGCTGTATCAATGATATCAAAACTTTAGTGTCTTTCAACGTAGTATCTTTGTTCCCGAGTATTCCAATTGACAAGCTTTTATCCTTTTTGAATGATTGGTTAAAGGAGATAGGAATTAATGAAACTCACGGGAAAAAATACATCCACCTTACTGACATTTGTACAAACCAGTCATATTTTACATTTGCAGGAGGGTTCTATAATCAGAAAACAGGACTCACAATAGGATATACCTTGTCCCCCTTTCTGGCAGATTTATTTATGAGTACATTTGAATCTCACATAATTCCCGCCTTCCCACATGATTTTTTAAATGCTGGTACAGATAGGTTGATGACATTTTTAGTATAATGAAAAAAGAATTTGCTGAAGATGCTTTGAAGCTTTTAAATATACAATATAGGAATGCATCCTTCACACTTGACACAGAAACAAAGAGAATGTTGTCTATTTTAGATATCAAAATTGATAGTAATCATGGAATTTTAGAATTTGGAATTTAATGAAAGGATATGCACATGGATAGCTATATGAAATCAAATGGGTTTAACCCCATAGCTCACAAGCACTCAATTTTCACCAGCTTAACACATAGACTGGTGAGTTTGCCAATCAGTAATGAGGAGTAAAACACAAATTTGAAAAGATGCAGGAGATTACCATTATAAATGATTTTAATAAAAATCTACTAAACCAAAAACTTAATAGATTCAAGAAGAAGAAATTGATCAAGAATACCACCACTTTATTAACTGAAAAAGAGAGACCGGTTTTTAAAACATTCACCTACCATCCAGTAGCTATGAATATATTCGGGAAAAAAAAAAAAATTAAAAAGGTATTAACATTAAATTGGTACCTGTTAACAGATACACTATTAAAATGCTTTAGTGGACAACAGTTTTAATAACATTCTACAGGAGAAAAAGTCAGGCATCTACAAAATAACATGTGAAGAAGAATGTGATAAGATATACTTTGGAAAAAGTAAAAGGAACATAAGAAACACGGTTAAAGGAACATCTCAGGAACGTTAAGTATAAACAGATTGATAGGTCAGCAGTGGCACATCAGTTTTGGAAAGATAATCATGACATAAAAAGAGAAATAAAGTTACTTAATGAAGCACAGGGACGTAGAAAATTGGACTCATGGGAGAAGATTTACATTCATAAACATAAAGGGATCACCTTATGAATCTCGACATTATAGCAGATTATAATACCAATTTCCAGTTTATAAAGCAGAAGCACCGCTTGGACGGAGCCACAGGTCCTGATAGATATTAGTTTCTCATACCAGTCGTCAAGAGCTGGTTGAAGATGGAGAGGATGTCTTTTAAAAACCGGTCCCACCATATCTAAAAGTAGGTGAAGCATAAGAGTGTGTTAGATGACAGATTAATTATAATTTAAAAAATATATAAACTTTTAAAAGTTCCATAATTAGTCAGCAACAAAGTTGTTTAAAGGTGCAAAATGTTTGCTTTTCTCCTTCATTACACATTTAGTTATTTGGCAAGAAGCAAACTTTCACCTCAAAAATATTAATAACAAGCTACAAAAGTCCTATATTTTGCCTCTTTGGTAGATGTATCAAAGAATGGCTAAAGTTAATTGGAGTAATATATTACAAAATCTCCAACCAATTATTTGGTTCCTTGCTATAGTTCTTTATTTACCTACATAAAATCCAATTTTTGTGACTAAATAATGTAAAGGTATTTAAAATGTAAATTGGAACCTGAACAGTGAAGCTAATCATATAATTGATATCATTGTATGATTTAGTTTAACTACACACTCTTAAAGCTGTGAAGTGTTAAGAGCATGTAGTTCAACTAAATCGTACATTGATATCAATTAAATGTAAAGATACTTTAAGAGTTGAGAAAAATGGCTGAAATACTACTGAATATATATCATGTACAGCAAAAGTCTCTAAGAGTGATATTCACCTCTTGAATTCTATACTTGATTAGTGTTGCTCATTTTGCAAAACTGTAACATTTGCAGTATATCTCCTTAATATATAATGCCACAACTGCTCCACAAAAATGACCAATGTTAATTGCTGTTCAGAAATATATGGCACCATTAGAAATGCTCTTGCATTACTGCCAACGTTTCATTTATTCTACTTACCTTAGAACAGAATATGAATTTTCTTATTTTATTCCTGATCATTGTTTGGTTCCTTGGCCTTGGGAAGGAAAGAAACTTCCATTGAAAATGCCACATTGTCCAAAATTATGAACCATAAAAATGCTAATTAAAAGATGTGTTTCTTGTCACAGACAAGCCACTTATTATTAATACAGAATAATTATAGTTTTACTTATGTCCATCTAGTTTCTTATAAGAGGTTATATTTTTGATAAATTTCATGTTTATTACTATCATATTTCATGTATAAGATTTGTAATGCTTACCAATTAACATTTTCTTTCCATCGGGTTCCTTCTATGACGATTACTTGGTTGTCACCCAATGCCTCTGCTTAGAGAGGCAGCTTTCCAGGTATATAAACATTTTAAAACACATTTTTTTCAGGTAATTGTTATAACATCATTTTAAGAAAACTAAACATAAAAAGAGCGGTATGCAATTTGCAGTTCCTCTTCATAAAATTATATCATGAATGCAATAGATCATATTATAGCAAGTAAGAAAACAAGCAATCATTTTAGGATATGGCCTCAACAAAAAAATTATGTGGAGAATAAGTGGACCAGGTGAAGAGAATGAAGGTCAATGAATATGTTAATTTACAGACAAAACTTGATGGAATAGTTAGTCAAGTATTGGATATATGTTGATGTGGTTGTTTAATAAAAGTGGGCAGAAATAAAATACAGATTTGCACAAATTTTTGTAAAGCACTTATTATCCAGCCAAAAGTATGACATGTGTGGATGTGAAATTATCAAATATGAAAGACATTCCTTTGCTTAATTTGTGTACATTACAATAAAGAAAGTAGATGTTATTTTTAAATCTGTGCTTTTCCCATCCCAAATATATATTTTTAGGTGATAAACCTAACATTTCTGTGACAATTGAAAATTTAAACAAGACAAACATTGAGGTAAAGAGCAAAATAAAATACAAATAAATCTGATCCAGACAGAATGAAAGTAGGTGAATTTAGGAGCCTTCAATTAAGTTCACGGTGAAAATGGAAAGAGATAATATTTTACTATTTTTTATTCTGAAGCAAATAAAATGTAATAATGAACTTGAATTTTGCATCTATAGAAAGGACACACATACAGACAACTATGTCAAAGCCCATGGTTTGAATCCAAGATCATATAGGGGGGCAGCATTCAACAGTATGATATACAGACTAATAAATATACCAGAGAGCAATAAAGAATACAAGAATGAATATGTACACATAATAGAAGCAGCTCAATCCAATGGGTTCAACAGGCAGATGATTAACCGCAGAAAATCAAAAGATTCCAGAAACAAATAAGAATTAAACAAATAACAGCTTTGAGTGATTTAAGAAGGGGAAGAAACATTTAAAAAGTTCACTTACCACCCATCAGCCAATAAGAAATTTCAAAAGCTTTTCAAAATGTACAACATCAACTTAGCACCTCAAAACTGATATAACGTAAAAAATTTATTGAAAATAGACAAAACAGATCCCAGGCCCAAAGAGAAAAATTCCTGTTTTTACCAGATTAATAGTAGGGACTGTGATACATTCTGCATAGGGAAGACAAGGAGAAGTATAGACATTAGTTTCAAGGTACATAGGAATAACATCCATTAAAAACAAATAGCTAAATCGGCTGTGGAAGCTCATATTTTGAATAAGAAACATAAAATAGCAAAAGGCATTAAGTTATTAAATACTAAACTTAAGTATTCATTTTTACACTGAATTCCACATGCTTACATAAAAATAAGACAAGTTTCAGGGGAATTTCCCCCATCTTCAGTCGCTCACTGAATCCCCATTACTTGAAACGAGACACCCATATGTTCCTGTGGTGGCAGCTTTGTAAGTACAATATTTATTAAATGCTGTTCAACAACCAAAAGAACTAAATGTATAGTAAAGGATTTATATAAAATAGCATGAGCATAACCTTATGAATTTTGATATCCTGGATGCAGACAGCACCTTATTTAAGTTTATCACTAGACCACCAGAGCCAAATCAGATACTCACCTACCCAGCTCCTTCAAACAATCAGTCAAACAGTCGTTTAAGATCTGAAGATGTGTACGATAGTTTCAGATACCATATGTCCTGAGTAAATCTCATTTAATTGAAAGCATAAAGAGTGTTTTTAACATCTGATTAATCAATTCAGACTTTCTACAAATTTTGCATTACTGTCCACTTCCTTCAAACACAGTTACACAACTGTCTTTCTATGCATACCACATAATTATAATTTGCATACTCCATGGTCGTTGTTTATGGAAAGTGTTTTATGCTCTGCTTTCCTGTAGGTTGTACCATTCACTTGATATTGCTATGGGGAAGAAGTATTTTTCAAAGAACAGCTTTAAATTCTAGGATGAAGAAATCTAATTGTGACTTGCAAGTTTGCCCACATTGCATTTACCATGGAAAAATCATGCTCTAAAATGCCAGGTGATTTATCTGTCAAAATGATGAATACAGATAATGGTCTAATACATTTATTTTCTACATATTCAGTTATTCTGCTATTGGCTCCTTAGTTCATCTGCATAGTGAATTTATTGATATATTCAACTTATTTTAACTTTATTCATCAGAAGCAGCAATGTAAAAATTTTTAAAGATACCATGATTGGTTACTTTTGTTTTACAATTAAGTATACGATGGGTTATAATGTACTGAGTTATTTTCAGTTTGTTTGAGATAACTACCTTAAGTGATTAGCCTTAGGATAGTTCCCTCATTACTAAAGTTGGGTTGTAGTCAATTTCTTAAAAAGAGCAACAAATTTGCTATAGCATTCTTGTTGTAAATCATACTTTACAACTCACAAGGGTAATAGGCCTTTTCACAAAAATCTGTTTTGTCATGTATATTAAACTACATATAATGGATGACTAGCCTACATTTTAGACTTACCCGTATAGCTGGAATAGCAGTGATGCACCAGCAATGCTTCCTTTCAAAAAAGGCAGTACAGTCCAGCGGGGAAAACCAAGGAATGACTGCAGTTATGCAGAGAAATTGTAATGCATAGAAACAAGTAATCAAATGCAAAACATGAACTTTTTACAATGCATGTTAATAACTAATCACATTCTGTATACAGTCAAACTGAAATGAGAGACTGTAAAGTAGCAATGTTCAACTCAAAGGAAAAAATTAATACGGGAAAAGCCATATGCTTTTAGCAGAATATTTTTGCATATTTCCAGTTAACCTAACCCAAACTGACCTAAGCTAACTTATCCTATACATTAACAGAATAACTGAAATAATTTTTTTAAACCTAACCTAACCTTTATTTGCAACCTATTTGTATAACTTTTGGAATTCTTTTTTAAACCTAAGCAAATGTATCCTGACCAAACAAAATTTGACACAAAGATGAAATAAAAGTGAAATTGCAACCTATGTATGGTCCCTACCTATAAGGTAAAATATATTATAATAAGAAAAGTGTACACAAATTATGAAGGCTATAAAGCAAATCAACCCCTGAAGGAGGCAAATCCCCTGTTGGTAGTATGACACTGTAACAACTGAGCATCAGGCTGAAATAACTGCAACGTAAATATGCAGCTACATTAGTTGACTAGAATGAGGCTCAATTTTCTACCTTGCCTTCTGCTACTGTTCACAAAAAGGGTTAAAACTGATACACAGAGATGATTCTAGCTCTATGGGTTAGTCATTTCAGTGCCACATACACAACTTTTGCTCGCATAAACAGATATTCTTATTGAAGATACAAGACTTTGCTTCCTTATTTTTGTTTTTAAAACTCTAAGGAACAATTGCTACTAAAAACTGAAAATTTTGCCATAAATTTGTGATATTAGGACTGAAATAGACAATTAGCCAAAAGTGGCATTTAGGACTCTAAGTGCGTCAAAGAGTTAAGTAAATATTGTCATTGATTTCACATTACTCTTGTACTAATTTCATATTACATAAAGGTTCTCAAATTTTTGTTTGTTTTTTTGCTAATTTATGCAATATATGATGCTATGTCAGAAAAGTCCAAACTTTAAATCTGCATTTTCCAAGCTTGAAAAATTATTGGCTACAATCATTAAAAAAAAAAATCTAATTACTGTACAATGTTCTTTCGTCTTGCTTCCAGTTACTACACATTTTATGGTTGCCAAACATCTAATTACAACATATAACAAATTATTTATGAGTAAGTCACTACATTTATTCCACACTTACCTGAACAGGTTTCAATGGCCCGAGTGGAACCGTGTTGACCATTAAAGAAATGTGCCTTTAAAACATGTCCAAGTAAGTGGAATAAATCTAGTGAAATTTGAATGACTTCCTCATAAATAATTTGACATATGATACAATATTTCACTGTTAAAAACCCAAAATATTCAAATTGATCTAATTATATGCTTAGTAATGTGTCCTCTGCGGCATTTTGGTTCCCAGACACGAGGTAAACATCTGAAAATATAAAGCAATCGCATTGCTGCATCTTGATGCTAAACATTGTGCAATTTATTAAATAAGCACATGCATTACTAAGTACAAGGAAGAACTAGTTGATATTCAAATGTAGCCATGACTTACTATAATAGGAGTCGGTCTTTACTGAAAATACAGATGGTAGAACATAACCATTTTCTTATATTATAAGGCAAGCAAGCTATAGCTATAGGGATGTAATAATATTCACATAAGAATACCTTGAGGTGATACGCACTGAAGATAGATATTTTGAAAAGCTGTCCACATCTCTTGTCCAGAATTGCACTGTCCTGAAAAGGACTAAGTCCAGTTCAGCTATCTCCACAGTTACCACTCCTGTCTACTAACCCTAATCCAATGCAAGCAAGCAGGAGGAATTTAAAATAAATCCTTAAATGAATCATGCACTCTCATAGGGATTCAGGAATTATGTTATCTTCTATGCCATATATGGTGGTTCATACCCTGTTTTCAAAGTTGAAACAGCCATTTAACTTGTATATCCATAAATATAACCCTATACCAGTAAAAGGCACAGATCCAAGATAATGTACTTCACTTACAACATTCTTAATCAAGCTTTTAATTCTACTGAATTTACCCAGAATGATTCATAAAAAGCAGTTCTTATTTACTTGATGTGTGGTATTTCTGATAATGTTGTTACATTGCTTAAGGTATTACCAGCTTTCTATTCAATGTACTACATATAATTTTCATTGAAATGCCTAATAATTAAATTTAATACATTTCAGGATCATTAGTTATGAGAGTTGCAGGCTTTGTTATGGGACAATATGGCAATTTTTTTGTGTGTGCATCATTTCCTCCTCATCTTTACCTTTAACAAAACTATACACTTTTGCATGCCAGCCAGTACATTCAGAAATAAAAAGTAATAACAAATTACTTCATTTTCAATTAAATTTGTGAAATAATAATTACTCTCCACTTAAATATTGTGCGCATACAATTATAATATTAACTATGGTGACAAAAAATAATCCGTCTTATGATATCAAGCTCTTGTTATGACTGCACGAAAATACTAATGATTAATTGTGTTGTGCATTCCAGAATTCTGTGCACATCCGTAAACTCCAATATACTATAATGAATAAAGTATGTTACATTCATACTTCTTGCCCCGTATATTTTTCCAGAAGTAAAATACTTTCGATCACATAATGGGAATAGTTATATCTTATATATGAATGCTTTTATATCTTCTAAGGAAACTCAAGATAATTTATTCACAAGTTCTCACCCTCATCAGGTTCCAAACCAAATAGATAAACAAACATTTTTATATGGCTCTTATGATTCTTTGGTTGAATCTCTCTTCTCATTAACCAAAATACACAAATTAATAAAGTCAAAAGTTACATCTTACTTGAACATCACAGTGCACTGTCACAAACATTTGGTAAGGTTCATAAATTAACACTGTGCATTAGATAACTGAACAGAAATGAGGAAATGAAATTATTACCAAAAACATCTATATGAACTTTTGTAAAGCTTTGAATGAATGTGCAATCAATCATTAATACCATTTCCTCATCCTATGTCACTTCAGTTAATACTCAAAGGGAAGTTCCATTAAACACAACACAGTTTTACACATATTGCAGGAAGAATGGTGAACAATTAACAATTTTTACCATTAAGATTGCGTTCCAAATCTGAACAGGTTATGCATAAGAGGGTTACAACTCACTCGATCTCACCTCGACCATCTGCACCCAAAATGAAGAGATTTCGGATGTCTTCTTCTGGTGATGAAGGAGATGTATATTCCATGGCTCTTTCACACTCTTCTTTTTTCTCAGCACAAAATCTAACTTCACTTTGTTCACACTTCCCATGCTCTATGGGGATAAGCAGTGACTCTCGAAGAGCTATTTTTTGTTCTTCTGAGTGCCAAATGCACCTAATGGATCTTTGGCAGGGCGTGCCGCTGTCTTCGGATGTGACGCCACATATATCTTGTAGCAACTTGTGTATAGCTTCAGGTGCCATGCCCTCAAATAATATGCCTGTTGAGGGGGCTACAACATCCTTAGTCTTCTGTTCTGTGCTTTTAATGGCCTTAGCAGTGGTGTTCTTGTCTGGTCCCACACTACGTCCTGCAGTACTCATTTCTTCAATGTCGCTGCTCAATACCACAAACCGAGTGTGATCACTTCGTTGCCCTGTATGCTTTGCAGCAACGTGCTCCTCTTTATCGCCGTCATGTACAAGCACTTTGTATTTTGCTTCAGGTATGGAGATGTCAAATGAAGTGTCTGCTGAGGTGGCAACAACAGGTTTAGTCTTCTCCTCTTCTGTGCTTCTAATTGTCTTAGCAGAAGCGTACTCTTCCTGCTTACTACATCGTGCAATATTCAGTTCCTCTTTGTCACTTCCCAATACCTCAAACCGAGGGCCACCGCGAATACTTCCACTCTGTTGCCTTCCATACTTTGCAGCAACGTCCTCCCCTTTATCGGCGTCACTTACGATGTCTTCTGCGATTTCCCCTGATTTGCACAAACATTTGCACAGCAGAGAGCTGAGGAAACAACGACACTTGCTGCAGATTTCTTGCGAGTTATCACTGGAGTTGCTGCTGGTGTTACTGCTACTTTCTTCTCTCTCCTCTATTTCTTTAATCATTTGTGACAACGCAGACGGTCTGTATGAAGCCATTTGAACCTCTAGGAAAAGATTTGCAAACGTGGAAATCAGATCGGTTATTGCTACCTACTTCTCTTAACAACAATGAGTTATACAGAGCTGGAACCGAACTGCGCGGTTGGTTGATGATGTCATGTTTTACAATCCGTAGAGAAAGTAATTTTGGAGCGATTCTTCTCGGTGAGCAACGACTGTACAAGTAGAAATGAAAGAAGAATGATACTTTTATTCTGTTTTTATTCCATTGATAGAATTATGCAAGGCAATCGGTGAACAATTAAAACTTGCTCAACTGAATCGAGTTTCCGAACTGGAATGAATTGCATTGTCCATACGACTGCGCCATGTTACCAAGATAGAAAAATATATTAGGTAATATATGATTAACTTTGTCATGGTTTCCCGATTACTTCGCAATTATTCGTATACACTTATTCAGCGTCCAGTGTGAAGAAGGGGAACTTCTGTTCGGAGTTTCTTTCTTTGCGAAGATGAAGGAAAAATAACATGTCTTTTATGCTGCAAAGTTGAATCCCACAATTTCAAAGCACCTTAAAGATGACTTTAGACTATGTGTAATTCCCGTATTTCTAATTTGTCTTCCCTGCTTACATTGCGATTTTTAATATTAATTACGTGATTACTGAAATCGCAATGATTAGCATAACTTGTACGACTTTGAAACAGTGTAAAGCATACCTTTCTTAACGTATATAAAGACAAGCTTGCTCTTAGTTTTATGATCGCAAATGTAACAATTTTATATTTTATTGCACACAATATCGAAGTATGCTTTCCAAGGTCCGGTAGCGTCTAATTTAATCTCAAGTACTTTAAAGGTACTAGAAATATTATCTTTTGTCTTGCCTAATACTAAAATTTATTCTTGAGTCTTAGATACATTTAAACAATAAGCTATAATTGCAGAGCCCATTCTTTAACGACACAAAGTCCATGTGCTAAATTTTCATCTAACATATTAATATCCACATCATGGGATATTAAAGTAGAATCGTCCGCATACATTTCCGGGTGATGAAATTGTAACTAGGTAGATCATTATGGCAAAAAGGAATTACAAATTGCCCAGAATTGACTCTTGAGTTATTCCATGACATTCATTTTGAACACTTGGCGTATCATTATTTTCACTTACATTTTGCATTCTGTAATATAAAAAAGAGGGAATAAATTCTTAGTCTCCACCTTATTCTCACGGAATTTCAACTCTGACTAAAGTAATATTTATGAGATACATAACTGAAATGCCTTTGTTAAATGTTATAGGGTCAAAGAATTAAACTTTACTTCTCAAACATGTTAAAATCTGTTGGACAACAAATGTTATAGCCGTTGCTGCAGACTTTCTTGAACAATTGTCGTACTGCTTGTGGAATATTATACTTTGAAGTAACCTTGTAGCAGTTAGTACAACAATGCATCCAGAGTCTTTGAGAACATGCGTATTGAACTTTCAGCTTTACAACCACTTTATACTTTGTAAAGTTTTCTGGGGTGGAAGGAGATGCACATCCAATGGCTGTTTCAGTATTAAATTCTTTCTCAGCTCATATGATAACCTAACGATTTTACTCCTACGCTCTAAAGCCATAACACTTACGAAGAGCTGTTTTCTGAGTTTGTTTCACCCTCTGCATTAAATATTAAGAGATATCTGATGTATTCTTCTGGGTAAGAAAGAGAAGCATGTTCTCTTGTTCTTTCAGAATGTTAATCTTTCTCAGCACAGATGCCAAGCTTCACTGATTTTACACCTCCTGCATTCCAAAGCCAAACAAAAGCTGAAAGTTTTTTTTCTTCTTTTTTTTTTTTTTTTTCACCTAAGTCCACCTAATGGATCCTCGGCTAAGTGTGCCACTCTCTTTGGATATGACGCCACACATAGATTGCTTCATGTGTCGTTCTCTCAAATGAATGTCTGCTACGGCGGTAACAACATGTTTAGTGCTCTCTTCTTTTCATCTAAAGATCTTAGCGATGGTGTACTTTTCTGCACCTTGCCTCATCCTGCAGTTCTCATGTACGCATTATCACTTACCAATAACTCATGCCGAGTGATTCAACTGATACTCCACTCTGTTGGCTTCTACGCTTTGCACGTCCATCTTCATGCAAAATGAACACATTTCAGATGTGTTTCTCTGGGGAAGAAGGAAGTGCATTTTCTGTTGCTCTTTCTAAATGTTCTTCTTTCCCACCACAGATGCAAACTTCGCTGATTTTACTCCTCCTACACTCCAAAGTCATAAGGCTATTCAGTGACTTACCAAGAGCTATTTTTTGTTTCTCTGAGTGCCAAATGAACCTAATGGATGTTTGGAAGGGTGTGCCACTCTCCATAGTTATGACATATGACGCCACATATATCTTGTAGCGATTTGTATATCGATTCAAGTATAATGAGGTCAAATGACATGTCTGCTGAGGCAACAACATGTTTAGTCTTCTCTTCTGTGCTTGTAATTCTCTTAGCAACGCTTTACTTTTTCGGTGCCTCCCACATCCTGCAGTACTCATTACTTCTTTGTAAATCGGCAATTCCTCAAACCCAGTGTTCCCACAGATATTAGAACTCTGTATCTTTTTTCGCTTAGCACCAACATCCTTCCGTTTATTAGCCGTACATTGTCTTCTCCAGATTCTCCTATGCTCTAAAAACATTTGCAGCAAAAAACCTTGGCTAAGAACTGCACTTTCTTTCCATTTATCACCACAAATACTGCTAGTTTTTTCTTCTCTATCTGTCATTTCTTCAATAATTTCTGACAACTCAGACTTTCTGTATGAAGCTATCATAACCTCCAGGAAAATATTTGTAAATATTTAAATTACACGTGTCATTACTAACCTACTATTTTTATGGTAATACCACGATTATAAGGAATTGCTAGTGAATGTCATAAACAATTTGCTTCTGAAAGAGAGAAAAGCTTTTCTTAACACCTTTAAAGAGAAGCATGTTCTAAGCATTCTATCACAAATACAACTTTTTTTATAATATTGGGGACCCTCAATGTGCAATATTCAAGTTTTACTTAGGGTGTAATCAAAATCTACATAATTTAACATTATTATTATTATTATTATTATTATTATTATTATTATTATTATTATTATTATTATTATTATTATTATTATTATTATTATTATTATTATTATTATATTTTATTATTATTATTATTATTATTATTATTATTATTATTATTATTATTATTATTATTATTATTATTATTATTATTATTATTATCATCATCATCATCATCATCATCATCATCATTATTATTATTATTATTATTATTATTATTATTATTATTATTATTATTATTATTATTATTATTATTATTATTATTATTATTATTATTATTATTATCATGATCATTATTATTATTATTATTATTATTATTATTATTATTATTATTATTATTATTGTTATTATTATTATTATTATCATCATCATCATTATTATTATTATTATTATTATTATTATTATTATTATTATTATTATTATTATTATTATTATTATGATCATCATCATCATCATCATCCGGATTTGGACAGTTAAATTCTTTCTCTAGATGAATAAAATTTCTATCTCTTAGTGCAGAGGCTAGTGCACATTTATCCTCGTTGCAGGCATACGAGTAGCGAGACTACTGCGCTACCACCGAGACCTCTACCACCTTTCTGGTATTGTTTTAAGCATGCTGTAAGAAATGTATTCATCGTTGGAATGTATTCCGTTTTGACTTTCGTTGTTGTATCCTTCAAAATTATAATTCCAAGGATACGGGCTTGCAAAATGGAAAGTTTCTACAAAATCTTTGGCAGCAATGGACACTTCCTTTATTATTGTTTCCTTGTTGTTGTAGTTGTTGAACGTACACCATTACTCAATTTTTCTGAGGTTTGTGAATTTGATATGCAAGAAAAGCTTAAGAAATCAATTAGCAGTCTAACAGAAAATAACACTTTATTTATAGATAGTATTTGTATTGCTGAAAACCAATCCATGCTTCATGTTTCTATGGAAAGTATTTCAGAATTTTCTGATCAGAAAAGTATAATTTATGTGCATTTCAGCAGTAGGATATTGACTGTGGTGCAAATTACTGTTTTCTTTTTCCAATTGCCTTCAAGGAAATTAAAATAAATCAATTATATTGTGCCTTAACAATTGGGGGTTAGCAATGAAAAATGGAGCTGAGTTTAAGAAACACAAAAATGGCATAATGTTAATATTCTCCAAGGCGCTTGTAAGGGAATCTGTAACACAAATGCTTTAAAATCTGAGTTATTATTCATAGAACCTCAGCTCATAAAGTAAGTGAAAATAAACCAACATTCCTGCCTCTAAGCTGTATCAATGATATCAAAACTTTAGTGTCTTTCTACGTAGTATCTTTGTTCCCGAGTATCCAATTGACAAGCTTTTATCCTTTTTGAATGATTGGTTAAAGGAGATAGGAATTAATGAAACTCACGGGAAAAAATACATCCACCTTACTGGCATTTGTACAAACCAGTCATATTTTACATTTGCAGGAGGGTTCTATAATCAGAAAACAGGACTCACAATAGGAAATCCCTTGTCCCCCTTTCTGGCAGATTTATTTCTGAGTACATTTGAATCTCACATAATTCCCGCCTTCCCACATGATTTTTTAAATGCTGGTACAGATAGGTTGATGACATTTTTAGTATAATGAAAAAAGAATTTGCTGAAGATGCTTTGACGCTTTTAAATATACAATATAGGAATGCATCCTTCACACTTGACACAGAAACAAAGAGAATGTTGTCTATTTTAGATATCAAAATTGATAGTAATCATGGAATTTTAGAATTTGGAATTTAATGAAAGGATATGCACATGGATAGCTATATGAAATCAAATGGGTTTAACCCCATAGCTCACAAGCACTCAATTTTCACCAGCTTAACACATAGACTGGTGAGTTTGCCAATCAGTAATGAGGAGTACAACACAAATTTGAAAAGATGCAGGAGATTACCATTATAAATGATTTTAATAAAAATCTACTAAACCAAAAACTTAATAGATTCAAGAAGAAGAAATTGATCAAGAATACCACCACTTTATTAACTGAAAAAGAGAGACCGGTTTTTAAAACATTCACCTACCATCCAGTAGCTATGAATATACTCGGAAAAAAAAAAAATTAAAAAGGTATTAACATTAAATTGGTACCTGTTAACAGATACACTATTAAAATGCTTTAGTGGACAACAGTTTTAATAACATTCTACAGGAGAAAAAGTCAGGCATCTACAAAATAACATGTGAAGAAGAATGTGATAAGATATACTTTGGAAAAAGTAAAAGGAACATAAGAACACGGTTAAAGGAACATCTCAGGAACGTTAAGTATAAACAGATTGATAGGTCAGCAGTGGCACATCAGTTTTGGAAAGATAATCATGACATAAAAAGAGAAATAAAGTTACTTAATGAAGCACAGGGACGTAGAAAATTGGACTCATGGGAGAAGATTTACATTCATAAACATAAAGGGATCACCTTATGAATCTCGACATTATAGCAGATTATAATACCAATTTCCAGTTTATAAAGCAGAAGCACCGCTTGGACGGAGCCACAGGTCCTGATAGATATTAGTTTCTCATACCAGTCGTCAAGAGCTGGTTGAAGATGGAGAGGATGTCTTTTAAAAACCGGTCCCACCATATCTAAAAGTAGGTGAAGCATAAGAGTGTGTTAGATGACAGATTAATTATAATTTAAAAAATATATAAACTTTTAAAAGTTCCATAATTAGTCAGCAACAAAGTTGTTTAAAGGTGCAAAATGTTTGCTTTTCTCCTTCATTACACATTTAGTTATTTGGCAAGAAGCAAACTTTCAATTCAAAAATATTAATAACAAGCTACAAAAGTCCTATATTTTGCCTCTTTGGTAGATGTATCAAAGAATGGCTAAAGTTAATTGGAGTAATATATTACAAAATCTCCAACCAATTATTTGGTTCCTTGCTATAGTTCTTTATTTACCTACATAAAATCCAATTTTTGTGACTAAATAATGTAAAGGTATTTAAAATGTAAATTGGAACCTGAACAGTGAAGCTAATCATATAATTGATATCATTGTATGATTTAGTTTAACTACACACTCTTAAAGCTGTGAAGTGTTAAGAGCATGTAGTTCAACTAAATCGTACATTGATATCAATTAAATGTAAAGATACTTTAAGAGTTGAGAAAAATGGCTGAAATACTACTGAATATATATCATGTACAGCAAAAGTCTCTAAGAGTGATATTCACCTCTTGAATTCTATACTTGATTAGTGTTGCTCATTTTGCAAAACTGTAACATTTGCAGTATATCTCCTTAATATATAATGCCACAACTGCTCCACAAAAATGACCAATGTTAATTGCTGTTCAGAAATATACGGCACCATTAGAAATGCTCTTGCATTACTGCCAACGTTTCATTTATTCTACTTACCTTAGAACAGAATATGAATTTTCTTATTTTATTCCTGATCATTGTTTGGTTCCTTGGCCTTGGGAAGGAAAGAAACTTCCATTGAAAATGCCACATTGTCCAAAATTATGAACCATAAAAATGCTAATTAAAAGATGTGTTTCTTGTCACAGACAAGCCACTTATTATTAATACAGAATAATTATAGTTTTACTTATGTCCATCTAGTTTCTTATAAGAGGTTATATTTTTGATAAATTTCATGTTTATTACTATCATATTTCATGTATAAGATTTGTAATGCTTACCAATTAACATTTTCTTTCCATCGGGTTCCTTCTATGACGATTACTTGGTTGTCACCCAATGCCTCTGCTTAGAGAGGCAGCTTTCCAGGTATATAAACATTTTAAAACACATTTTTTTCAGGTAATTGTTATAACATCATTTTAAGAAAACTAAACATAAAAAGAGCGGTATGCAATTTGCAGTTCCTCTTCATAAAATTATATCATGAATGCAATAGATCATATTATAGCAAGTAAGAAAACAAGCAATCATTTTAGGATATGGCCTCAACAAAAAAATTATGTGGAGAATAAGTGGACCAGGTGAAGAGAATGAAGGTCAATGAATATGTTAATTTACAGACAAAACTTGATGGAATAGTTAGCCAAGTATTGGATATATGTTGATGTGGTTGTTTAATAAAAGTGGGCAGAAATAAAATACAGATTTGCACAAATTTTTGTAAAGCACTTATTATCCAGCCAAAAGTATGACATGTGTGGATGTGAAATTATCAAATATGAAAGACATTCCTTTGCTTAATTTGTGTACATTACAATAAAGAAAGTAGATGTTATTTTTAAATCTGTGCTTTTCCCATCCCAAATATATATTTTTAGGTGATAAACCTAACATTTCTGTGACAATTGAAAATTTAAACAAGACAAACATTGAGGTAAAGAGCAAAATAAAATACAAATAAATCTGATCCAGACAGAATGAAAGTAGGTGAATTTAGGAGCCTTCAATTAAGTTCACGGTGAAAATGGAAAGAGATAATATTTTACTATTTTTTATTCTGAAGCAAATAAAATGTAATAATGAACTTGAATTTTGCATCTATAGAAAGGACACACATACAGACAACTATGTCAAAGCCCATGGTTTGAATCCAAGATCATATAGGGGGGCAGCATTCAACAGTATGATATACAGACTAATAAATATACCAGAGAGCAATAAAGAATACAAGAATGAATATGTACACATAATAGAAGCAGCTCAATCCAATGGGTTCAACAGGCAGATGATTAACCGCAGAAAATCAAAAGATTCCAGAAACAAATAAGAATTAAACAAATAACAGCTTTGAGTGATTTAAGAAGGGGAAGAAACATTTAAAAAGTTCACTTACCACCCATCAGCCAATAAGAAATTTCAAAAGCTTTTCAAAATGTATAACATCAACTTAGCACCTCAAAACTGATATAACGTAAAAAATTTATTGAAAATAGACAAAACAGATCCCAGGCCCAAAGAGAAAAATTCCTGTTTTTACCAGATTAATAGTAGGGACTGTGATACATTCTGCATAGGGAAGACAAGGAGAAGTATAGACATTAGTTTCAAGGTACATAGGAATAACATCCATTAAAAACAAATAGCTAAATCGGCTGTGGAAGCTCATATTTTGAATAAGAAACATAAAATAGCAAAAGGCATTAAGTTATTAAATACTAAACTTAAGTATTCATTTTTACACTGAATTCCACATGCTTACATAAAAATAAGACAAGTTTCAGGGGAATTTCCCCCATCTTCAGTCGCTCACTGAATCCCCATTACTTGAAACGAGACACCCATATGTTCCTGTGGTGGCAGCTTTGTAAGTACAATATTTATTAAATGCTGTTCAACAACCAAAAGAACTAAATGTATAGTAAAGGATTTATATAAAATAACATGAGCATAACCTTATGAATTTTGATATCCTGGATGCAGACAGCACCTTATTTAAGTTTATCACTAGACCACCAGAGCCAAATCAGATACTCACCTACCCAGCTCCTTCAAACAATCCAACAGTCGTTTAAGATCTGAAGATGTGTACGATAGTTTCAGATACCATATGTCCTGAGTAAATCTCATTTAATTGAAAGCATAAAGAGTGTTTTTAACATCTGATTAATCAATTCAGACTTTCTACAAATTTTGCATTACTGTCCACTTCCTTCAAACACAGTTACACAACTGTCTTTCTATGCATACCACATAATTATAATTTGCATACTCCATGGTCGTTGTTTATGGAAAGTGTTTTATGCTCTGCTTTCCTGTAGGTTGTACCATTCACTTGATATTGCTATGGGGAAGAAGTATTTTTCAAAGAACAGCTTTAAATTCTAGGATGAAGAAATCTAATTGTGACTTGCAAGTTTGCCCACATTGCATTTACCATGGAAAAATCATGCTCTAAAATGCCAGGTGATTTATCTGTCAAAATGATGAATACAGATAATGGTCTAATACATTTATTTTCTACATATTCAGTTATTCTGCTATTGGCTCCTTAGTTCATCTGCATAGTGAATTTATTGATATATTCAACTTATTTTAACTTTATTCATCAGAAGCAGCAATGTAAAAATTTTTAAAGATACCATGATTGGTTACTTTTGTTTTACAATTAAGTATACGATGGGTTATAATGTACTGAGTTATTTTCAGTTTGTTTGAGATAACTACCTTAAGTGATTAGCCTTAGGATAGTTCCCTCATTACTAAAGTTGGGTTGTAGTCAATTTCTTAAAAAGAGCAACAAATTTGCTATAGCATTCTTGTTGTAAATCATACTTTACAACTCACAAGGGTAATAGGCCTTTTCACAAAAATCTGTTTTGTCATGTATATTAAACTACATATAATGGATGACTAGCCTACATTTTAGACTTACCCGTATAGCTGGAATAGCAGTGATGCACCAGCAATGCTTCCTTTCAAAAAAGGCAGTACAGTCCAGCGGGGAAAACCAAGGAATGACTGCAGTTATGCAGAGAAATTGTAATGCATAGAAACAAGTAATCAAATGCAAAACATGAACTTTTTACAATGCATGTTAATAACTAATCACATTCTGTATACAGTCAAACTGAAATGAGAGACTGTAAAGTAGCAATGTTCAACTCAAAGGAAAAAATTAATACGGGAAAAGCCATATGCTTTTAGCAGAATATTTTTGCATATTTCCAGTTAACCTAACCCAAACTGACCTAAGCTAACTTATCCTATACATTAACAGAATAACTGAAATAATTTTTTTAAACCTAACCTAACCTTTATTTGCAACCTATTTGTATAACTTTTGGAATTCTTTTTTAAACCTAAGCAAATGTATCCTGACCAAACAAAATTTGACACAAAGATGAAATAAAAGTGAAATTGCAACCTATGTATGGTCCCTACCTATAAGGTAAAATATATTATAATAAGAAAAGTGTACACAAATTATGAAGGCTATAAAGCAAATCAACCCCTGAAGGAGGCAAATCCCCTGTTGGTAGTATGACACTGTAACAACTGAGCATCAGGCTGAAATAACTGCAACGTAAATATGCAGCTACATTAGTTGACTAGAATGAGGCTCAATTTTCTACCTTGCCTTCTGCTACTGTTCACAAAAAGGGTTAAAACTGATACACAGAGATGATTCTAGCTCTATGGGTTAGTCATTTCAGTGCCACATACACAACTTTTGCTCGCATAAACAGATATTCTTATTGAAGATACAAGACTTTGCTTCCTTATTTTTGTTTTTAAAACTCTAAGGAACAATTGCTACTAAAAACTGAAAATTTTGCCATAAATTTGTGATATTAGGACTGAAATAGACAATTAGCCAAAAGTGGCATTTAGGACTCTAAGTGCGTCAAAGAGTTAAGTAAATATTGTCATTGATTTCACATTACTCTTGTACTAATTTCATATTACATAAAGGTTCTCAAATTTTTGTTTGTTTTTTTGCTAATTTATGCAATATATGATGCTATGTCAGAAAAGTCCAAACTTTAAATCTGCATTTTCCAAGCTTGAAAAATTATTGGCTACAATCATTAAAAAAAAAAATCTAATTACTGTACAATGTTCTTTCGTCTTGCTTCCAGTTACTACACATTTTATGGTTGCCAAACATCTAATTACAACATATAACAAATTATTTATGAGTAAGTCACTACATTTATTCCACACTTACCTGAACAGGTTTCAATGGCCCGAGTGGAACCGTGTTGACCATTAAAGAAATGTGCCTTTAAAACATGTCCAAGTAAGTGGAATAAATCTAGTGAAATTTGAATGACTTCCTCATAAATAATTTGACATATGATACAATATTTCACTGTTAAAAACCCAAAATATTCAAATTGATCTAATTATATGCTTAGTAATGTGTCCTCTGCGGCATTTTGGTTCCCAGACACGAGGTAAACATCTGAAAATATAAAGCAATCGCATTGCTGCATCTTGATGCTAAACATTGTGCAATTTATTAAATAAGCACATGCATTACTAAGTACAAGGAAGAACTAGTTGATATTCAAATGTAGCCATGACTTACTATAATAGGAGTCGGTCTTTACTGAAAATACAGATGGTAGAACATAACCATTTTCTTATATTATAAGGCAAGCAAGCTATAGCTATAGGGATGTAATAATATTCACATAAGAATACCTTGAGGTGATACGCACTGAAGATAGATATTTTGAAAAGCTGTCCACATCTCTTGTCCAGAATTGCACTGTCCTGAAAAGGACTAAGTCCAGTTCAGCTATCTCCACAGTTACCACTCCTGTCTACTAACCCTAATCCAATGCAAGCAAGCAGGAGGAATTTAAAATAAATCCTTAAATGAATCATGCACTCTCATAGGGATTCAGGAATTATGTTATCTTCTATGCCATATATGGTGGTTCATACCCTGTTTTCAAAGTTGAAACAGCCATTTAACTTGTATATCCATAAATATAACCCTAGACCAGTAAAAGGCACAGATCCAAGATAATGTACTTCACTTACAACATTCTTAATCAAGCTTTTAATTCTACTGAATTTACCCAGAATGATTCATAAAAAGCAGTTCTTATTTACTTGATGTGTGGTATTTCTGATAATGTTGTTACATTGCTTAAGGTATTACCGGCTTTCTATTCAATGTACTACATATAATTTTCATTGAAATGCCTAATAATTAAATTTAATACATTTCAGGATCATTAGTTATGAGAGTTGCAGGCTTTGTTATGGGACAATATGGCAATTTTTTTGTGTGTGCATCATTTCCTCCTCATCTTTACCTTTAACAAAACTATACACTTTTGCATGCCAGCCAGTACATTCAGAAATAAAAAGTAATAACAAATTACTTCATTTTCTATTAAATTTGTGAAATAATAATTACTCTCCACTTAAATATTGTGCGCATACAATTATAATATTAACTATGGTGACAAAAAATAATCCGTCTTATGATATCAAGCTCTTGTTATGACTGCACGAAAATACTAATGATTAATTGTGTTGTGCATTCCAGAATTCTGTGCACATCCGTAAACTCCAATATACTATAATGAATAAAGTATGTTACATTCATACTTCTTGCCCCGTATATTTTTCCAGAAGTAAAATACTTTCGATCACATAATGGGAATAGTTATATCTTATATATGAATGCTTTTATATCTTCTAAGGAAACTCAAGATAATTTATTCACAAGTTCTCACCCTCATCAGGTTCCAAACCAAATAGATAAACAAACATTTTTATATGGCTCTTATGATTCTTTGGTTGAATCTCTCTTCTCATTAACCAAAATACACAAATTAATAAAGTCAAAAGTTACATCTTACTTGAACATCACAGTGCACTGTCACAAACATTTGGTAAGGTTCATAAATTAACACTGTGCATTAGATAACTGAACAGAAATGAGGAAATGAAATTATTACCAAAAACATCTATATGAACTTTTGTAAAGCTTTGAATGAATGTGCAATCAATCATTAATACCATTTCCTCATCCTATGTCACTTCAGTTAATACTCAAAGGGAAGTTCCATTAAACACAACACAGTTTTACACATATTGCAGGAAGAATGGTGAACAATTAACAATTTTTACCATTAAGATTGCGTTCCAAATCTGAACAGGTTATGCATAAGAGGGTTACAACTCACTCGATCTCACCTCGACCATCTGCACCCAAAATGAAGAGATTTCGGATGTCTTCTTCTGGTGATGAAGGAGATGTATATTCCATGGCTCTTTCACACTCTTCTTTTTTCTCAGCACAAAATCTAACTTCACTTTGTTCACACTTCCCATGCTCTATGGGGATAAGCAGTGACTCTCGAAGAGCTATTTTTTGTTCTTCTGAGTGCCAAATGCACCTAATGGATCTTTGGCAGGGCGTGCCGCTGTCTTCGGATGTGACGCCACATATATCTTGTAGCAACTTGTGTATAGCTTCAGGTGCCATGCCCTCAAATAATATGCCTGTTGAGGGGGCTACAACATCCTTAGTCTTCTGTTCTGTGCTTTTAATGGCCTTAGCAGTGGTGTTCTTGTCTGGTCCCACACTACGTCCTGCAGTACTCATTTCTTCAATGTCGCTGCTCAATACCACAAACCGAGTGTGATCACTTCGTTGCCCTGTATGCTTTGCAGCAACGTGCTCCTCTTTATCGCCGTCATGTACAAGCACTTTGTATTTTGCTTCAGGTATGGAGATGTCAAATGAAGTGTCTGCTGAGGTGGCAACAACAGGTTTAGTCTTCTCCTCTTCTGTGCTTCTAATTGTCTTAGCAGAAGCGTACTCTTCCTGCTTACTACATCGTGCAATATTCAGTTCCTCTTTGTCACTTCCCAATACCTCAAACCGAGGGCCACCGCGAATACTTCCACTCTGTTGCCTTCCATACTTTGCAGCAACGTCCTCCCCTTTATCGGCGTCACTTACGATGTCTTCTGCGATTTCCCCTGATTTGCACAAACATTTGCACAGCAGAGAGCTGAGGAAACAACGACACTTGCTGCAGATTTCTTGCGAGTTATCACTGGAGTTGCTGCTGGTGTTACTGCTACTTTCTTCTCTCTCCTCTATTTCTTTAATCATTTGTGACAACGCAGACGGTCTGTATGAAGCCATTTGAACCTCTAGGAAAAGATTTGCAAACGTGGAAATCAGATCGGTTATTGCTACCTACTTCTCTTAACAACAATGAGTTATACAGAGCTGGAACCGAACTGCGCGGTTGGTTGATGATGTCATGTTTTACAATCCGTAGAGAAAGTAATTTTGGAGCGATTCTTCTCGGTGAGCAACGACTGTACAAGTAGAAATGAAAGAAGAATGATACTTTTATTCTGTTTTTATTCCATTGATAGAATTATGCAAGGCAATCGGTGAACAATTAAAACTTGCTCAACTGAATCGAGTTTCCGAACTGGAATGAATTGCATTGTCCATACGACTGCGCCATGTTACCAAGATAGAAAAATATATTAGGTAATATATGATTAACTTTGTCATGGTTTCCCGATTACTTCGCAATTATTCGTATACACTTATTCAGCGTCCAGTGTGAAGAAGGGGAACTTCTGTTCGGAGTTTCTTTCTTTGCGAAGATGAAGGAAAAATAACATGTCTTTTATGCTGCAAAGTTGAATCCCACAATTTCAAAGCACCTTAAAGATGACTTTAGACTAAGTGTAATTCCCGTATTTCTAATTTGTCTTCCCTGCTTACATTGCGATTTTTAATATTAATTACGTGATTACTGAAATCGCAATGATTAGCATAACTTGTACGACTTTGAAACAGTGTAAAGCATACCTTTCTTAACGTATATAAAGACAAGCTTGCTCTTAGTTTTATGATCGCAAATGTAACAATTTTATATTTTATTGCACACAATATCGAAGTATGCTTTCCAAGGTCCGGTAGCGTCTAATTTAATCTCAAGTACTTTAAAGGTACTAGAAATATTATCTTTTGTCTTGCCTAATACTAAAATTTATTCTTGAGTCTTAGATACATTTAAACAATAAGCTATAATTGCAGAGCCCATTCTTTAACGACACAAAGTCCATGTGCTAAATTTTCATCTAACATATTAATATCCACATCATGGGATATTAAAGTAGAATCGTCCGCATACATTTCCGGGTGATGAAATTGTAACTAGGTAGATCATTATGGCAAAAAGGAATTACAAATTGCCCAGAATTGACTCTTGAGTTATTCCATGACATTCATTTTGAACACTTGGCGTATCATTATTTTCACTTACATTTTGCATTCTGTAATATAAAAAAGAGGGAATAAATTCTTAGTCTCCACCTTATTCTCACGGAATTTCAACTCTGACTAAAGTAATATTTATGAGATACATAACTGAAATGCCTTTGTTAAATGTTATAGGGTCAAAGAATTAAACTTTACTTCTCAAACATGTTAAAATCTGTTGGACAACAAATGTTATAGCCGTTGCTGCAGACTTTCTTGAACAATTGTCGTACTGCTTGTGGAATATTATACTTTGAAGTAACCTTGTAGCAGTTAGTACAACAATGCATCCAGAGTCTTTGAGAACATGCGTATTGAACTTTCAGCTTTACAACCACTTTATACTTTGTAAAGTTTTCTGGGGTGGAAGGAGATGCACATCCAATGGCTGTTTCAGTATTAAATTCTTTCTCAGCTCATATGATAACCTAACGATTTTACTCCTACGCTCTAAAGCCATAACACTTACGAAGAGCTGTTTTCTGAGTTTGTTTCACCCTCTGCATTAAATATTAAGAGATATCTGATGTATTCTTCTGGGTAAGAAAGAGAAGCATGTTCTCTTGTTCTTTCAGAATGTTAATCTTTCTCAGCACAGATGCCAAGCTTCACTGATTTTACACCTCCTGCATTCCAAAGCCAAACAAAAGCTGAAAGTTTTTTTTCTTCTTTTTTTTTTTTTTTCACCTAAGTCCACCTAATGGATCCTCGGCTAAGTGTGCCACTCTCTTTGGATATGACGCCACACATAGATTGCTTCATGTGTCGTTCTCTCAAATGAATGTCTGCTACGGCGGTAACAACATGTTTAGTGCTCTCTTCTTTTCATCTAAAGATCTTAGCGATGGTGTACTTTTCTGCACCTTGCCTCATCCTGCAGTTCTCATGTACGCATTATCACTTACCAATAACTCATGCCGAGTGATTCAACTGATACTCCACTCTGTTGGCTTCTACGCTTTGCACGTCCATCTTCATGCAAAATGAACACATTTCATATGTGTTTCTCTGGGGAAGAAGGAAGTGCATTTTCTGTTGCTCTTTCTAAATGTTCTTCTTTCCCACCACAGATGCAAACTTCGCTGATTTTACTCCTCCTACACTCCAAAGTCATAAGGCTATTCAGTGACTTACCAAGAGCTATTTTTTGTTTCTCTGAGTGCCAAATGAACCTAATGGATGTTTGGAAGGGTGTGCCACTCTCCATGGATATGACATATGACGCCACATATATCTTGTACCGATTTGTATATCGATTCAAGTATAATGAGGTCAAATGACATGTCTGCTGAGGCAACAACATGTTTAGTCTTCTCTTCTGTGCTTGTAATTCTCTTAGCAACGCTTTACTTTTTCGGTGCCTCCCACATCCTGCAGTACTCATTACTTCTTTGTAAATCGGCAATTTCTCAAACCCAGTGTTCCCACAGATACTAGAACTCTGTATCTTTTTTCGCTTAGCACCAACATCCTTCCGTTTATTATCCGTACATTGTCCATTGTCTTCTCCAGATTCTCCTATGCTCTAAAAACATTTGCAGCAAAAAACCTTACTAAGAACTGCACTTTCTTTCCATTTATCACCACAAATACTGCTAGTTTTTTCTTCTCTATCTGTCATTTCTTTAATAATTTCTGACAACTCATACTTTCTGTATGAAGCTATCATAACCTCCAGGAAAATGTTTGTAAATATTTAAATTACACGTGTCATTACTAACCTACTATTTTTATGGTAATACCATGATTATAAGGAATTGTAAGTGAATGTAATAAATAATTTGCTTCTGAAAGAGAGAAAAGATTTTCTAAACACCTTTAAAGAGAAGCATGTTCTAAGCATTCTATCACAAATACAAATACTTTTATAATATTGGGGACGCTCAATGTGCAATTTTCAAGTTTTACTTAGGGTGTAATCAAAATCTACATAATTTAACATTATTATTATTATTATTATTATTATTATTATTATTATTATTATTATTATTATTATTATTATTATTATTATTATTATTATTATTATTATTATTATTATTATTATTATTATTAATATTATTATTATCATCATCATCATCATCATCATCATCCGGATTTAGACAGTTAAATTCTTTCTCTAGATGAATAAAATTTCTATCTCTTAGTGCAGAGGCTAGTGCACATTGAACCTCGTTGCAGGCGTACGAGTAGCGAGACTACTGCGCTACCACCGAGACCTCTACCACCTTTCTGGTATTGTTTTAACCATGCTGTAAGAAATGTATTCATCGTTGGAATGTATTCCGTTTTGACTTTCGTTGTTGTATCCTTCAAAATTATAATTCCAAGGATACGGGCTTGCAAAATGGAAAGTTTCTACAAAATCTTTGGCAGCAATGGACACTTCCTTTATTATTGTTTCCTTGTTGTTGTAGTTGTTGAACGTACACCATTACTCAATTTTTCTGAGGTTTGTGAATTTGATATGCAAGAAAAGCTTAAGAAATCAATTAGCAGTCTAACAGAAAATAACACTTTATTTATAGATAGTATTTGTATTGCTGAAAACCAATCCATGCTTCATGTTTCTATGGAAAGTATTTCAGAATTTTCTGATCAGAAAAGTATAATTTATGTGCATTTCAGCAGTAGGATATTGACTGTGGTGCAAATTACTGTTTTCTTTTTCCAATTGCCTTCAAGGAAATTAAAATAAATCAATTATATTGTGCCTTAACAATTGGGGGTTAGCAATGAAAAATGGAGCTGAGTTTAAGAAACACAAAAATGGCATAATGTTAATATTCTCCAAGGCGCTTGTAAGGGAATCTGTAACACAAATGCTTTAAAATCTGAGTTATTATTCATAGAACCTCAGCTCATAAAGTAAGTGAAAATAAACCAACATTCCTGCCTCTAAGCTGTATCAATGATATCAAAACTTTAGTGTCTTTCTACGTAGTATCTTTGTTCCCGAGTATTCCAATTGACAAGCTTTTATCCTTTTTGAATGATTGGTTAAAGGAGATAGGAATTAATGAAACTCACGGGAAAAAATACATCCACCTTACTAACATTTGTACAAACCAGTCATATTTTACATTTGCAGGAGAGTTCTATAAACAGAAAACAGGACTCACAATAGGAAATCCTTTGTCCCCCTTTCTGGCAGAATTATTTATGAGTACATTTGAATCTCACATAATTTCCGCCTTCCCACATGATTTTTTAAATGCTGGTACAGATATGTAGATGACATTTTTCTTATAATGAAAAAAGAATTTGCTGAAGATGCTTTGAAGCTTTTAAATATACAATATAGGAATGTATCCTTCACACTAGACACAGAAACAAAGGGAATGTTGTCTATTTTAGATATCAAAATTGATAGTAAACATGGAATTTTAGAATTTGGAATTTAATGAAAGGATATGCACATGGATAGCTATATGAAATCAAATGGGTTTAACCCCATAGCTCACAAGCACTCAATTTTCACCAGCTTAACACATAGACTGGTGAATTTGCCAATCAGTAAAGAGGAGTACAACACAAATTTGAAAAGATACAGGAGATTACCATTATAAATGATTTTAATAAAAATCTACTAAACCAAAAACTTAATAGATTCAAGAAGAAGAAATTGATCAAGAATACCACCACTTTATTAACTGAAAAAGAGAGACCGGTTTTTAAAACATTCACCTACCATCCAGTAGCTATGAATATATTCGGAAAAAAAAAAAAATTAAAAAGGTATTAACATTAAATTGGTACCTGTTAACAGATACACTATTAAAATGCTTTAGTGGACAACAGTTTTAATAACATTCTACAGGAGAAAAAGTCAGGCATCTACAAAATAACATGTGAAGAAGAATGTGATAAGATATACTTTGGAAAAAGTAAAAGGAACATAAGAACACGGTTAAAGGAACATCTCAGGAACGTTAAGTATAAACAGATTGATAGGTCAGCAGTGGCACACCATTTTTGGAAAGTTAATCATGACATAAAAAGAGAAATAAAGTTACTTAATGAAGCACAGGGACGTAGAAAATTGGACACATGGGAGAAGATTTACATTCATAAACATAAAGGGATCACCTTATGAATCTCGACATTATAGCAGAATATAATACCAATTTCCAGTTTATAAAGCAGAAGCACCGCTTGGACGGAGCCACAGGTCCTGATAGATATTAGTTTCTCATACCAGTCGTCAAGAGCTGGTTGAAGATGGAGAGAATGTCTCTTCAAAACCGGTCCTACCATATCTAAAAGTAAGTGAAGCATAAGAGTGTGTTCGATGACAGATTAATTATAATTTAAAAAAAAATATAAACTTTTAAAAGTTCCATAATTAGTCAGCAACAAAGTGGTTTAAAGGTGCAAAATGTTTGCTTTTCTCCATCATTACACATTTAGTTATTTGGCAAGAAGCAAACTTTCACCTTAAAAATATTAATAACAAGCTACAAAAGTCCTATATTTTGCCTCTTTGGTAGATGTATCAAAGAATGGCTAAAGTTATTTGGGGTAATATATTATAAAATCTCCAACCAATTATTTGGTTCCTTGCTATAGTTCTTTATTTACCTACATAAAATCCAATTTTTGTGACTAAATAATGTAAAGATATTTTAAATGTAAATTGGAACCTGAACAGTGAAGCTAATCATATAATTGATATCATTGTATGATTTAGTTTAACTACACACTCTTAAAGCTGTGAAGTGTTAAGAGCATGTAGTTCAACTAAATCGTACATTGATATAAATTAAATGTAAAGATACTTTAAGAATTGAGAAAAATGGCTGAAATACTACTGAATATATATCATGTACAGCAAAATTCTCTAAGAGTGATATTCACCTCTTGAATTCTATACTTGATTAGTGTTGCTCATTTTGCAAAACTGTAACATTTGCAGTATATCTCCTTAATATATAATGCCACAACTGCTCCACAAAAATGACCAATGTTAATTGCTGTTCAGAAATATACGGCACCATTAGAAATGCTCTTGCATTACTGCCAACGTTTCATTTATTCTACTTACCTTAGAACAGAACATGAATTTTCTTATTTTATTCCTGATCATTGTTTGGTTCCTTGGCCTTGGGAAGGAAAGAAACTTCCATTGAAAATGCCACATTGTCCAAAATTATGAACCATAAAAATGCTAATTAAAAGATGTGTTTCTTGTCACAGACAAGCCACTTATTATTAATACAGAATAATTATAGTTTTACTTATGTCCATCTAGTTTCTTATAAGAGGTTATATTTTTGATAAATTTCATGTTTATTACTATCATATTTCATGTATAAGATTTGTAATGCTTACCAATTAACATTTTCTTTCCATCGGGTTCCTTCTATGACGATTACTTGGTTGTCACCCAATGCCTCTGCTTAGAGAGGCAGCTTTCCAGGTATATAAACATTTTAAAACACATTTTTTTCAGGTAATTGTTATAACATCATTTTAAGAAAACTAAACATAAAAAGAGCGGTATGCAATTTGCAGTTCCTCTTCATAAAATTATATCATGAATGCAATAGATCATATTATAGCAAGTAAGAAAACAAGCAATCATTTTAGGATATGGCCTCAACAAAAAAATTATGTGGAGAATAAGTGGACCAGGTGAAGAGAATGAAGGTCAATGAATATGTTAATTTATAGACAAAACTTGATGGAATAGTTAGCCAAGTATTAGATATATGTTGATGTGGTTGTTTAATAAAATTGGGCAGAAATATAATACACATTTCCACGAAATTTTCAAAAGCACTTATTATACAGCAAAAGTATGACATGCATGGATGTGAAATTATCACATATGAAACACATTTCTTTGCCTAATTTATGTACAGTACAATAAAGAAAGCAGATTTTATTTTTAAATCTGTGCTTTCCCATCCCAAATATATACTTTTATATGATAAATTTATCTTTTCTCTGACAACTGTAAATTTCAACGAAAACAAACTTTGAAGTAAAGAGCAAAATAGAAATTAATCTGATTCAGAAAGAATGAAAGTAGGTGAACATAGGAGCCTTCAATTAAGTTCACGGGGAAAATGGAAAGAGATAATGTTTTACTATTTTTTAATCCGAAGCAAATGAAGTGTAATAATAAATTTGAATTTTGCATCAATAAAAAGAACGCACATACAGACAACTATATCAAAGCCCATGGTTTGAATCCAAGATAACATAAGCAAGCAGCATTCAACAATATGATATACAGACTAATAAATATACCAGAGGGCAATAAAGAATACAAGAATGAATATGTACACACAATAGAAGCAGCCAAATCCAATGGGTTCAACATGCACATGATTAAAAACAATCAAAAGATTCCAGAAACAAATAAGAATTAAACAAATAACAGCTTTGAGTGATTTAAGAAGGGGAAGAAACATTTAAAAAGTTCACTTACCACCCATCAGCCAATAAGAAATTTCAAAATATTTTCAAAAAGTACAACATCAACTTAGCACCTCAAAATTGAAATAACGTAAAACATTTATTGAAAATAGACAAAACAGATCCCAGGCCCAAAGAGAAAAATTCCTGTTTTTACTAGATTAATAGTAGGGACTGTGATACATTCTGCATAGGGAAGACAAGGAGAAGTATAGACATTAGTTTCAAGGTACATAGGAATAACATCCATTAAAAACAAATAGCTAAATCGGCTGTGGAAGCTCATATTTTGAATAAGAAACATAAAATAGCAAAAGGCATTAAGTTATTAAATACTAAACTTAAGTATTCATTTTTACACTGAATTCCACATGCTTACATAAAAATAAGACAAGTTTCAGGGGAGTTTCCCCCATCTTCAGTCGCTCACTGAATCCCCATTACTTGAAACGAGACACCCATATGTTCCTGTGGTGGCAGCTTTGTAAGTACAATATTTATTAAATGCTGTTCAACAACCAAAAGAACTAAATGTATAGTAAAGGATTTATATAAAATAACATGAGCATAACCTTATGAATTTTGATATCCTGGAAGCAGACAGCACTTTATTTAAGTTTATCACTAGACCACCAGAGCCAAATCAGATACTCACCTACCCAGTTCCTTCAAACAATCCAACAGTCGTTTAAGATCTGAAGATGTGTACGATAGTTTCAGATACCATATGTCCTGAGTAAATCTCATTTAATTGAAACTATAAAGAGTGTTTTAAACAACTGATTAATCAATTTAGATTTACTACAAATTTTGCATTACTGTCATTTTCCTTCAAACACAGTTACACAACTGTCTTTCTATACATACCACATAATTATAATTTGCATACTCCATGGTCGTTGTTTATGGAAAGTGTTTTATGCTCTGCTTTCCTGTAGGTTGTATCATTCACTTGATATTGCTCTGGGGAAGAAGTATTTTTCAAAGAACAGCTTTAAATTCTGGGATGAAGAAATCTAATTGTGACTTGCAAGTTTGCCCACATTGCATTTACCATGGAAAATTCATGCTCTAAAATGCCAGGTGATTTATTTGTCAAAATGATGAAAGCAGATAATGGTCTAATACATTTTTTTCTACATATTTAGCTATTCTGCTATTGACATTTTAGTTCACTGAATAGTGCATTTATTGATATATTCAACTTATTTTAACTTTATTCATCAGAAGCAGCAATGTAAAAATCTTTAAAGATACTAAGACAGGTATCTTGTTTTACAATTAAATATGAGATGGGTTGTAATGTACTGAGTTATTTTCCAGTTTAGATAACTACCTAAAGTGATTAGCCTTAGGATAGTTCCCTCATTCAAATAAGTGTACTTACGAAGCTGTTGACAATGGAGTGGTATATATATATATATATATATATAAACAATGTATACAGTTTTTTTCACACTAACTCCATTCACTTACATATGTTCCAAATTTATGTAAGTGAATGGAGTTAGTGTGAAAAAAACTGTATACATTGTTTATAGTTCCCTCATTACTAAAGTAAGGATGTACTCAGTTTCTTAAAAAAGATGAACAAATGTGCTAAAGCATTCTTATTATAAATCATACTTTATATCTCATAAGGGTAATATGCCTTTTCACAAAAATCTGTTTTGTAATGTATATTAAATTGGCCATAATAGTTAACTAGCCTACATTTTAGACTTACCCATATAACTGGGATAGCACTGCTGCACCAGCAATGCCTCCTTTCCAATAAGGCAGTACAGTTCAGTGGGGAAAACCAAGGAATGACTGCATTTATACAGAGAAGTTGTAATGCATAGAAAAAGTAATAAAATGCAAAAAATTTACTTTTTAGCATGCATGTTAATAACTAATCACACTCTGTATACAGTCAAAAAGAAATGAGAGACTGTAATGTAGCAATGTTCAAGTCAAAGGAAAAAATTAATACCGGAAAAGTCATATTCTTTTAGCAGAATAATTTTTCCATATTTCCAATAAACCTAACCAAAACTAAGATAATCTAAGCTAAGCTGATTTAACCTATACATTAAAGGAATATCTGTTATAATTTTTTAAACCTAACCTAACCTTAATTTGCAATCTATGTATATACCTTTGGGAATTTTTTTAAACCTAAGAAAATGTATCCTAATCAAAGAAAATATGCAACAAAGATGAAATAAAAGTAAAATTGCAACCTATATGTGGTCCTTCCCAATAAGGTAAAATATACTATAATAAGAAATGTGTACACAAATTATGAAGACTAAAAAGCAAATCAACCCCTGAAGGAGGCCAATCCCCTGTTGGTAGTATGACACTGCATCAACTGAGCATCAAGCTGACATAACAGCTAGGTAATATGCACCTACATTAGTTGGCTGGAATGGGGCTCAATTTTCTAACTTGCCTTCGGCTACTGTTCACAAAAATGGTCAAAACTGATACACAAAGATGATTCTAACTCTATGGGTTAGTCATTTCAGTGCCACATACTCAACTTTTGTTTGCATTAAACAGATATTCTTATGAAGATACAAGGCTTTGCTTACTTATTTTTGATTAAAACTCTGAGAAACATTCTCTAGTAAAAAATGAAGAATTTTCATAAATTTGTGATATTTGAACTGAAATACACAATTAGCCAAAAGTGGCAATTAGGACTCTAAATGCATCAAAGAATTCAGTAATTATTGTCATTGGATTCACATTACTCGTGTACTAATTTCATATTTTATACAGGTCCTCAAATAAATTTTTTTGCTAATTTATACAATATATGATGCTATGTCAGAATTACCAAACTTCAAATCTGCATTTTCCATGCTTGAAAAATTATTGCCTTAATCAAAAAAAAAAAAAAAACCTAATTTTTCTCTACAATGTTCTTTCATCTTGCTTCCAGTTACTACACATTTTATGATTGCTAAACATCTAATTTCATCATACAAAAAATTATTTATGAGGAATTCACTCTAATTTCACTAGTTTTATTCCACTTACTTGGACAGCTTTCAAAGGCACCATTGGATCCATGTTGACAATGAAGGAAATTTGCTTTTGAATGTTGCAAACAGCGCCTTTGAAACCTGTCCAAGTAAGTGTAGTAAAAACCAGCGAAATTTGAGTAACTTCATCTTAAATAATTTGACATATAATACTATATTTCACTGTTAACAACCCAAAATATTCAAATTTATCTAATTACATGCTTAATAATGTGTCCTCTAGTGCCTTTTGGTTCCCAGACATGCGTTAAACATCTGAAAATATAAAGCAATCACTTTGCTGCATCTTGATAGGAACCGCCTGTGGTGCCTCAGTAGTAAAAACGGCCGTTAAACACTACTCAAAAAAAAAAAAAAAAATCTTGATAGGAAAGATTCTGCAATTTATAAAATAAGTACATGCATTATTATGTACAAGGAAGAACTAGTAGATATTCAAATGTAGTCATGACTTATTATAATAGGAGTCGGGCCTTACTGAAAATACAGATGGTAGAACATAACCATTTTCTGATATTATAGGGCAAGCAAGCTATAGCTATAGGGATGTAATAATAGAGAAGAGCTATTCATTTCCTTGAGGTGATACCCACTGAAGATAGACAATATGAAAACCTGTCCACATCTCTTGTCCAGAATTGCACTGTCCTGAAAAGGACTAAGTCCAGTTCAGCTATCTCCACATTTACCACTCCTGTCTACTAACCCTAATCCAATGCCAACAAGCAGGACGAATTTAAAATAAATCGTATACCATATATCACCATATAACCTGTTTTGAAAATTGAAACAGCCATTTAACTTGTATATCCATAAATATAACCCTAGACCAATATAAGGCACAGATCCAAGATAAAGTACTTCACTTATAAAATTCTTAATCAAGCTTTTAATTCTACTGAATTTACCCAGAATCACTGATAAAATGCAGTTCTTATTTACTTGAGGTGATGGCACTTCTCATAAATTTGCTACATTGCTTTAAGTATTACCAGCTTTCAATTCAATGTACTACATATAATTTTCATTAAAATGCCTAATAATTAAATTTAATATATTTCAGGATCATTAGTTATGCAAGTTGCAGGCTTTGTTATGTGGCAATATGGCAATAACACCATTAAAAGAATTTTTTTATGTGTGCTACATTTCTTTCTCATCTTTACCTTTAATAAAACTCTACAATTTTCTATGCCAACCAGTACATTCAGAAATAAAAAGAAATTTTTTTTTTTAATAATTACTTTACACTTAAATTTTTTGTGCATACAATTATAATATTAACTATGGTGACAAAAAATAATCCTTCTTATGATATCAAGATCTTTTTATGACTAGACCAAAATACTAATTATTAATTGTGTTGCGCATTCCAGAATTCTGTGCACATCCATAAACTCTAATATACTATAGTGAAGAAAGACGTTACATTCAATCTTTTTTCCCCGTATATTTATCCAGAAGTAAAATACTTTCGATCACATTATGCGAATAGTTACATCATATATATGAATGCTTTTATATCTTCTAAGGAAACTCAAGAATGACCATCAATGAATAACTTATTCACAAGTTCTCATCATGTTCCAAACCAAATGGATAAACAAACATTTTTATATAGCTGTTACGATTCTTTGATTAAATCTCTCTTCTCATTAACCAAAATACACATATTAATAAAGTCAAAAGTTACTTCTCACTTGAACATCTTAATGCACTGTCACAAAAATTTGGTAAGGTTCATAAACTAACACTGTGCATTAGATAAATAAACAGAAATGAGGAAATGAAATTATTACGGAAACAGCAATATGAACTTTTGTAAAATATGAATTAATGTGCAATCAATCATTAATAGTTCCTCATCCTATGTAAGTTCAGTTAATACTCAAAGGAAAGTTCAATTAAACACAACACAGTTTTACACACATTGCAGGAAGAAAGGTGAACAATTAACAAGTTTTACCATTAAATTTGAGTTCCAAATCTGAACAGGTTATGCATAAGAGGGTTACAACTCACTCGCTCTCATCTTGACCATCTGCATCCAAAATGAAGAGATTTCTGATGTCTTCTTCTGGTGATGAAGGAGATGTATATTCCATGGCTCTTTCACACTCTTCTTCTTCCTCAGCACAAAATCTAACTTCACTTTGTTCACACTTCCCATGCTCTATGGGGATAAGCAGTGACTCTCGAAGAGCTATTTTTTGTTCTTCTGAGTGCCAAATGCACCTAATGGATCTTTGGCAGGGCGTTCCGCTGTCTTCGGATGTGACGCCACATATATCTTGTAGCAACTTGTGTATAGCTTCAGGTGCCATGCCCTCAAATAATATGCCTGTTGAGGGGGCTACAACATCCTTAGTCTTCTGTTCTGTGCTTTTAATGGCCTTAGCAGTGGTGTTCTTGTCTGGTCCCACACTACGTCCTGCAGTACTCATTTCTTCAATGTCGCTGCTCAATACCACAAACCGAGTGTGATCGCTGATACTTTCACTTTGTTGCCCTGTATGCTTTCCAGCAACGTGCTCCTCTTTATCGCCGCCATGTACATTGTCTTTTGCAGATTCTTGTAGCACTTTGTATTTTGCTTCAGGTATCAAGATGTCAAATGATGTGTCTGCTGAGGTGGCAACCACAGGTTTAGTCTTCTCCTCTTCTGTGCTTCTAATTGTCTTAGCAGAAGCGTACTCTTCCTGCTTACTACGTCGTGCAATATTCATTTCCTCTTTGTCACTTCCCAATACCTCAAACCGAGGGCCACCGCGAATACTTCCACTCTGTTGCCTTCCATACTTTGCAGCAACGTCCTCCCCTTTATCGGTGTCACTTACGATGTCTTCTGCGATTTCCCCTGATTTGCACAAACATTTGCACAGAAGAAAGCTGAGCAAACAACGACCCTTGCTGCAGATTTCTAGCGAGTTATCACTAGAGTTGCTGCTGCTACTACTTTCTTCTCTATCCGCTATTTCATTAAGCATTTGTGACAACGCATACGGTCTGTATGAAGCCATTTGAACCTCTAGCAAAACAACTGCAAACCGGGAAATTAGATCGGTTAGTGCTACCTATTTCTGTTAACAACAATGAGTTATATAGAGCTGAAACCGAACCTCGCGGTTGGTAGATGGTGACGTGTTACAATCCGTAGAGAAAGTAATTTTGGAGCGATTCTTCTCGGTGAGCAACGACTGTACAAGTAGAAATGAAAGCAAATGCGTGACATTGCTGCCCCTTACATTTCGAATTGCGTCTTACGCCTGTGCCTTTTTTTTTTTTTTTTTTTTTTAATCCAAAGAATGATACTTTCATTCTGTTTTTATTCCATTGATGCAAGTCAATCGCTAAACAATTAAATCTGCCTAACAGAATCGGGTTTCCGGAAAGTGGAATGAATTTCATTGTCCATACGACTGCGCTTTGTTACCAAGATAGAAATATATATTAGGTAATATATGATTAACTTTGTCATGGTTTCCCGATTACTTCGCAATATTCGTATACACTTATTCAGCGTCCAGTGTGAAGAAGGGGAACTTCTGTTCGGAGTTTCTTTCTTTCCGAAGATGTAGGAAAAATAACATGTCTTTTATGCTGTAAAGTTGAATCCCACAATTTCAAAGCACCTTAAAGATGACTTTAGACTAAGTGTAATTCCCGTATTTCTCATTTGTCTTCCCTGCTTACATTGCGATTTTTAATATTAATTACGTGATTACTGAAATCGCAATGATTAGCATAACTTGTACGACTTTGAAACAGTGTAAAGCATACCTTTCTTAACGTATATAAATACAAGCTTGCTCTTAGTTTTATGATCGCAAATGTGACTGTTTTATATTTTATTGCACACATTATCGAAGTATGCTTTCCAAGGTCCGTTAGCGTCTAATTTAATCTCAAGTACTTTAAAAGTACTAGAAATATTATCTTTTGTCTTGCCTAATACTAAAATTTATTCTTGAGTCTTAGATACATTTAAACAATAAGCTATAATTGCAGAGCCCATTCTTTAACGACACAAAGTCCATGTGCTAAATTTTCATCTAACATATTAATATCCACATCATGGGATATTAAAGTAGAATCGTCCGCATACATTTCCGGGTGATGAAATTGTAACTAGGTAGATCATTATGGCAAAAAGGAATTACAAATTGCCCAGAATTGACTCTTGAGTTATTCCATGACATTCATTTTGAACACTTGACGTTTCATTATTTTCACTTACATTTTGCATTCTGTAATATAAAAAAGAAGGAATAAATTCTCAGTCTCCACCTTATTCTCACGGAATTTCAACTCTGACTAAAGTAATATTTATGAAATACATAACTGAAATGCCTTTGTTAAATGTTATAGGGTAAAAGAATTAAACTTTATTTCTCAAACATGTTAAAATCTGTTGGACAACAAATGTTATAGCCGTTTCTGCAGACTCTCTTGAGCAATTATCGTACTGCTTGTGGAATATTATACTTTGAAGTAACCTTGTAGCTGTTAGTACAACAATGCATCCAGAGTCTTTGAGAACATGCGTATTGAACTTTCAGCTTTACAACCACTTTATACTTTGTAAAGTTTTCTGGGATGGAAGGAGATGCCATTCAATGGCTGTTTCATTATTTTATTCTTTCTCAGCTCAGATGCTAACCTAACGATTTTACTCCTACACTCTAAAGCCATAACACTTACGAAGAGCTATTTTCTGAGTGTTTTTTTTTTTTTTTTTTTTTTTGTCCCTCTGCATTAAAAATTAAAATATATCTGATGTCTTCTTCTGGGTAAGAAAGAGATGCATATTCTCTTGTTATTACAGAATGTTCTTCTTTCGCAGCACAGATGCAAACTTCGCTGATATTACTCCTCCTACTCTCTAAAGTCATAAGGCTAATCAGTGACTTACCAAGAGCTATTTTTTGTTTCTCTGAGTGCCAATGCACCTAATGGATGTTTGGAAGGGTGTGCCACTGTCCATGGATATGACGCTACATATATCTTGTAGCAATTTGTATATTGATTCAAGTTTGATGAAGACAAATGACAAGTCTGCTGAGGCAACAACATGTTTAGTCTTCTCTTCTGTGCTTGTAATTCTCTTAGCAGCGCTTTATTTTTTCTGTGCCTCCCACATCCTGCAGTACTCATTTCTTCTTTGTAACTTGGCAATTCCTCAAACCCAGTGTTACCACAGATACTAGGACTCTGTTTCTTTTTGCGCTTAGCCTCAACTTCTTTCCGTTTATTATCCGTACATTGTCTTCTCCAGATTTTCCTATGCTCTAAAAATATTGCAGAAAACAAACCTTGGCAAAGAACGACACTTACTTTCCATTTATCACCACAAATACTGCTAGTACATTCTTCTCTATCTGTTATTTCTTTAATAATTTCTGACACCGCAGACTTTCTGTATGAAGCTATCATAACCTCCAGGAAAATATTTGTAAATATGAAAATTAGACGTGTTATTACTAACCTACTTCCCTTAACAACAATACTGGCCTAAAATCAAAGTGCGGGGATGGCTGATGGTGTCACATGGTACAATCCGTAGAAAAACTAAATTTTGAGTGACTCTACTCTGTGATGGCTGTACAACTAGAAATGAAAGCAAACGCATTTACATTGCCACCCCTTAATTCTCGAACTCTGTTCTGATGTCTGTGCTTGCTCTTTTTTACAGAATAATATTTAACTTCTGTTCTTATTCTATTGATAGAATTTGGAAGGCTATCGCCAAACAGGTAAAACATGCTCAAATTTATCGGCTTTCTGGAAAAGGGATGATGTGCACTATCCGTATGACTGCGTTATGATTCAAAGGTGTGTTGCGAAGATCCAGAACTAATGACGCAATTTTTACTAGGTCACACCCTTCAACGTTTCTTTCCATGAAGGGTAAACGGCATCATCCTTACGCAAATTACATTCACAATTATCGTATGCAATTGTTCTGTTTCTGACGTGAAGAAGGGACTCTTCTGTTCGGAATGTGACAAACATTCCGTTTGTTGCAAATATGTAGCATATATACAAAGGTGTAAGCCGAATTTTCAAAGCTCCTTTAAGACAGCATTAAAGTACGTGTAACTCCCTATATTTTCATTTTCTTTCCACTGCTATTACGATTATTTATGGTCATTATTTATAACTATTACGATTATTTATGGTCATTATTTATAACTATTACGATTATTTATGGAAATACAATGATTATAAGGAAATGCAAGTGAATGTCATAAATAATTTGATCCTGAAAGAGTGCAAATCTTTCCTTAACATTTTTAAAGAGAAGTACGTGCTAAGCATTCTATCACAAATACAATTACTTATATAATATCGGGGACTATCAATGTGCGCTATTCAAGTATAACTTCGGGTGTAATCAAAATCTAGTTGGTCCTGGTGGTGTAGTGGTAACCATACTTGCCTTCTTAACCCAAGGTTGCGGGTTCGAACCCGATCAGAATCGATGGATTTTTTCGGGCGTAAAAATCCTAAGTATGACTTCCTTCGGAAGGGAAGTAAAGCCGTGGGTCCCGTGTCGTACATATACTGCACGATAAAGAACCTTAAGCCTGAAAGAAGAGGCCTCTGAGCAAAATTTGTCGGCCATTTCACGCCCTTAATAGAATGAAACGCTGATGACCTGAGCTGTTAAAGAGCGTCCGTAAATAAACAACTCAAAAAAATAATCAAAATCTAAATAATTTAACATTATTATTACTATTATTGTTGTTATCATCATCAACATCATCATAATCACTTTTACTAATATTATATGATGTGTGCAATCATACCAAAATATTTTCGTGCCTTAGTTACATTAACTAATTAGACATAACTGGAGAAATATTCTTTAACGCTTCTCAATCCATCAGCTTCCTTATCATCTAACACATTGATATATATAGCATGGGTCATTAACGCATTATAGTACGTATACAGTATAGTGTCATGAAGTTTATAACTACGTACACCATTTACGGTAATAAAGAATTCGAAAATGCTCAGAATTTACTATTGAGGTACACCATAATGTCAATTTTGAACATTTGATATATCATTTTGTACACCTACTCTTAGTGTTCTATCGCCTGTGGTGCCTCTGTAGCAAGGACGGGCGTTAAACGCTATTCATTTTTTCTTTGTGTTCTCTAGCATGAAAAGGAATAAATAAATTTTAAGGTATCGCCTGCAAGCGCACAAAATTTCAATTTGACATGTGTAATGTATGAAATGTATAATAAAGTTCCAATGTTAAATTTTAAGGCTCAAGGAACTAAGTAGGTTATTTTCAAATTTTCTTAAACTCTGTTGGACAACATATAGTGCAACCGTCACTGTATACTTCCGTGCACAGATGGCTTATTCTTGGGAGATGATAAACTTTGAAGTAAACCATTAATAGTTAGTACAATAAAGGTTTTAGTATCTTTGTTAATTTGGCTACTAAACTTACAGGTTTATAACCTAATTATAATTATATCGTTCATTGTATATTGGTAGAACATTCAATATATTTAAGCATCCAGGTAGATTTCTACTCAGAAAATGTACACAAATAAAACAGTTAGTGGGTTTAGAATATTATTATTTGTAACATAATGCCTATTTGGTATTATATACTCTATTATAGCTACACCCTTCCCTGGAAAGTCGCCCGCTAATTCTATTACCCTTTTACAACACTTCCTAGCTTGACCAGAATAATTTTTAAATATATAATATTCTGAAAACACTGATATAGTAATTTTGGAACCTCTCTGAGCTAATGTCTACATTATCTATATTGTTAATATTTAATTCTGCTTGAATAATACCCATATATCTTTTCTTTATGCAACTCAAAATTAATAATTGTACTATTAATTGTATGTTTCACTTCAGCTACACTTTTCTTGTAGTGATTAATTAACCCATATATTTACGTAATTCTCTAATCCACTACATTAATATACCGTGAGAGAGTAAAACAACATATCAAGCTCATTGATTTACCAATAAATATTTAAGTGCTGTGCCAAATGGAAACAAACTTTTAATTAAAATAATAATAATATTATAATTATTATTATTATTATTATTATTATTATTATTATTATTATTATTATTATTATTATTATTAATAATTTTATTGTTGTTATTGTTGTTCTAGATGATGATGAAATGATAATAATAATAATAATAATAATAATAATAATAATGGTGTAAGATTGTATTTCCATCATGTTTATCTTCCATATATTCATGGAACTTCTGAAAATTTGCATCATTAAAATAGCGAGCCATAGCTTAGCAGTTCTATTTACTTTGCACATTAATTGAAATGATATATGATTTGATACACCATATTCAACTATTGCTAAATCATTTACATAATCAGTTATGAAATAATGACTGCAACTCTCATTCCTAGTTGGCAGCAAACCACTTACATGTTGTCAAGCATATCCGAAATGTATATTTTAGTTTGTACGTACCTAATATTACATTTTTCTTTAATAGTTAGCCTTAAAGTTGCCTGAAAATGTTTGGAAATTAAAATTTTTACTATTTGGCGACCTATACAAAGAGATAATAACAATTTACTAACATAGTTCTATAGCACATATTTCATCATTTTCTACTATTCGACAATATGTACTACCAAGAAATTAGCCCCTTAGGTATAGATTATTCTCAGCGTTGCTCAGTTGTGTGCACTGTAACTAACTTAAAAATTCTCAAATTTGAGTTATAAACATTGACTTTGTATGTGCATAAGTGTTGCTGTTGTCACATTTCTTCATTCTCAGTCATTGTGAAGCTATGATGTTTTCTTTTGTTGAATCTTCTTTCAATATCTTCTCTGCTGCAAGTCTGAATAGAATTCCTGTATCCAAGTTTGTGGGGCAAGGTACAAACCGAAGCACTCTTCTTTCACCACCACATGATGAAATGATGCACATGCTATGTGTCTGGTTATTAATTCTGCCAGATTCAAATGCTGAGTTTATTGTCCTTTATACCTCAAACTGGTTACTTGTTTTCCGACACAATGTACTAACAAACAGCGATTGGTTTGGATATCAGTTTTAATTTATTATCCATAATACTAGTTCCAATAATTTTGGTATTTTCGGCTTCTACGAATAACCAATTCAAGAGAAACCTCTTCTTATCTGACTGAGTTCTATATATGCGGGATCGAATAAGACGATACATTTAGTGCTAACATAATCAAAATGTGTTCACTCCGATCTCTTTATTTCAGTGTTGTTCTTTTTACAGATCACGTTAATTTTGCCCTTGTGTGTTTACAATAATTCTTATAGCGTCATTATTACTGCTGATTTCTTGCATCATCTTATCATAAACAATTATGACTACCTCATTAGCATTACTAAGACTGAAAATGCTTTACACAATTTACTAATGCCGAAAATGATATTCGTGGAATTAACATGCTCGTTTCACTCTCTTTAAATTTCGTGGAAATATTGTGAAATATTTCGTAACATAAACGGCTACAGATACTTACGGTTTCCATTTTTACCAACACTTGAGCTTTTGCCACATATCGCGTTTTACTATGCGCCGCTATTTGATTGTCCTACAATAACAGAGTTGGTCTTGCTAGTGTAGTGCCCCATAAACCCAAGATAACGGGTTCAGTTCCGGCCAGGATCGATGGATTATTTTCGTGCGTAAAAATCCCAAGAATGGCATCCCTCGGAAGGGAAGGAAAGCCATGGGTCACATGGCATAGATTTATGGCACGAAAAAGAACCTCAATCTTTAAAAGGAGAGGCCCTTGAGCAAAATTTGCCGAGTTTCACTCCTGAATTGAGTAGGACGCTGATAACCTGAGATGTCAAAGAGCGTCAACATCTACTAATAACAGACACGGCATAACTACCTGGGGTTGATGAAGAGCTGACCGTGCAATATTTCTTTTGTGTTATACAACTGTAAACGGAATTTTCAATGCTGTACGTAGTGCAGTGGAGCATTTTAGTGTGAATCGCTGCTCTCCAGCTTTAAACTGGGAAAAAATATTCCTTGACCTAATTAAGAATTAACCCAGCGAGCAGGGAACTACAACACCACGTAATAATAATAATAATAATAATAATAATAATAATAATAATAATAATAATAATAATAATAATGTTATAAACAAAATTTCATGGAATCTATGCATCGGTCTGTAAATTTGTGCAATTTTTCACGATTGACCATTGCGAAAACAACATGCGGTCCCACATACTGAGCTTTTTTTATTCGAATAGTGATTAATGCCATTTTTACTACAGAGTCAACACAGGCGGTGAACGCTGGTGATACATGCGATGAAACGAATGAATTGGGAAAGGATTATTTTTTAAAGGAAAGAAACGTCCCAAGTATAAGTTTAGGGTACGTCCCCGGCATTTATGGGGACTGAGGAAAACCTGGGGAAAACCTCAGTTAAGGACAATCCTGGCGGGAATCGAACTCCAGATCCCCCGCTCACGAGTTCGCGCATAAACGACTTTAGTCATCCGTGGCGTTGCATACGTACATACATACTGGACTTGAACCATTTTTGGCTAAACTACATTTGTCTTATCAAGTAACATAGCTTCACATCGTAAACATATCCTGGATACAACTATGAAGGATCAATTATTACGAATCGAATTTCTTCTAATTACACACCCATTTTGCTTGTTAAAGTGATGATCATATAACTTACATGCGAACGATTTTGTTCAAGACAGCTTTTATTTGTTGCATGGTTTTTAATGCCCGATTTTAATACTGAGGCAGCACAAGCGGTGGACACTCATGATACATGAAGTGAAATGATATATTAAGAAATAATTTTTTGAAGAATGAAACGTTTCAGGTCTAAGTTTAGGGTACTTCCACAGCATTTGCCATTTACGAGGACTGCGGAACAGCTGAAAAAAAAAACAACTCAATCATGAAGGACGGTTCCTGGCGGGATTGGAAACCCATACCTCCCACTCATGATTACGCGCCTTACTGCCACGATGATTTCTAGGCAGTACCTTAGTGTAACCCATGCTATAGTAATCATGATCATTTAATAAAAATGTCCCTAATTTAAAAAAAAATAAAGGAAAATATTTTGTTACTTACTTTGTAATAAATGCATCTATTTCATTGCACATATCAATAGCCTTTGGTGTCAGCTTAATATCCCTTGGTCAACTTATTTGATGACAGACGCGGGGGCGGGATATCGTGCTCGCCCATACCCTAGCGCTCAAGGCAAATCAGGGTAAACGAGATGAGGAAGGAGACGAGTTGGCGGGGCTTTTATTATGTTGATCTTGATGCTCACGCCATTCGGTATCGTCTGAACAGTGTAAACATCATGTTTTTAATCATAAAAAGAATTTACACAAGAATAAATACTAAAATAAATCAACGTGTTGCAAATAATTCGATTTGTGTACCTTATGTCCGCTCGTGGTGTAAAAGGGGTTACTTGAAGTTAAATTGCCAGGCGTTTGAGATCGCAAATAAAGCTTATCATATTTTAGTTAATAAACACTTTTTGATACATACAAATCCACAACTATCAGAGGAAGGGAGAAATAATTATGTAGCGTTCCAAGGTATCACCATTGTTAATTATTGACTTTTGTTGGTAACCTGTGAAACCCACGAACAGATGAACTCTTCTTTACGAGTGACTGGAACACTGCTAGTAGTAATAGGGGTACTTTAGTCCGCCAATCAAATGACTCCATTCTGGTCCCGTGACCTACCCAGCCAATCAGAATGTTTCCGGCGGGAAATTCAAATTATGAGTTTCATGACACTGCGTGAGAGGCTTCCCTCTCCTATCCCCTATGATTGGTGGCCCCCCAGCCCCTTTGGGCAGCCGCCAGGCCATATTTTTTAAAGGTTGCGGCAAATTTAGTTTGAGATTAATTATAACGGGTATACATTATTTTATTTACCTTTTAAAGATGTAATTGAATTTGTGAACCTCTAACAGCCAACCCTTAACAGACCAGCTATTGTCACGTTAAGTATAAAGGAATCTGCTGCCAATTAAAATTATACACTAACCGCCCAATTTTGGTGACCAAGGAAAATAATGGGGTAAATAAAAAAGAACATTTTTTCTTTATTTTTAATTGTTTATTGATTTCCTTGTAGGATACAAGTGTTGAATTAATCTCATCACAAATGACATCGTAACGAACAAAATGTGAAGCAATCTCTTTGGGAAATACAAAAGTGCTACTATTTGAGGCACTGTATAATTATTCTTTGACATCTTTTGTTGCTAATACACATATAGCAAATTGGTGTTGCAATATATTTGCATTACACAAGAGGAAGTTTACTTCTTCTAGTCCAAGGCTGACTTGGGCGTTTTGGCTGTGTATTTTAACACGCTGTTTGTTGCCAGACCGCAGGCGAAACAGCTCCTCGATGCACTTGTACGATTGGCTCTGTCACAAGTGTTCCGCAGGCTTGGGTACGTGATTTAGCATTGTGTTGAAAAAGTATGATGAGAGCAAAACAACCCTTGATTCACTCCGACAATTTCCACGTGTGCTTCGTAATTTCTCTCTGAATAATATCCGAAGCTAATGTATGTTGAGCGGTGTTTGTTGAGAAAATAGTCTTCGATGCAGGACGGGTTCGTGGCTGATCACCTTTGCTGGTTTGCGCCTGTGCATGCGCAAATGTTCCCCCTGGAGCTCATGACGAATACTGCAAACCTTTCAGCGGAAGACCTCTTTATAGAGCTGCAACAAAAAATCCTTCGTGTTTATTGGAGCTTTCGGGATGACATCTGGTGTTAATTTTCTTAAGTTTATGATGCTCAAGTCACTCGAACATGTAATGAGCGTGTTTGCATGCACAGTGAGTGTTAAAAAAATGTGTAACAAGGGAAACCACAGTTTATTTGATCGCATAGATCTTCCGGATTTGAACAATTAAAATTTTTTTAGATTAATAAAAGTTCTATATGTTGGTGCAGAGAGTAGTGCACATTTATCCTCATTGCAGGCGTATAGCGAGATGTGCCCGACTACCACCTCTCGAGTATTGTTTTAAGCATGCTGTAAGGAAAGTATTCATCGTTGAAATGTATTCCGTTTTGACTTTCTTTGTTGTATCCTTCAAATTAATAATTCCAAGAATACGGACTCGCAAAATGGAAAGTTTGTACATAATCTTTGCCAGCAATGGACAATTACTTTATTATTGTTTCCTTGTTGTTTCCCCTGAGGGCCTCAAAGTCCACTACTAGACTTCCTTCCGTTGCAGTCATGCACAGAAAACTGACGATGAAGAAATAACGGTACTTAACTTTTATACCAGTCAGGCATTGTTGTCCTCTTCTGCAGTGTTGGATTGGAAACTCTTTGTTCAACATTTCTTGTGCTTGTCCATCTGGATCGGTGGAGTGGAACATGGCAACAAACTCGTCCGTGGTGTACCCTCTGGTGCACACGTACAAGGAATAGAGGCATACATATTGTCCGCACAGGTCGGAGAAGAGGTTTTGAAGTTGGGGATGATTATAAGTTTAGTGGAGAGTATTTGCAGGAATGGAGTTTTTCAGGGGTTTTATAAAGGAAGGGAGACTGCAGGAATCAAAATACCACGAAAAAAACTTATTTTTTAATGTAACAGCTATCCAATGTGAAACGACAAATGTCGCTGGTTTGGCAAATTCTGCAGGTAGCATATCTGATGCTTTAACTCCCTTGAAATATGGCAGGGCTTTCAAAGCATTTTCTAGTTGCAAGGTATTCATTATTTGAAATCTGTGTGAACCTTCTTATCTTTGTCTATCTGAATAGAATTGTCGTATTTGCAGTACATGGCACAGATGATGGCGTGTTTAAGCTTCTCTTTGAATCTTAGCTCTATTCGAATGTTTCCGTTGTTTAATAGAGAAGTATGACCTTCGGAAGCGGCACTGTTTGGAGTCAAATCAAAGAGGAGCATGAAATGACCCATAAGGCTCCACATGTCGTGGGTGATTTGTATTCCGCTGTTTGTGTGATGTATGCCAGAACCTGAAAAGAGCGTGGTATAGGCCAACGTTATCCCTTTTCGTGATATATATATATATCGATGGAGAGAACGTTGCGGTGCTGCAGTGCTCTGTGAAGGCGCTGTCCTGCTTGCCTTCTTCTGGCGCTTAGAGCAAACCAATTCAAATCCCTCAGTATTAGAGGCCTCTGACTGGCTCTCCGGAAAGGGGTCAGGAGCGGGGTGGAAGGGAGAGCTGGTGCAGAAGGAGCGGTGGAGGCACTAGGTGCCTCCACATCACTCCCGGCTCCTTGATCCGGAGACCGGTCCGGCCTTGCTCTCTTGGAGCTTGCCCTAACTACCTTCATCCCCTTTGCCTTAGCAATGGGAACTGCGGGAGCAAGGAAAGTGGTACTGGTAGAAGAAGAAGAAGAAGAAGAAGGGGGTAGGGATGGAATATTGTCCATCGTCAGGCTTACCAGATCGCTGGTAATGGGGGTATTGCCAGTTGTCCCGGCTGCCATCCAGCTTCCCACAGAGGACCGAACGCCTCCAGAGGAGTGCGCGTCTTTAGGGGAACTAGTTAGCCCCAGGTTCGGACCGAAGCCCGTACCCCTGCTGGTTGTGACCTTGTGAGCCCGGTTATGCGTGGTCCTGTCAGTGTCAGTCATTTTGGGGGAGGGACAGCTCAGAAAGTCAGAAATTGCTTTCTTCAAGATTCGGTTTACTTCCCCTTTGTCGCTGGTTCTGGCGATGATGTTCTAGACGACGGTTGCTGGAGGTGAATGTGAAGAGTGTCTCGCCGAAATTGCAGAGCCTCTTCAGTCCAGTCGGCCTAAACTGGGTTGCGGCTCAGGGGGGAAGAGAGGGGGAATGAAGACAGCAGGCTATCAGAGGAAGCGATGTCCACTGCCTGCTGCATGTACCTCCGCTGAGTAGCGGCTGGGAAAGGCTCGGCCGGCTTGAAGAGGTCCAGTGCCAACTGCAAGCCAATTGCTGCGCGTCAAACAACGTCTGCTAGCCGGCCACACTGGTCCGCCCTCTGCTGCTTCCGCTGGTGCTGGCTGCACAAGAAGAGAGTAGATGTTGCTTCTACAGGAGCCCCTGTCGTGCCAAAAGGAGCGAAGGCTGTTTATATAGGCAACACCATTCTAGTTACCATGACACTGTCCATGCCACTTTTGGCACCGTTTCATAAAACCGTCAGCTATTGGATGCCTTTCAAACATATTTCTAACACCTTATTCGCTAGAAATATTTATTAAAAATACGAGCCGAGCAATAGACTTGCTCTTTGAGGTTTAAAAGATGTGACTCCCACACAGATCGATGTCCTCAGCGGGCTACCGGTTGAAATTCTCGCGAAGATTTTATTCACAAGGCCGAGGAAGGTTCTACCCTTTTAAGAAGTCTTTTAACCGTGGCTTTGGAACGCGAATCTTTTTTCTATTGTTATGACTTTTATGACTGCTTTCCGCATAGCGGCTGCCTAAGGACGGTTCACCATAGACTTTACAGCTACAATTTCCGTACCTTCCTTACATAGTAAGTACGTTGGGAGAATAATTACACTATGATTATATTGATGAAGTTTTAATTACATAGTATTAGGGATATTGATATTACCAATTAAAAATATTCATGATGTCACTAAGTATATTAATAAGATGCTGTTTCACATCTGCTATAAAAAGTATACAAAAGGCAAACAAATATTATACATAATAGATATATTAGGGTAGTAGCTCAGAGCAGTTACAGGGGAAAGCTTTAAAATTCTTAACCAGACTAGGGATTATAACTATTTCCAACTTTTTCCCTTGTGTATTCGATTACTTAGTACTCGTCAGCTGCAAGTTAGCAGACAGTATGATCATAAATGTGTTACCGTTGTGTTTTTCTGAATTAACAGCTCATTTTTAAGGGCTGTAAGAAAAGCATTTGGGAGTAAATTTTCTTAAAACAATGTTGATGAAATGTTTCATATGTGCGTCGTATATTAACGCAATAACATTTTCTGCAATAAGATTTAAATATCTTAAAATTAACTGTGCTGTAATTGACTCCCACATTTTTCTGTTTCAGCCTCCGAACTTCTTCAGGTAAATTCTAATGACCTAAGAAGAAGGGATACTCTACAAAAATGTTTTTAAAATGTGATGTTTTTTCTTCTTCTTTTTTATTTCACACAAATCTTAGGTTTTTTGGGATCAGAGTCATAAGATTCGATCGCGACTTTGATATTTTCCATGCTCGAGCCCCAGTTGCTATCTAAAATATTTACCTCTCTGACTGGTGTCTGGACCACGAGTACCAAAGCTTCTTGTTCAAGTAATGACTGTTATGATGTCTACATTTATTGGATCTTGCATTTCCTGACATCCTCAGAAGATGTATGCATGGAAAAATAGGAGTATGGAAGAATCACTCTATAGCATGGGACCAAAAATGCATTTGTTACCTTGAAAACATGATCACAAATTAACCCATTAGCTCCCAGTGTGTCCCAGTGAATAAGTGCTGGCAAACATTTAAATGCATTTCTTTACCAGTTAGCACACTTTAAGAGGCTAAAATTCATTTAGTCTGTTAGGAGAAAGTTGAGATTATGCTACTGACAATGAAGAAGAGACTGCGTGTGTTTAATTGTTGATAGGGTGATCAACGACACATCATGAACGCAGATAACATAGCTAGCTGCAACTGCGTTGTAAGTACATTATGTGCTCTTATGTTGATTTGCTCAAGGTAACATGGATGTAGCTGCGTTGTAAGTACATTGTCTCTTATGTTGATTTGCTCAAGGTAACATGGATGCAGCTGCGTTGTAAGTACATTGTCTCTTATGTTGATTTGCTCAAGGTAACATGGATGTAGCTGCGTTGTAAGTACATTGTCTCTTATGTTGATTTGCTCAAGGTAACATAGATGCAACTGTGTTGTAAGTACATTATGTGCTCTTATGTTGATTTGCTCAAGGTAACATGGATGCAGCTGCGTTGTAAGTACATTGTCTCTTATGTTGATTTGCTCAAGGTAACATGGATGTAGCTGCGTTGTAAGTACATTGTCTCTTATGTTGATTTGCTCAAGGTAACATAGATGCAACTGTGTTGTAAGTACATTATGTGCTCTTATGTTGATTTGCTCAAGGTAACATGGATGCAGCTGCGTTGTAAGTACATTGTCTCTTATGTTGATTTGCTCAAGGTAACATGGATGTAGCTGCGTTGTAAGTACATTGTCTCTTATGTTGATTTGCTCAAGGTAACATGGATGCAGCTGCGTTGTAAGTACATTATGTGCTATTTTGTTGATTTGCTCAAGGCAATGAGTATTTATTTTATTATCAAATATAGCACAGATTTAACTGATGTTTCAACTATTTTGAAGCGGTACTCATACTTGCCTCCTACACCCAAGATCGCGGGATCGAACCCGGCCAGAACCGATGGATTTTTTCGGGGCGTAAAAATCCTAAGTATGGCTTCCTTCGGAAGGGAAGTAAAGCCGTGGGTCCCGTGTCGTACATTTACGGCACGAAAAAGAACCTCAAGCCTGAAAGAGAGGCCTCTGAGCAAAATTTGTCGGCCGTTTCACGCCCTGAGTTGAATGGGACGCTGATGACCTGAGATATTAAAGAGCGTCCATAAATAAATCAATCAAAAAAAAAAAGCGGTTGGTCATAGACCAACTCCAAACTGTACAATGTTAACATGTCCATATGTAAATGCTAGGAACTAACCGTGTTACTTTAGTGCTAGATGCTGATGTCAAGATATTTTGAGTAGTCGGAAGCTTTCACGGCCGGAGTCAGACTTAAATCTAAAAGTTTCTTCCGGGTTTGGAAGCCGTGGTTTATTGGAGCTAAGGTATCCAAACGTTTCGTTCCCACCTGCGGAGGACATCTTCAGTGGCGCGGCCTGAGTCTTCTAGGAGAAGGTTCTGGCATGACTGAAATGCCAGCTGGAGGTGTTATATTTATATACGGGCTGCTCGAAGGGGATTGGCGGACTTGCCAAAATGTATTGTATTGTATTGAATGTTTCTTGAAGTACTGTGTGCAGTAACTAGATCATTTGATGGCCAAAGATACAATTCCTTCAATAATAATTGCGAAGTTCATATACTTATATGCATTTATAATCAGAAATATGTTTTAAGTTATTTTTGTTGATACATTTATATTATATATATATATATATATATATATATCTCAAAATAAAAGTATGAAAATATTTTCATTATAGATCATATTTAGCTATGTATACTGGCCTAATGTATCCATATGACATGGGTATTTTCAAGAAAAAAGTAGATAGGACACATTTTCCTCTTTTTTTCAGAAAAATATCACATAAGGATATAAGTAAACTAAAAGTTATTATAAAACCGCAAAAAATTAATCCCACACTAAGCTACTTTGATTTTATATGGAGAATATGTTAAAGGTAAAGATATTTTATCTTTTAGGAATGAAAGTAGTTTAGAAAACTCTTCAACAACTACTTTAACTAGACAATGGAAACATAAAAAATTTCCGATAAATACCTAAAAATGCTCTATTGCATATGAAGGGGTGTTCTAGCAGGGAAAAAAATCAATCTTTACAAATTTTATTTACTGTTCATAAATACTAGTTCAAACTTTATTTTAAAAATATATCTATAATTTTGAAATCACTTATCTTTATACAACAGATGGGGACGAAATAATATATAGGCACATATAAAATAACATAAAATCAATGTAATGACTTTTTTTACCACTCCTGAAATGGTTTTGTAGACAGGAGTGCCATAAATTTGAAATATTAACTTTTGCAAGCTAGGGACCTCCACTTCCCATAAATGGGCTCATTTTTATAATAATTTTCTTTGCCCTACCCACGCAACTGAATGTCATAGAGGTTATGTCCTCTGTTGCCCCTTCTACTTTTCTGCATTTCTCCTGAGCTTAACTTGTCTGCCACCGGAGTAGCAGTACTGTAACTGAACTCAAGCGGAGTGAATAGTACAGTTGCTGGGAAGCTCTTTGAAGAATTTCATCATGTTTCGTAAGGTAAGAAAAGACATTTCTAATTTATAACTTCTATTTGTTAAGAAGGAAAAATCTAGGGTAAGAGTTTACCGCAAAGTACCTCTTATTTTATATGCTGTACAACTATATTTGCTCCATTAAAATATGCGCGAGGAAAATTGTTTGAAGAGACGCCACTTAGAATTTTCTATTGCTTGTGAATTCGTTAAACGTAAAGGTGTCAACCATTTTATTTGAATATGTTTATTTAATGTTTCCTTGTGCAGCGAGCAGTATCTTTTTCTCGTAAAGAGAAATGCAACATCTCTCTAGCCTGGAATCGAAGTCATGCACTCACTGTGAGTCAGTTATATTGACAAACGACATTTGCATCGATAAATATTCTTGAAGCAAGCAAGGTACCTGTTACAATCTAACAAGAATCAACAATATTCCATTTATCTGTAACACTCTATATCAAGCGTGTAAAGTGTCACATTCATTGAATTATACACAATTTTTTTCTTAGGGAAATTAAATACAGCGCCATATCTGTGAAGGTGTTTAATGAAAAGTACCGCCGATCTATTCGCTTTGTAAGTATTATAGATCATTCCGGAAAACAGTCTGAAACTAAATGAAGAACTGGGGCTCGCTGGATGAGAATTAAAATGTTTGTTCCAAAGTGAAATGTTCGGACATCATAGAAACTCTCTCTCCCTGTCGCCAACTTAATTATTAGTTTGAAATGTACGTAAAACTCTGCTAATTTGTTTTTCTACGTGGAATGTATTTCAAATAATATTTTGGCCCCTGGTGCGCGGTTGTTTCACAACAGAGTTTTTTTTTTTTTTTTTTTAATTCTTACTATAAATACAAATTTCATATTTAGTTCTTTTTTATCCTATACAGCCTTTTGATATGGTAGAAATTTTCCAGTTACTGAGGTTTTTTGTAGAATTTCATTTAAGAATATTTAAAGTGTTTGAGTTAATTTTGTATTTTTTTACTTCCTTTGTTCCTCTTGATTAATTTGGCATTTTGAAAAGAGTACTGTAACGAATAGAAGTTATTGCTTGAAAAACAAATAACCCGACCACTTTGAGATGTGTTCCATAAAATAAATATACTGACCATTCTGCTTAACCAACAAATTCGTCACATCATTCCACATAAAACTTCGCTTTATTAAGAGATTCGCAATTACTTTTAGCACTGAAATATGTGTACTAGTGTAATTATTATTAGATTGTAGATCGAAAGTGAAGGTTAATGGCCTTATCTCTGCCAGAATAAATGAATAAATTAATTAATAATTAAATTATTATTCCTAAGAGATATCAGAACTAAAGTTGGAAATTATGATGGAAACATATATCTGGCCTCCTAATAAATTGAAACGTTTCTTTTTCATGAACGAGAAATGAATTTCTACGTTGGTCATTTAACAGAATCGACCTGTGATAAATGTAAAAAATGATTTTTTTCCGATTAATTGAATTCATTTCATTTAAATACACACGGCGAAGCAAATTTGTCCCAATTACATATTAAAGGTTTGTCACGTAGCTATATATATTTTTGGCTATTTTATTTTTTCAGTCAATGAATCCAGAAGGAATGTAAACTATTGCCGTTGTACCAATGGAATGAGTTATTACTAATCTGTCCAAATCTGCATCGATCGTACCTACTATGCGCTTAAAACAGATAACAAATAAAATATTTCGAAAAATGTGCTCATATATATCTGTCGGTGTGTGCGCGCTCTTTGTGTTCGTTCTTTCTTTAGCAGTCGCAATATTTGCTTTTTGTTTTTTCAACGAAATTCAGCACAGCCAACCAATTAACAAAAAATTTGTCCAGTTCATTAACCAGTAAAATTGAACCATTGAGGGTGGGGGTTAATCTAAGGCGAAAATTTAAAAAAATAATAAATCGGTCTGGTTGTCGCAATCTTTGTTTCCCCTCAAAGAAACACAGTAAAATCATTTAAAATGAATTGATAAAAGTAGTTTTAAAAAATTATGGCAATCGGGTATCTCGGAGTGGGGTAATACCTGAAAAACATTGTGGGGTTAAAGCGAATTTTAAAAATCGCTCTAGCAGCTACAATTTAAAATATTTTAAAGGAAACTCGATACATGCCTTTGAAATAAAGTAGGAAAATTAGTTTTTGAAACCAGTTAAATTCGTATTACTAGGAAGGAAAACGGCTACCTGAAACCCAAACTTTAAAAATCGCTCTAGTGGCTATATTATTTTTCGCAACAATAATCCGTACATGCCATTTAAATGAAATAAGAAAAATGGTTACCTAAAATTTAAAAATCGCTCTAACGGTCGCAAATGAAAACTTTTAAAGGAAACTGGATATATGCAATTGAAATAAAATAAGAAAAATAGTTTCTGAATATTAGAGTAATTGAGCTATTAATCGGGGGGCTATCGTAAATTGAAAAATTGTTCTTCCACCATTAATAGTTGTTTCGCAACGAAATTCCGTATATGCCACTTAAAATAAGAAAGAAAAAATATAGTTCGTAAAAATCAGTGAAATCTGACTATTAAGATGGGGGGTTTGCCTGCACCCAAAAATTAAAAATCGCTCTAGTGGCATTAAGTAATGTTTTCGCAACTAAACTCCGTAAATGTCATTTAGTAGAACAAGAAAACTTAATTTCTGAAAATCAGGGAAATCGAGCTATTAGAAGGGTGGGTGTCCAAAGTATAAAAATCGTTTTAGCTGCACCAGAATGTTTTTCGTAGCAAAACTTGGCATATACCATTTAAATGAGATAAGAAAAATATTTTTGAAAATTATGACAATACTGATAATAGGGGGGTTACCTGAAAAACAATTGAGGGCTACACCGAAATTTAAAAACTGCTCTACTTTCGCAAATTTAAATTTTTAAAGGAAACTCGATATCTGCCATTGAAATAAAAAAGAAAAATAGCTGCTGAAAATCAGAGTGATTGCACAATTAGCCATGGGGGGCTACCCAAAATTTAAAAATCGCTCTAATGATATAAATATATTTTTTTTCGCATATTAATTGCGAAATTTCATATATCGATCGCAGCGAAATTACATATATGCAATTTAAATAGAATAAGAAAAATAGTTTCTGAAACTCAGGGAAATTAACCTCTTTGGCGGGGCCTGGAATGATGATGATGATTGCTTAAGGGGCGCAAAACTGCTACGGTCATTAGCACCCAAACACACTAAAAACTGCGCCAGGATTAAAAAATAAATAAGTAATCAGCACAAAATCAATGCTTAATATAAGTAGCAGTAGCACTTTGGGCATTTAATAAACCCCATAACAAATAACAAAGGTTGCATAGTCCTCAAAAAACCAAAAAAAAAAACAAAAAACAAAAAAAAAAGACTGGAACTAAAACTCAGCTGCAAGAGCTGAGAACAAAACAGTCTTATAATGGTCTAAAATTGGAACAATAAAAACCCCCAAAACAAATAACAAGGGTAAAATGGTCAATGAACAAAAGATTGGTACTAAAACACAGCCGCAAGCGCGAAAACACAACAGTCTTATAATGGTCTAAAATTGTTAGAATAAAACCCCAAAACAAACAACAAGGGCAATATACAAGACAACAAATAAAGACTGGTAATAAAACGCATCAGCAAGAGCTGAAAACACACCAGTCTTATAATAGTCTAAAGTGATAACAATAAAAACCCCAAAACAAATAACAAGGGCAATATGCAACACAACAAATAAAGGCTGGCAGCAAAACACTTCTGCGAGAGCTGAAAAAACAACAGTCTTAAAATAGTCTAATATTACCGTCATGAGTAAAATGATAGAACTCACACCTTGCTCCAAAAACCACAAACACGGATAAAACGGAGCACTCGCTCCACAGCAAACATATCATCAGCAATTATTTGATTGAGTGATTGATTTATGGACGCTCTTTAACATCTCAGGTCATCAGCGTCCCATTCAACTCAGGGAGTGAAACGGCCGACAAATTTTGCTCATAGGCCTCTCTTTCAGGCTTGAGGTTCTTTTTCGTGCCGCAAATGTACGACACGGAACCCACGGCTTTACTTCCCTTCCGAAGGAAGCCATACTTAGGATTTTTACGCCCGAAAAAATCCATCGGTCGATCCCGCGTTTTGGATTTAGGAGGCAAGTATGGTAACCACTACACCACCAGGACCGACATCATCAGCAAGTAAGTCCTCAATAGAGGAAAGCAAACCTAGGGAAAGACTAAAAGCTGCTAGATGATGGCATTCAATTAAAACGCGACGCACTGAAAAGGCGAAGGTCACAGTGAGGGCAAGCTGGAGCTGGTTGACCATTAAAAAGGTGACAGAGATTAAAACGGCAATGCCCAATTCTCAGGCGAACTAAAATTCCTTCTTCGCGACGAACTCGCGAGAAGAAGTCGATCAGTTAAAAGGGGCGGATTTGCATTCGCAAAGCTTATTGGTGAGTATTAAATTCCACTCATCGCGCAAGCGCGAGAGGATGCCTCGACGTAAAGAATGTTTAAAATCCCCGAAGTAAAAACGTGGCTCGTACTCAGCAGGGTCTAAAAGGGCGGATTTAGCTGCGACCTCTGCGGCCTCATCACCTGGGAGTCCCACATGTTCAGGAACCCATAGCAGTGTCACCCTGACGCCAGCGTCAAAAAGCGTTAACACTACATCCTGGATCTTCTCTACAAGAGGGTGGTTGTGGTACAGATTTCTAAAAGCTAAATTGGCACTCAAAGAATCGGAACAAATATCACTGTTCCCCAGGTCGAGGTCAGAAATAAATAAAATAGCCCGAAAAATAGCATAAAGCTACGCCATAAAAATAGATGTCGCAACGTTAAGACCAAACGTAACACTAGCTCCCTTAAAAACAAAGGCACATCCTACTCCCGTGTCAGATTTCGAGCCGTCGGTATATATAAAATTCAATCCAGTAAAAGAAGATATAATTTCGCGAAAATGACTACGAATATTACGTGCTGCGGTCGAAGATTTAGGACAGGACGTAAGCCCAAGATGAAATGGGGCCTCTGCTAAAATCCAAGGTGGTGAAGAAGTTACCGCGGTTAAGAAAAAAGCAGGCAACTGTATGTCCAACGTCCTTAACAGCTCCCGAAAACGAAACCCAGGTGGTCTAGGAGTAAAAGACCGAGCAGCACAAAATGGAGCGAGAGACACATTAAAAACGCCTCATTCTAGGGATGACCAGGCTGCGCAGCCAGTCGACAACCATACGCAGAAAGTAAAAGATTCCTACGATAAAACAACGGACGTTCTCCAGACTCCGCACATAAACTTGACACAGAACTGGTTGGGAATGCTCCAATGGCGGCACGGATACCCCGGTGATGAATGTGGTTAAGGCGACGAAGAACGGAAGGTCGCGCTGAGCCATAAACTACGCAGCCATAATCCAGCTTTGACCGGATTAGAGATCGATAAAAACGTAAAATAACTGTCCGGTCAGCTCCCCAAGATGTGCCACTTATATCCCGTAAAATACAAAGAGAACGTTCATACTTTCCCCTGAGTTGTGCTACATGCGATGACCAGCATAATTTTCTATCCAACTCCAAGCCACGGATCCGAACTTTTTCTGCGAAAGCAAGAGAGTCTGGGCCAAGATGGAGAGATGGAAAGGATACTCCTTACGGCGCCAGAAGTTCATGCAGACGGTCTTCTCTGCGGAAAAATGGAACCCGTGATTCACACTCCAAGCGTAAAAGCGGTCGAGACAGCATTGGAGGCGGCGTTCCAAGAGACAAGTTCTCCGAGAGGAAAGAAAGATGACAAAATCGTCAACGTACAACGACGATTGTATTCCTGGAGGTAAACACTCATTGATAGAATTGATAGCAATGGCAAACAGTGTGCAAATAAGTACCGAGCCCTGAGGTACACCGTTCTCTTGAGTAAAACCAGATGATAAAACTAATCCCACGCGAACATTAAAACCCCGATCTTTCATAAATTCCTGAATAAAAGTACACATACGACAACGTATATGCCAATCGTGAAGCGTTCGAAGGATACCGCTTCTCCAACAAGTATCGTAGGCTTTCTCCAGAATAAAAAATACGGCGATCGTTTGGCACTTCCGTACAAAGCCGTCCATTATATGGGTGGTTAGAGACACAAGAAGGTCGACTGAGGAGCGATGACGCCGAAAACCGCACTGAGCGTTCGTCAATAAGAGCCTCGACTCCAACCACCACATAGGCCCCTCGTTAATCATGCGTTCCATCACCTTGAAGACGCAGCTGTTGAGGGAAATGGAACGATAATTGGAAGGAAGGTGTGGATCCTTTCCAGGTTTCGGTATGGGTTTGACGGTGGCCTTTCGCCAAGTGCTCGGGACCAAATAGAATTAAATTAGAATTAATCTGGAGTAAAAAGCTTTGCCTTCCGCTGACAAATGCTGCAGCATAGCAACATGAATGCCATCCGGCCCTGGTGCGCAGTGTCGAGAGTTCGTAAGGTCGTGCTCCAATTCCCTGGCGGTAAACGGGACGTTATAGCACTCCTGGTGGTCAGAGGCAAAAGAGAAACCTCTCGACTCAACCTGCTCCTTTAATGTGCTAAATGAAGCAGGGTAATTGGCGGAGCTGGAAACATTCGCGAAAGTGCGTCCTAAAATATTGGCTATATCAATCGCAGTAGTAAGCACTCGATTTGATATTCTAAGACCGGGAATTGGCGTAAATCCAGGTTTGCCTGCAACGCGTCGTAAAGTTTCCCAAACTACAGACGAAGGCGTTGTGCGGTTAAAGGAAGAGGTAAAGGAATCCAAGACGCCTTTTTGCTATCCTTAATAACTGAACGCCATTTGGCGCGCAGTTGTTTGTAGCGAATCATGTTTTTTGAAGTAGGGGGGCAACGAAAAACTCGCAGAGCACCTCGGCGTGCACGTAAAGCGTCCCGGCATTCATCGGTCACCAAACACAGAAATACAAATAAGTGTATTATCCCATGCTTTGCTTATCATGACAGAACTAAAATGAGAAAAACTGGTGTAAAAGCTTCCCCGCGTTATGTTTCACATAGCACCTGATATTGGTAGCAGTGTAAATTTGTATAAGTACATTAGCGTATGTCTCACAATGTATGCAATAACTAAATTAAAATATTTTCTATCTTTCTGATACAGATAATCCGGTTGCTCATCTTGAGCGTACTCGTTTTGCAAAATTTAATACCTAAACAACCAAAACTGCCAAAAGGAATAAATATCGTGGATGAAAACAATACAACTAACATTGTAATTGGAGAAACAATTCTGTTAATGTCGCTCAACAACAGTTACGGCTACTTCCTGTGTGTACCACTCATTGCAAGTGAAAATGTTACTACGAAGATACCGACATTAAAAACAGAAGACGGAGAGCAATTTACTGTCGGTCTTGTGTACGTAAACACTGACATCACAGATGAAGCAATTGAGATCCCATTGATGCCACTGAAGACTAATATGCCTGGGTTTATTCAAACGGAAGCAATTATCGAAATTAATAAGAAAGATCTTGATTCTCTCAGTCGGCAGCAAAGAAAAAAGTTTCTACAATTTTTCAATCTCTACTCTATCATGTGGAATATGTTGAACACGGACGTATATGAAAGTGTAAGTACTCCATCACTCTAATACCAGCTCATATCTCTTCTTTGAAAGCAGTCAACACATTTTGCCAACTTTGAACTGTCCATCCTGTAATAGCTTTTTAAAAAGAAAACTATTGGCAATATGATATTAGGACTGAAAATTGCAGTTGGCTTGATCATTGATCTAGATTTATAATTATTATTTAATCTATCCAAAGAGCATGACAGCATGTAATTAACCAGGTTACATCATTGCTTCTTGGCATTATTTTTAATCTCAAAATCAATTTTATAAACGTTGGGTGCTCACCTCTTTGATTATATTTGTATAATTTCTGAGCTGATGTTCATAAAAATGTTTAGCCCATGAGAAAACGGAAATAACATAATATTAATATTTAAAATATACGATAAAAAGTGGACATTTTGCATTTTCCGTTACGTTTAATACCCCTTAGGATTATAATATAGATAAGGCTAATAAATATGTAATGATAAAAGGAGTATATATCGACATCATAATTAAATACCTGCGGGTGTCCATATTAAGCTTTTACGCTCCTTATTCTGAAACCATTTGAAATAAGTTCTAAGCTGCTTTTTGTTTTTCAGGAGAGGGCATCACTGGAGCTTAAAGGGCTAGGACTCAGCAAAGAAGATGCAACATCAATTGAGAATGTAGTTCGGCTATATCTGATGTATTTTAACTGTGAAGTAACAAATGGAAAAAAAAATCATTTGCAAGAGTAATCAGAAAATTAATAAGAGATGTGGATGTAAGTAAATATAGATTCTACTAGTTATTAAACTTCTTTTTTCCAGCATCCTGCTTATTTGACCCGAAGAGTTACTTCCTATTTTGTAGAATGAGATAAAGTAATGGATTTTTAAGCTTCTGAAACTAGAGTATCCAATGAAACGGTGTCGTGGGTGATTTAATAAATTACCTACTTAAAGAACTACATATTGTGCATTGCAAAAAAAATACATATAATGTTTTGTTTGTTACATTTGGATTCATATATTTCATTTTTGATAAATTAATAAGAACATTATTCTTCCTGTAAGTGTTGTATACATGACGTGCATTATTTCACTGTTATTACTGTTTCATAGCGAAATTTATCCTAATTTTTATTTAGCTTAACTGATATGCAGTGCATATTTCTTCCAAAGCAAGTCATGTAGAAGGTTTCCAAATGATTCTTACGTTCAGTTGATAGCCTGTTTCTAATATGTAGGAAAATCTAATTTTAAACAAAATTCTCCAAACGTCTGGAAATGATGTCATTAACAACACACAGGCCGATCCTGGTGGTCTAGTGGTAACCATACTTGCCTCGTAGATCCTGGGTGTCGGGTTGGAATGTTTTCGGCTTAGAAATCCTAAATATGGCTTATATCGGATAGGAAGTAAAGCCGTGGGTGCCGTGTCACATGATTACAGAACATAAAAGAACATCAAGCCCGAAAGAAGAGGTCATGTATCGGCTGTTTCCCGCCCTGAACACAATGGGGGACTGATGACCTGAAATATTCAAGAGCTCCATTTATAAATCAAATACAAAAATAATACTAACATCAAACAACACTTCAGAATATTTTATTGTTAGACATAAAACATGTAAGAGATGAAATACGGGGAACTACAAACTTTCTTGGAAAGGAATAATCGGACTTGAAAATTTCGTGTAGCCTGAAGGATTCGAACCTCCGGTCTACAACCTTCCTTGCTGACGCCCTTACCACATGAGCAGCCGTGTCAGTTCCAAGTACGGAACCACTAACTCTCTCATCTAATTCTGTATATCTAGAGGACATTCCTAATGTTTCATCTACTAGATTGATTTCTTAAACGCTAATTGAAAGTTTTTGAGTATTTATGACCCAGGCTTCTAGTTTAACCGCCAGTTAATTTATATATGAATAGAAATATTCTTTCACACCAGCTGTATGTAGAGAAGGAAAGAACAAATTTTATGTATAAATTAACCCCTATATCGGTGGTAGTTAAACTAGAATCCTGTGTTAAATATACTAGTAGTATTAAGAGTCGCCCTTAAGAAAAGTACTATTGCAGTAGAAAAAACCTTAAGTAAGTCTTCATATTACATTGAATCAGATGAGAAAGTTCTGTGTTTCCTTGCTTACAGGAAGAGTTCGTTAGGTGTCAGCACGACATACTGAAAATCCGTTGCTCGAATCCCGGCCTTTACTCGCTTTTTTCAACTCTGGTTCTTCCTTTCCAACTAATGTCCTACACACCGCCAGTGAGAGCGAACAATTTCTAAAAATAATTCCTGTTGCTTTAATTATTTTTTCTTTATTTTATTCATGTAATCTATTGCAGTGTACACAGATCCGAATAACTAGACATTGTTTACTACTTGAAAATTAAATTAAATTAAAATGTTAACCATTAAAAGCTTATGCGGTGTTTAAGAATCGTCATATAATATACCAGTACAGGGAACCAACATTATGCTGTAAGGTTGGGACAAAGCAGCAGTTGATTTAGCAACCCACATTAACACTCAATTCAGAAGTCAGTATAGTTGTGAACTAAAAGAAATGACATTTAATATAGATAATCAAATAGAGGAGGAAATGGATATGTATCAATAATGGTGATTTTGTAGATTATTTGTTAATGGAAATGTTACAGAGAAAACTCCAAGAATGAAACTTAAATAGCATTTGCACATCACTTAAATCCCCACAAGACGTCACCAATATGACATATATACTAAGGAGGTACATGAGAGGATAACTTGCAGAATTATACGGAGATACTGGGACACCATTATATATATATATAGGATTAAGAAAAAGGCATGACATACTTTAAGGTAAAGATTCCTCGCGTATAGGAGGTACAATTAATGTTACATGAACATGAGTCTGGAAATGCTTTGCTTCCTTGTTAAAGACCTCTGTCTGAGACTCCGTTTACACGGTGTGATATGCAAACAAGAATGTCAATATAGGAATCGCAACAACCCGACAAAAGAACGGTTGCTTAATACGTAAAGTAGTTAACATTCGCTTTTACATCTGGTTAAATAGTGTGGGATTAACACTTAGTTCACCGTTACCACTGTTATGCTACTCACTTCATTGCTTGACGTGGCGACCAAGCACGTACTATCAGCTCTGTGTGCTTACGTATCTTGTTCCAGTTACAATAAAATGAGGTATTCCAATGCGGAGTTGACAGATGTTCATATGATCTAGGATAGCCGAAGTTGTACAGAGTCTTCGTGCTTGTGTTCAGCAAGTCTTTCAGACAATACGGGTTATTCCAGGAATACATCAGCGCAACAGGAAATTTATATAACGGCGGCTTGATGTATCTATGCTAACGAAGAACATTTTCAACATTTCATATGCTTTTGTGTTTTCTACAGTTCTGTTTTTGAATATTCTAATATGCGGTACAGGTGTAGAAAAAGGTTCTAACAAGGAAATAAAGCAGTTCCGGACCCATGTTGGTATTATATTTTTTTTTTCTGTATATGTGAAGAATATTTCTCCAAAATATTAATATACTTTTATGTTACACCTGTACATATACATATATTCAAGTACTTTCCAAACAATGCTGCAATCATAATGGTTCATTGAATGTTTAAACTATAGATAGAGCTGATTTGTGCTGTTCTGTTTCCATAGCTTCCATTTTTATGTTATTACACAGTTATTGGTAGGGTGTTCTTGGCAATCATCCAAATCATCAAGTTGAAATATACAGCTTAGCTTCGTGTATGAGTAAATCAATTGTTAAACAACAGACAGGTATTGTGATAAAGTGCACCATATGTATTTATTTTTGTAATTCAAATCTTTGGTTACCTGGAAATTTCTGGTTGCAGTTAGTGAAATTAGGAGCATAGACCAAGTTGGTAAATCTGACACAGAGAGGGAGGCAAAGATTTTTTCATTTGTTTATACTTGTTAAGAGACAAGGAGAACAATTTCCTCTGTTCATAAAATATATTATAATAGCAGCATATAAATATATCACATCTGATTCAACAAAATTACAAAATTACAATAAGAGCACTAATGCATATAGAAAGTTTATTTTGATCTAGAACATTAACTTATATACTGAATTTTTGAAATTGCACTATTTTACTTAATGATGTGTAATAAAGTATTAACTTACTAGCACTTAACAAATATTTGCAAAAATAGTGTGAATTAAAAATGTAATTAATTGCTCAACTTCATACATGAACATTTAAATTTCAAATAAATAATTCACATGAATATGAGTGTTGTTCAATAAAGAATGAACATAGTTTTTTCCAACAACATACCTTTATTCATCCTCGCAATTTTCCTGAAGATTTTTCAAAATAGTGTTCTTTGGTTGCAACACACATGTTCCAGCATTTTTACCACTCTTCAAAGGTGTTCTGAAAACTAACTAATGACAGCTTGTTCAGAATTACCTCCTAAACTTCACCACTGCTTTTGGCAATGGAAAATGTCTCCCACAAAGGTGTTTCTTCACTTTGGGGAAAAAGAAAATAGCACACGTGGCTAAGTCTGGATTATAGGGAGGGTGAGGTACAAACATCACATAGAATTTTATGAGATATTCAGCAACAACATGTGCAATGAGCAGCATTGTAATGATGTGTTGCAAGGAAATATGGCCTGATAAAGTTTTCAGGTTATCTCTATAGTATTGCCTAATTACAGTTGTGTGGCAATACAACTTACTGGTAAACCATTCCTTTAATATAAAAAAATGTGAAGTCAATAACCTAAGAGAAGCAAACCACTTTTGTGTATGTATGTGTGTTGGTGATGATGAGATTTCCAGAGATTTGCTGTTTTCTCACAGGATCAAAATAATGTAACAAGTTTCATCAAAAGCGATTTCTTTTGAAATAATCTCTGCTACTGCCCATAACATCATCATCAACAACATGCAAATCTGCATGTGAACATTCATTTTTTCAAAAATCAGCAGTGTCGAAACCCACAAACATGCCTAATGTACAATTATTCACAATCACCTGCATGTGGGTAGAACCCAATGAAATTTTCATGATTTCAAAAATATTCTCAATGACAGCAATGGTGTTTAAGTTTTCTTTTGTTAGATAAAATTGGATTCAGTATGCATCTTCCCTTGAAATTAATTATTACTAACTAAGAGAAAGTTTAAGGTACAAACCAAGAGGTTTTTTTTTTTTTTTTTGTTTTGTTTTTTTTTTTTTTTTAAGATTATTCAGAGAAGGAAATTTGTACTCTGATTATTTAGAAATTTTTAAACAATGAAGGAATAATTTGGAATAATGACAAAAGCAAAAATCTTTTGAACTCCACACTTTTATCACAAATCTTGGTTTGTTTATATTATTATTTTTTACATTTCTTCTGGGGGCAGGGGGTTGAAGAACTCTTAATGGATGAGCCGAGCTCCCACTCCTGAAAGTATATGTTTAAAAACCATTGATTCATTGATATCCCATCCAATATGCAGTTTTTCATAGCAAGAATGTTTAACAAACTTCTTAATAAAGAGCAACAACATATAATCACCACAGCAATAAACAATGCTTTAAAAGGAATTTATTCACAAACTAATGAAAAATACAAAAAACAGAATGATTTAAAAGATGCAAGCACTTTAATAAAGAGAAAAATGGAGAAAAACATGTTTCTGCAAAATTCACAAACCATTCTTTAGCAGACCATCAATTCAGAAAAAACTTCAAGCAATTCAACATCGTCCTGGCCCTCCAGATTAAATAAAATCTAAGTAAGTAATTAAAAAAACCACAAGTAGATAAAATTGAAACAAATGGTAGATCAGGTTTATTTCAAATGCCTGCAAAGAATGTATTGGCATAAGGACCAAGGAAATTTCAGAAACATCAAGTAGAATAAAACAGAAAAATCTGCAGCAGCAACATATTTTTGCACAAGGAACCATAAAAGAAATACAGAAACATAATTTATAAAAAACAGAAAGTAACCATACGGAACTATCAGTTTGGGGAAAAAAATTATATACAAAAACAAACAACATTGCATGAATTTTGAATTATCACATAGGGAGAATATAATCAAACAATGGGGAGGAAAGATAGAGACAAGGCAACAACAATTGGAGAAAGTAGTTGGGGATGAAGAACAAGTGCATAGAAATATGTCCATTATAATGAAGAAGTAAGTGAATGTTTCAGTGACAAAATTCCAACCAAATATCCTAATAGTCATTATTTAACATTATGTATAAAATCATTTCTATCTTTATGTTATATGTTTGGAAAATTCATTACTACTTTCAACAACATTTAATATTTAATGTTTAATCTTCAATAACCTCAGATAATCCTGTTTTACTTCTAAAGTTTATAAACAAAACTATAGTATGAGACTAAAAGTAAACAACACCAATTCCTATATCTACCAGTACCAGTGGTTAAATAGTAAATTCAACTTCTTTTAAAAGTTCTAAAGTCAGAGTATTAAAATTTCATTTCATCTAGTAGAAAAATTAAAATACTTCACACTTTGAACAGAAGACTAAATGATATCCTTTGATGTCAAAGGATGAGTGTACCTCATACACATGTTTTCTTTTGTTCTTGTGGTAATTTGGTAATGTATACATGGTATACATAGTAATGTATAAGGCATGCAGACTATTTTTATAGATAGAACATCATTTATATTAATTTGAAATTTATATTACCTTAAGACAAATAAATTAATAATAATAATAATAATAATAATAATAATAATAATAATAATAATGGATGATACACAAAAAATGTATTATAATAAAGATAAATGAAATGATTGAAATTTAGACTTTCTGCAAAATATTGCTTATCTGTCCAATTCCTTCATACTCAAATCAGTTAAGTAACTATCTTTGAATGCCTACCACGCACATATAATTTGCATAGTGCATTATTGTTGTTTTGGGCAGTTTTTTCTGCTCCAATTTCTCATTGTGAGCTATGTGACACAATACCTTATATTTTTCCGAGATAATGCTATGATATGTGAGTATTTCACAGGATGTTTCCCTGATAGTTATGTTGTTCTTCAAGAGCCCCATTTATGACTTCAGCACATTGTCCCAACTCTGGGTTGAAGACTTCTAATTCAGACTTGCAAGTTTGTTTAAAGTGCATTCCATTAAAATCATAGTGTAAAATGTAAGTTCATTCATGCAGGCAATACCTATTAAAGTGATGAATAAAGATAATGATGTTATACCATATTTTATACACGTTTGGCTATTTTCTATTGAAAATTAGTTGAACTATAAAATTAACTTATGCTCAACTTACTTTATTCATCAGAAACAGTAATATTAAAATTCCGGGAAGATAGCATGACCTTATTTGGAAAAATGTACTGGTAATCAGAGAATGATTTAATAAAATATATATGTACAATTTAATCAATAAATTATTTATGTACTTAATAATTCTTTCTCTTCAAAGAAAAACAAATTTTTTATTACTAATTAAATTTTTCAATGAGGGTTCATAATGGTCTATCAGATATCTTGATATACAGTAGTTGTAAATTTGCATGTATACACAGCTTTTTTTGGGCCTGGATCCACAGTTTAATTCAAACCACACAGGGAAAAGACTCCCACCACATGCGATTCCATCGATAGACAATTTCCCCCTTCACAACTTTGGTCAATAATATTAATATTAATAATTCTGTTATAGGAGTTGTCCGTCTGCAGTCACACATTTCTTATATCTTTTAATAAAATTGTATTCATTCGTAATAACCGAAGCGGAATTTTCAGTGTTCACAGGTTCAATTCCCGCTAGGGTGGACATTTGACCTTGGGTTTTTTTATGCTTTCCACTAGTCACTTAAACGAATGTTAGAATTGATTTTTACATTATGCTCTCTCCCATTTCGTCACATTTCATTCTGTTGGTTCTGTTAAAAGAACTGAAAGTGTTCTAATGAGATGGACTGGTGCGGTAAGATGGTAGCTCAGGCTTTGTAAAGGTTACTGCCTCGGCTTCCGGACAGATTGCAGACTTTCCGAGGAGCTCCACCAGCGTCGGGGTGTCGGGGTGTTCTATTTGGAAGCCAGAAGCCAGTACAGGTCACCTGGGACTTTCCTCAGGTGGATGTGAGTTGTCAGTAGTACCTAGCTCGCGGCTTTACCTGCTCGATGGACGTAGGGTGATTTAAAATGTACCAGGAAGAGGATTTGTGTATTATTAAGGTGCTGGGCTTTGCCAACGGCACGCGGTGTTTCCTGACGGTCACCATCCAAGCACAGGCCACGCCCCATGCTGCTGAACCTCGGTGGTCAACCGGGGTCCTCAGCATGGTTGCCTTTGGCGAGGGTTCAGAGGGTATTTGATCAGATCAAGGTTTGGAAGCCAGTTGTGTTTGAGCCAAGGTGTATTTCATGTGTACTTGAGTTGGCGGTTGCCCGAAGTAGCCTAACATGAGGTGTTAGAGATTTTTCACCCAAGAGGTCCGATGATGTCTTTGGGGAGACTGTATGATCTATATCTTCTATGATCGTAGTCGCCTAGAGCTCTGACCAGTTCATTTGGGTGGTTCGGGATGGTATCATGGACCGTTCGGGCTCTCTCCCGTATGACGTCCATGATATACTGAACATTGGAGTAGTCATGTAGTGTGATCTGGGAAGGGGCGATCGGTACCGTACACAATTCTTAGCGCCCGGTACCACAGAGCGCTAATGGAAAGATGTTAGGGACCTAATGTAGGTCCGCGCAGTCACCGATCTGGCTATCCAACGCGTTCCTCGCATTCAAACCTTCCCCCAATCCACGGTGTAGGCACAAAGGACCATCCTGAGCATAGTTTAAGTATCGAACATATCCTTTCGCGCCGCAGACCATCCATCCATCACTGGTAATAGATCTACTTTTTAATACTTGCAATTTGGGTCTTGATACTTTCTTTAAGTTTCTCTTCACATGGGAGGTGATCCTTATAAACTTTATTTGTTCTGTATTCTAGTATTCTGTATTCAATGCAATGCACTGCAGTGAAATTTATTTTAAATAACACATTAAAATTAACTAAGTTGGCGTATCGATAGATTGTGGGGGGGAATGGTTAAAACCTCAGCTAAACTGCTCTCTTAACAGAGCAATAACTACACAAATACAGAAATAATGCTTGCTCTCTCAACAGCAAATTTTAATTGACTATCTACGTGGAGCCATCGGTACGGATGCTCCTGCTTTTAAGACAGTGGCTGGTGTGGCCTTGACCAACTCTTACTGTTCTCAGCTATAGAACCAGGCCAGAAATGCCTTTTTGTATATTACCTTGACCTATATTTCTGAGAATTAATACTTCGTTTCAAGCTAATTGATTTGTCCAATTTCAATTCACGAAAATGAAATTGGTACCAAATACTACTTGGCATTCCTTACGCAAGTTTCTTCGACAAAAGTTGTTCCGTTTCAAATTACTGAAGTCAAGTTGAAGACATGTTAAGGGAAATAAAAGTGCAATAGAGGCATAGATTTAGACACAAAAATTGTTTGCTTATTTCAAGTGCAAATTTGGTCTTAACAGATTATTATGCGATATTTTTTTTTTTTAAATTAGCAATTTTCTACGTTCTCTATTGTACATATTTGGAAACATTTTAATCGTTTCAGCTCAGGCACCTGGAAATTCGAATGCGTCGAAAAAAGGTGCACAATGAACTGGTTATGAATAATTTGTCGTCAGTAATTATACAAAATATTTTATAGTTTTTGATGAAGCCACACATCTTATGAAGATGGTACTTCTGCTATAAAATACAAAATCTCTCTACTGTTCACAATTCATGCAAACTTTTATAGGAATTACTAATATTTGAATGGCTAACTTTTAATAGTACTAGTGCTATATAAATTAATTGAATACGAAACGAAACTGCAATTCCACTTTAAATTCCTTAACCGTAATTAACATGAATTGTTGCAGTGATTAATATCTCAAAATCCCTCGTACAGTTATTTTCAATCCTAACGTTCGAATTTGATGTGGTGAATATTAGACTTCAAAAGTCCTTCCATACTACGCTAACAATGTATGGCTTCATCATTTTCGTTCTGCATGATGGAACAGGCTAGTGTGGTATTTAATTACCCATAATGTCTACCTTTCATGTTACTGCTGAGTATAAACTATCCCATCAGCTTAGTAATATTTTGGTCCTTATTGGCGCTGAAAGTGTCCTATAAAAGTTGCAACATTCCATGTGGAGTAACAAATGCACCACTATTTCTATTCAATGATATTTTCCGATTGGTGTCTGAATCTGATACATGAGGCACGCGACACATTTCCTGTGTTACAAATAAACCTACACCTGCTTGCAAAAAGACGCACAACCGATGAATAATTTCAAGATCGCCTGCTACATTATCAGATTTCATACCAACAGAACTAACAACTTTGTATCGTGACCAACGCACCAATGGCAAACACTACAGTCAGATACTCCACGAAAACTTTGCTTCTGTAAGTATAATATTGCCAGATGGCATCTGGCTACAATCTTCCGAATGCGACTGCGCCATGGAAGTTACTCTCACCACCACCGTCTCTCGGAGGTAGAGTCCGCCGTATGCCCTTTTGACCGATCTGAAATTGCTGACCTGAACCACATTCTGTTCATATGTACCCGGTACAACCAATCCCGCGCCGTATTTTATATGCATCCACAATATTTGTCGTTTATGTTTCTTCTAGTTCAGAGCTCTCCTACATGACTGCAATAAATTAGTTTACCTGACATTCAACCACTTTTTACAAGATACACATATACAATTGTGACAACGTTGATTTGGTGCCATCTTACATTTTGTATTTTCTTTGTTTATTATTTCCTCTGATTCTACACCATTATCCGCTCACACATATTAAGTAAATACCTTTTCCCTGCAACAATTGACAGATTAAAATGTTCCAGACCAAAGTCAACAATAATTCTTTAAACAGCCGCAATACGACCTGAGAAGTAGCTACTTTTTGGCAATACGCCTGTGACTATTTATATTTCCGATTCTCGTTAATTTATATTTCAAGAAACTATTATCTTTTCAGAACTGTGCAAACATCAGGAAGAAAAAAATATATAACGTCGTCAATTAATTCTACTCCCATGGAAAGTAAATAAATATATTTAAAGCATATTATTGACAAAGTTGAATTTGAACTCAGAAAGCTGTTATATATTTATGATGGTTTGAATAAGTAACGATGAAGTTCATTCAGGAGGCATTAAAGTTAAATGCGTAGTAAATCAACGCAGGCTCATTATTTCCCCTTTAAGAGCACCCAATTTCATTGTGCCAGAAGAAATAATAAGAACTGAGTACACATGTATTTTCTGCAGTGTTTCTTTAATTTTAATACACAAGAATGTCTTTAAGCATTTGGCTTTATGCAGATAACAAAATTAAGTAATTTATGACAAAAATATTTGTTTGCACTTTTTCTGATGCATTAAATTAAAATTTTCTTTAAGAGTCATTGACTACTTTCGTATCATAATATAACACTGTAGACTTTTATTTTATATGCACGATTAACTTAATTACTATTTACGTAATTCCCGGTTTTAAACGACCAAAAAGTCACACATTAATTATAGAAATGAGTGCTAAACAGGAACGTGCAATTGCTAAAAGGTATATAATGTTTAATAAAAGTAACTACTGTTAATGAGCGTTTATTCTGCAGCTCATACCAAATTACCCAACTTCCTCAGTGAACTATTTGAAGGAAACGACGTTGACATATTTTAGGATCGTTACTCTCAATGCAAATTCCTAGATATATAGTTCCAATTATGTTCTGCCAGCTTATGAAACTGAACAGTAAGTTACACACACAGGCTCATTCTTGTAATACCCATATTTTGTTTCTATATTTTAAATTGCATAGATGTGCTTAAAATAATCCAGCCTGTATGGGGAATGTCAGCAGTAGGTGGACTCAATTTTACACCGAAGTGGTCGATATCTACTGTGAACATAATAGCAATTATACATTATGTATCGCAAATTAACATCCCTCCGTAGTTGCAAAACAAAAACAAAACTCAGGTCGTTTTTACTAGCGTAGATCGCTAGAGTTATGCAGTTGATGAACGGTAAACTTTTAAAGAACTTGTAAATCACTGGAAGAAGGTTGAGGTTCCCTTACCTTCTTATCCAATTATCAAAACTTTAGAGCGTGTCAGAGGTCGGAAAAATGGTTTTCATTTCTTCAGTAATGACTGATTCAGTGATAAATGTAACATTTAGAAAATATAACAGTATTTCACAATACATGTTTTTGTATGTATACTTTCTTAAACCACATATTTATGGTATATTTAAATACAGTGAGCACATTCAAAACCTTCCATTCTCAAATCGGTACCTGCGCGACCCCTTCCGCCATCGCGGGCATCTGGCACCCCAAACTCGTGGCCAAACCAATTCACTGTTTTCAAACTTAAGTACTGCAAATAAAGAAAATTAATTCTGTACTGACGTTGCTTACAGAAAATGTTGCAAGTGGTGCTCACTTTACACACACTCTACATTTTCTTAAGACCCTGAGTTACGCGATACATGGAAAGTCCTGTATCGCGACCGTCCACTTTATACATTTCAATGCAATCTCTCGGAAGTACGACTACAGCCCATTTACGTTGACCGAGATCTTTGTATTAGCACTGTGGATATAGGTCCAACATAGTTCTCTGATCATTGTGCGTACTGTGCTTCCCTTGCGCAGCATGACACCTCTCCCTCATACGTTCCTGGATACTGGAAACCTAATGTGCACAATCTTTCTGACAAAGATGTTCAAGAACTCTTTGACGAATGGTGGCGATGTTGGGTTTATCAAAAACTATTTTATTCTAATAACTGGAATGGCAGATTGTCATCAAAACAAAGATAAAGTAGTTTCTTCAGTATGTGTCTGGTGATAAGTACCACAGTAAACAGAGTTATTGAGAGATCTGTACAGTCACTCTGTGACTGATAAAAATGTAGTATTGAGATAAAAACAATTAAAGATCGGATAATTAAACTTCAATTGAAAGATGTGAGGGAAGCTCAAGTGCGTTCGCGAGCCTGTTCATTGGTATGGAGTCCCATCAATATATCATCATGTCCGTGAACTACGGCGTGCTAAGGGAAAATATATTCATAGTATTCGGAATAGCTCTCATGTTTCTGTACGTAGCCTACTGGATATTGGTTCTGTTGTGTATGAGTATTTTCAAAAGCTGTATTATGATATTACGGCTGAGGAACTACTTGCTACAGAGGAAGTCACTGTTCTAACCTCTTTTGAACCAGGTGATACTATTCCTCATTTTACCATTGCTGAACTGCCTGTCCCCGAAACAAATCGCCTGGAGTAGATGGCAAACCTGCAGACTTTTACTCTGCATTTTGCGGCTGCTGAAGAATGCACTCCTTTCAATTTTCAATGAGTTGCTGTTTACCACCTTTATTCCATCTGAATTATTCCATGGTATACTGGTTCTTGTGCCTAAATGTAGACATCCCAACGCTGCACGAGTCTTTCGTCCTTGAGCAATGCTACACACTGATTATAAAATGTTCATGCGATGTATTAAACACCGCTTATCACCAATAATAGCTGATATTCTTGCACCGGTACAACAGTCAGTAAGATGTGCACGGCACATATTGCATGCCCTTTGTGCTCCCCACGACGCTTATAATGAGGCCCATATTTCGCGGGTTGGAAAAACTTTAATCTCTTTGGACTTGAGCATGCATTTGACCGGGTGAAACATAGCTATTTACTTAATACTATAATGAATTAGGAACGCCTGATACCCATTGCTACCTCCTTCGCAATATATTACAAGCAGTCAAATCCAAAAGTTTAGTGAGCGGCTATTTCACTCATTCCTTACCTGTGAGAGAGTCTGTAAGACAGGGCTGTCCGATTTGTGTGTGTGTGTGTGTGTGTGTGCGTGCGTACGTGCCTGTGTTTGTGTTATCAATCGAACCTCTTCAACGAAAATTACAACAGACCCTTCATTCTGATGGTCACTCTCTTATTAGAGTATTTGCTGGCGTCACTTTAATAATTCACAAGGTTCTATTCTTCCTCATGTCCGAGAAATTATGGATAACTCTTATAGAGACCCTTAATGTGAATAAATCAATATCTATTCTCGTTGGCTCGACTTCTATAACTCATGGGTATTTATAGCTTCTTTCGTTAAAATATTGGGTGTTACATTTCTACCCACGCTATTGGCGATAATTCAATATAATTAATATTGTATTGTTAACAGTGTTTTTTTTTTCATTGATTTATTTATGGACGCTGTTTAACATCTCAGGTCATCAGCGTCCCATTCAACTCAGGGCGTGAAACGGCCGACAAATTTTGCTCAGAGGCCTCTCTTTCAGGCTTGAGGTTCTTTTTCGTGCCGTAAATAAACGACACGCGACCCACGGCTTTACTTCCCTTCCGAAGGAGGCCATAATGACGATTTTTACGCCCGAAAAAATCCATCGGTCCTGGCCGGGTTCGAATCCGCGATCTTGCATTTAGGAGGCAAGTACGGTAGCCACTACACCACCAGGACCGATGTTAACAGTGTTCGTAAAGATCTTCAAGACCATCAGTTTCGTATCCTAATTTTTTTTACAGTGCGTTCACTTAGTTAATATATTTTCATTGCCCAAGATATGGTTTGTAAACCGGGTTCTAGTGTTACCATCCATTTTTGGTGTCTAGTTGAAATCGGCGACAGGATGGTTTATTTGGCAAGGTTTCCTTATTACGAGTCCCTAGAAATCAGCTCACACTTTCAGCCTCTGAAGAGGGTTTAAATGCCATTGATTTACAGGCGAAGGCTGAATGTCTATTTCTCCCATAAACTGGGCACATCCAGGAGACTATGGCGATTCTTAGTCATCAGTTTCTCACCCAGTGGTTATCGGAGCACAGTCTCCAAAATCCTCCAAACCTTCGAAGTTTGCCAATTCAGGCGCCCCAGGTTAGGAAGCTATTGCAACTAATAGCATACTGTCCTGTCGACCTACATGGCCGACCTCCGAAGCTCAGAGACTGTATACTGCCTGGTTATTTCAATTGCCAGCTCCTAAGATGGTTCTCCAACACCCAGTATATAACTGGCGCCCAATATGGTCAAACATCCGACATTCTGTACTTAACGCTTACCAACGAGGTGTGTGGTACCAATTGGTGAACAATAGCTTCTCTACAAATGAGCACTTCCATCGTATTGGCATGAAGATGCGGCTAAGCTGTGATAATTGGGGACCTCAAGATACCATATACCATCGTTTTGAATGTGGTATTGCTGCATTAGCATGGCGAACAGGGCATGTCGTGATCCTGCAGATCCTGAATGTTTCCGAGAAATATTTCGAACCCCAATATTTGAAATTTCCAGTATCTCGTTGTGAGTTCGAAGATTCAAATTAAACAAAATCTTGTTATATAAAACACATTTGAGTTGTAACATTGTAAGAATAAAAAAGTGAGTTGTTATATATAAACGGACTTAAAGTCATGCATATATATTCTTGGTGTAGTGCAAGCAATAATCCACCTTACCGCAATGAAAGGAAATTGCGCACATTAATAATGCCCTGAATATAAAGTGTCAAATTATTATGATGCACAAAGAAAGCCCACTTATTTGAGCTAAAAGCAGCAATATTTATATTTATATTCTGGTTTGTGTTACTTTTTGTTTTTTATTGAATATATGAAAATTTTATTTCTTATTTATTGGAGCATTTCTTTATTCTTTTGTAGCTATAAAAACATGAACGTTAAGTCTTTTGTTAAATTTCATAGAAAAAAATGGACAAATATAATAATGGAACTGTAAACTTACACAGTAATAGAAGAATAAGAAAAAGAAAGAATAGCAGAACAATATTACGCAAAATAATTAAAAATATATATTTCTGTTGTATGTAATTGCGTATAACTAATAATAATAATAATAATAATAATAATAATAATAATAATAATATAAAAAAGGGCCTGATGTGCAAATGTGCCAAACAGCTGCAGTGCCCAGCTTAGAGTTTCTTAGTGATCAGCACCAAATGCTTTTGAACCGAACTCTAAAAGCTTGAAAGAAAAAAATGAAATAAAGACAGGATGAAAATAAAAAAGGAAAATTATCAAAGAAAGAAAAGAAACAAACAAACAAACAAAGAACAGGTTGCTGAAGTACAAATTATATGTATTTATGCCAGCGCTCTCTGCTGTGAAGTGGGGGAACGGAAGAGAGTTTAAAAGGAGAAGCAGGAGGTGTCTATTCACGCATGCGCAACCACAATGAACTGGAATGCAAATCGAGGGAAAATTTGACACTATTGAATTGCGACTATGTGTAGTATATTTTTATTTACAGTGTTTACACCTATGCTTAATATTTGTTTTAGTACGAAAGTGTGAACTTGCAGTTATTTAGCGTTTATTTGCTAAACATGGACCACGTCCAAGTAAACAATTCTATGGTGTCTCACAATTATCATTTCCATGTATCACAATGTTAAACTATTGCCGATGCTTTTCACATACATGCACATTTACGTATACAACAACGACACCTAAGACACGAACTCCCGTAGTTATTATGGTTCTTTTTATTCAAGTCTTTGTTATAATGATTTTTATGGAATTCCTAAAATCCGGCTACTACAATGCTTATGCTTTTACCTTAATTTTGTGGATGTCTAAAAACACACAACTATATTGCAAAAGCAGACATTTTACCTTCACACCAGACCCACCGGCAATGAAACGTAGCCTGCTTGTAAATATATAATCCTTTTTATTTCTCCGAAGCATATGCACTGAATATAGTATATGAACATTCCTCGTCACAGCAGCTGATGGAATGATAGTCCTGAAGAAGAGCATGGTGTTATATTATTTTGGCACCAGTCAAAACCGCAATATAGTAGACTCGGTGTATTGTTAGAATATTTGTTGCTAAAAGAGAATGTTCATGGAGGCACGTGCTAGGAATCCCTAGCGGCACTTGCGTTCCTAGAGAGTTTACTCTAGAGCAATTTATCAAGCATCCTCTTTTACCTTGTTATACTTGAACACTATCTAATTTCAAAGTGTATATGTAACTCCTTTAATTTTCTTTGTGGCAGCCTTCATATCTCAATTTGCTTATCAAAGTACCATGTACACTTTCTGCAATGATTGCGGTGCCGTACGCGACTGCAACACTTTGTTGCTGAAGCACAAAAACATTCTGCATTAAGAATTTGTGGGAGACGAAAATGGCACTGAGTGCCGTATTTGAATCAATGTCCCCATAAGTGACTTGTTATATGCCTTTAGTACCAAATGCAACGCATCAGATTAGAAAGCAGACTGCGGACTAAGTAATCAAAGAACTAAGCCAAATAGAGCGCTTGAACTAACAGAAAAGTGATTCCCCCTTCTAAGATGCGCAAATGTAGCCACAATGATCAGGAATGAATATCAGCAATATGGCAAGATAAAGATGAGGATTAGGTACATTGTTTCACTTTCGTCTGCATGCAGTTAACACGAAAATCAGTGTAAGAATGTTCATCAAAACATATATTCTTTGCTTTGTTGCATGCAGCCTAAAGCAGAAACCAGCACTGTATTACGCGGAAATGGTGACGCGAAAAAGACAGGTCTGTACAGACAACAAATGAGTGTAAAGCACAAGTAGCACAACAGAAAATTTCTTACTTGGGTGAAAATATTACAGTTAAAACGGTTCTTTTCTTCAGTTATATTTTACAGTTCTTAAGAGCTCATACTATAGCATTAGATGGGAATAAATATAAGAGACGTCTCGGCTAAATTTCTTATTATTTAAGAAGCCTCTTACAGTACTTTGTATCAATTCCCATTAAAATAATATACAAATTGCAAACGGCACGTTTACATGAGGAGAAGTTGGTGTAAAGTGCCGAACAAACCTTGTTAACCGCGCCCCCATGTCACCGAGTTCGGAGGGTTTTTTTTTTTTTTACCTAGAAACTCTCCAGCGTTGCCACTGTTACACTCCTACATCTGTCGCGTTCCAATGCCGGCAGAAGCCGAGCTGTGGCTAAGTAACGTTCAGATGGCCGAGCGGTAAGCCGAAGGATGCGAGGATAGGTTGGTCAGTTAAGTATTGAAACACAACGTCCAGTTCTTTCTAATTAAGAGTTTATTTATAGAAAAATAATAATGAATATTAGAAAGTAGTTGACAAGGCAATTGACAAGATTCTCTGAGAGTTTCTACGTCTCCAACAAATTTAGGAGGTGGTACTTCAATACTTGAAATATCAAAGTACCAAGGGACAAGGAAGACAAGAATTCTCGTATCAATGAGACACATGCACGAACACGGGATACTCCATGCAGTGTGTATCTCCTTGAGGCAAACTCTGTTTCAAGCGTTAGGGAGAGCTCGAAGCAGGTATGTAAATTATTAAAATGTGTCTGGCTATACTTTGCCAGACGCTCATAAACTAGAAGGCGGTAGGTGGATTTAAACATTAATGTCCAACTGGGTGAGGATGATTCCTTTAGCCTTTAAAACAAATATGTCAACATACTACTTTATTACTGCTTCTTTTGAGGTTCACAAAAAAGGTTATAGTTTCCTTTAGAAACCCTTGCTTGTGGTAAATATGTCTTGTGGAGAATTAATAATAAACATTTCAGAAACAATGGAGTGTATTAAATGTGGAGAGATTAAGAGGTTAATTGAAAGCTTGCACTGCTTTTTCAGGCTAGAAGACAAGTAAAATATATTGGGATCAAAGGTGTCTTCTACTCGAGGAAAGGGTTGAACGCTTGGGTAAGTAAAGTTAATGCAGTGGCTCATCAGTGACGTATTGTACCTGCGACACATCCAAGATTGAGCAGAAACTATGAACATATCTCTCTCACATCTCACATTTCTCATATTATCAAGAATATCTCAGAGCGCTTTAATAAATAAGTAAATTACTCTTGGTTCTACAGTCGATTTCCGTTAGCACTAAATATGTACTAAAGTGATTACAGAGAAGTGACAACGTTGTTTTCTTGAGCGAACTCTGATACATTCCTCAGACGTAACATAACAAGGTAACATAAATAAACTGCTGGACGACTGTAAGCGCAGTTTCAGGAAAAAACGTCATAAGTGCTTATCCCATACTACAAGAACGAAGAGCTGGGGATCCTGTAAGTTTCTGAATTTTTATGAAAATTATTCAAAAGTATAGATGAAGACCCGACCGAATTATGTGATATACTTCTTACTGTTCAAGATTCTGCTGGAACACATTGTGTAGCATATTAGAGATCGAGCGATGCGACTGTTGATTTAAATAGCGACATCAATTTCACGTGTAGACAAGTCATTTAATTTCTTCATATGGTTTCAGCTTTTAATTATTAATTGAGCATTTCGTTACTAACAGCAAATTGTAGGACCCTTTTGCTGTACGGCAGTAAAGAAATCTTATAAATATTTATAAATATTTGGAAGAAATAACGGCAAGTTGCGGAATCAATTTTATTTGGATGTATTATTTTTCCTTTCTTCGGTAACTATGTTTGAAGAATGGAAGCTACAAGACTTTAAAGAAACACATAAATGTAGCTATTTATAGAACAATTGAAATAAACTATTTTAAAAGCTACCTCTGTGACTTATTGCGGTTTTTTTTTTTTTTTTTTTTTTTTGGTCACATCTGTGTTTTTAAGTATTTTCATGCATTCAGAAATATATAGTTCAATAGTTTACTGTACCTTAGGGCTAATAAAATTAAATTCATCACACATAATTTATTTCCTACTTTTAAGGTCAGCCGTGTGGGAGGGGGGGGTGGATGTTCGTGTCTTAGGTGTCGTTATTGTATACGTAAATGTGCAAGTATGTGACTAGCATCGGCAATAGTTTGACATTGTGATACATGGAATTGATAATTGTGAGACGCCTAAGAATTTGTATACTTGGACGTGGCCCATGTTTAACAGACTGTCTGACCGCCCACAGAACAAATAACAACGCTAAATAACTGCAAGTTCACACTTTCCTACTAAAACAAATATTAAGCATAGGTGTAAACACTGTAAATAAAAATATACTACACGTAGTCACATTTCTAGAGTGTCAAACTTTCCCTCGATTTGCATTTCAGTTCATTGTGGTTGCGCATGCGTGACTAGACACCTCCCTCCTCCTAAACTCTCTTCCGTTGTCCCACTTCACAGCAGAGAGCGCTGTCTTTAAGCTATTTTGGGAACAGATTTGATAAATATGTGTGCATTTTATATCAAGATAAAGAAGATGAATCGATAACGCTGGCATAAATGCATATAATTTGTACTTCAGCAACTATAAATGCATATAATTTGTACTTCAGCAACTATAAATGCATATAATTTGTACTTCAGCAACTATAAATGCATATAATTTGTACTTCAGCAACCTACTCTTTCTTTTCTTTCTTTCTTTCTTTCCCTCTTTCTTTTCAAAATTTTTATTTTCATCCTGTCTTTATTTCATTTTTTTCTTTCAAGCTTTTAGAGTTTGGTTCAAAAGCATTTGGTGCTGATCACTAAGAAACTCTAAGCTGACACTCAGCTGTTTGGCACATTTGCACATCAGGCCCTTTTTTATATTATTATTATTATTATTATTATTATTATTATTATTATTATTATTATTATTATTATTATTATTATTATTATTATTATTATTTATACGCAATTACATACAACACAAATATATAAGTTATTTGTTGAATGGGATGCATGGTACTTAGCGCCTGACGTCAGTGAAAAGACAAGACTATATCCACTTCTGCAAATGCAGTTTTTTCATGAAATAAGGCCTTGCAAGCCAAACACATCTTTTCTTACTGTAGCAGTGGCAATATATAATGCAATATTAATGTGTAAATATTTCGAATATTTTCTAGAAATTACGCCGAAATTAATCTTTGCAATTCTGTAAATACATTTCTTTCCTCAACTGAGCGAGCACCCGCATAAGCCCACACACAAATGCTCTTCGGCAAATAAAGTTTCCCCTCATGTATTTGAATATCGACAGGAATGCAGAAAATCGACATTTAAACGCTGTTCAACACTTGAAATATTCAAAATAACATTTCTAGAAACTTTCCAAATAGCTATTTTGTGAACAGATTTGATAAATATGTATGCATTTGATATCAAGATAAAGAAGATGAATTAAGCGAATTATCTCGAATAACTTTGGCGCTTGAAGATACCTGGCAGTTAGTTGCCTTTATAGCTTCAGGGAAACTCTGCAAACACATTTGCTATTCGTTCTTCGGTTGACAAGATAAGATTCCTTTCTGGGGTCCAGCGATGAAGGCTGGCTTGCTTACTGCACTTCACTAGAACATCACGATGACCCCACAACTGTAGAGGATGTGTGCAAGCCGATTCCAAGAAATGCGATGACTCACGCACACACAATGATTTTTGCAGCTTCAGCCTGTGATCATCCCCATGCACTCTCTACTGCTGAGGCAGAAGATGGGCCCTACATTCATCATTCAGCGTGTCTTGGTGAGACTTTCCATTGGGAAGGTGCCTAATAAAATAACCCGATGCCCTACCTAGGGTGGTAGCAGATACGCTTCCTACCCGTGCCTTCCTCCTCCAGGAAAGGCTCACAATAACAGTGGTCAGTTCGCCCAATCCAGTATCAGCCTACTCACTCAGCAGGACCCTGTTCTACAAAAGTATGGTCTAATACATTACAAGTGTATAGACTTGTAGTTATGAGTAAAATTCTGTTCCACAAAAGTTTCTGTTATGAATGTACAATACTTACAAGTATACAACTGATTTTTCTTCCTCTGTTCTTCAGAAGTATTAGTGTTAGTCTGGCACTGTAATTTGTACAAATTTCTCTACAAATGTAGGAAAATGGGTAACTTCAACTACTAGCACAAAATTAATTATCTTTTTAATATTTTGGGAGTTAGTTGACCTAAATATGCCAAGTATTGGCGAAAGGGATGATAATGATGTGTAGGAATATGTATAAAGATAAAATAAAATAGTATTTGTGTACAGTGATAAAGTGGGTTAAGTGCAATTAAAGTATGACTTGTGAATGATACACAGTGTCCCGTTTCAAATGCATATATCAGTACAGCAACTTAGATAATGTATTTTCAAGGATTTTGCTACATGCCTCAAGATATTTTGTTTTTATTCCCTTTTAAATTAATTTCTTTTGATGTAATTTTCTCAGTTGTTTTAATAGTGTTTAACACCCGTTTTAATTATTGACGCACGGCAGGAGGTAGACACTGATGATACAGAAATAAATTATAAATTGGGAGAGGATTTTTTTTTTAAAAAAAAAGGAAGTGTTCCAAATGTACATTTAGGGTACCACAGAATTTTAAGTTTATGAGGACTAGGAAAAACCTGGAAAAAACCTCAGTGAGGGAGAACGGTCCTGATGGGAATCGAACCCCAGACCTTCGCCTTATCAGTCCGCGCCAGAACGAATTCAGCCACCCGTAGCAGTAATTTCTCAGTTTACTGTGTTTAATGAGAACGTGATTGTCAAGCAATATAAACAAACAAATAAATAAATATAAATGATCAAATGGACCAATGAAATAAATGAACGGGAGCAATCGAGAATCTCGAATCTTCTGCCATCTCTCGAGACTGAAATTGATGCTCCTAAACGTAGCTGCATAGCACCGTCGTCTCAAAGTGAATTATTCCGCTTCAATTTCGATAAATGTAAAATAAATTATCATTATGTATGAGAAAAATAGAAGCAAGACTCGTTTAGCAGGGATGACAATAACCCTCTCTGTACATTAAAATACCCCTAAGGAGTGGACATGCTCTTATTCAAGGAATGACGACATATAGCAAACAGCTGTTCCTCCATCTTACTCGTATTGACGTCGTCTCCTGTAACTTTTTACTGTTACTTTACAAGTGTTGCACTTCTTTCGTGGAACAGAAAGTTACAAGACCATGCTTTGCAAGGATTTCTACTAAATGCACTTGTATATGTATTAGACCACACTTTTGTTAAATAGGGCCCTGGTGAGACACCCGAGCTTGGTAGAGCCCCCCCCCCCTCATCCTTTTCACTAATTTTCGTAGCTTCAGCTCCAAGCGACATTTACTGCTGGGGCAGTCAGACAATCATGAATTGAACTGAACGTAAAATTACATGCTAAGGAACTCCGCAACCTACCTACATATTCATACAAATATTTTTGAATCATCATTTGTTTCAGGAGATTACTAATCAGGTAATCTAATAATACTCTACATTAACAAATACCTAATTAAACCTACCTAGAAAGCATTTCTTCCAATTCAATAAAGGTTCGTTCTTTTTAACAAATTTACCACGCATATTTGGTCAGTTACAATACGCCATATTATTATCAGACAGTACTAATTAGAAACATTTCTTCTACTCTTCTTCTTTAAGAGGAGTGAAAAAAGAATTTTGGAATAAAAATTCATAAAAATACTTTTGATAAGAAGTTTCATATATGTATAGTATATTTTTGCAATACAATATAAAGATTTTAAAAATGAACTATGCTATAGTTGACGCCCACATTTTTCTGATGCAACCTCCAAACATGTTGATAAATTCTAGTGGTATAAGAAGGGATGTTTCACAACTTTTTGTGTTTAAAATGCCATTATATTGTTTCACGCAAACCTTGAGTTTGGTTAAGGTTTGGAGATTACAATAAAATTTTTAAAAAATTGAAAAATTCGGCTGTGACTTCAACCATTTTTCTATCTGACTGATTCAACAAATGCAGTGTATATCGTGAACACCGCAGCATCTTATTGAAGAGATAACTTGCATGACACCATCCATTTGCAGATGTTGCATATTCTAACATTCTTAAATTAACAGCTGGTGATGGCCATTTTGAACATTTTCTATGGAACTATGGGTGAGTAAAAATTAAGTGAAATTGGCAATATATTTATATCAGAACAGCTTGTTTTTAAGCCCTCTGTGAACTCCCAGAACTTATTCACATGATAAATAACGTAATCTGCATAATGCTCAATTGCAGTACGGGTAATTAATGAAAAAGTTAAGCAAGAAGACAGCATACGTTGAGCCCGACTCAGGATACCTAAAAATATAGAAAATTAATTGAGTGTGCAAGCAGGGTCTTGACAATAAGTGATTGTTTTCCTCGGGTTGTTATTGCGACCTCAGAGGTTATTTGTTAGATGTTTTGATATCGTTTACATAATTTTCACATTAAGACTCTCTGATATGCGGCTCTTCAAACATTTATCCTCTAGATTACGTGTAGCATGATGAACTTTATGGTAATAAATAAAGAAACGACCGAGGTTAGTGCAAGTTATAAATATTGAAATTGTTTAAGTTCACGTTCTTGGATGCCGTTATGTCTTATTAGAATTTTCACTGCTCCTTTCTTCAATAACTGTGACGCCACAAGCAGCGGCGGATTTGGTAAGTATCCTATTGATCTTAGATAGGATTGAGCAAGCACATGTTTAACGCATAATTTACACGTAAAATATTTAATGTAGAAAACTATTTTCTACACGAAGTAAAACACAAATCTAAACATCAATTACTTCTCAATTCTTTTTAAATTTAATTATGTTCTGACATACAGAAAACAAGCTATCCAGCCGTGCTTCCCAACTCTATTTTGATTAGTCATGTACACATAAAATTTGGAACATAATTACATTGCATGAGTTACTAATAAATCATAACATTTAGTTTAAGATGTTATACTATAAAAAGGTCTATGTCACTTATTATTTTGAAATAAATTCACTTACTTATTTTATTCTTTGCACAAATTAATGTTTTCTGATTTATTTCCCATGACAAAGAACATTTAACACAAAACGTTCACATAAGAATTTTATCCCTGTTGGGTTTCAAAACAGATCCTTTTATATAAGTTTCACCTGAACTCCAGCTTGCTATGATTGTATATTTAAAAAAGTAACAGAATGGTACACATTCATGTTATCTAGTCAATAATCATCACACAGTTGATCTTTCATTTTAAGTGAGTAATAAACATGTACTAGCTTCTTCGATTTTAAGACGATTTCTGTTAGCATTATGGGCAAAAGACTAGTTGTAAATTACTCTCTCCAGTTGTGCAGACAAAACTGGAATGTTCAGTAATTTATTAGCCCAATCTGCTTGTTTCGAATGGTGCCTCTTAGTTAAAAAAAAAAAAAAAAAAAAAAAAAAAAAAAAAAAAAACTGTTTGGGAATGTAGCACTCTCCCCCAAAAGTTCACCAAATATTCCTGTTTTTTCTTGATACTCCTGAACGCTGACTCTGCTACTAATATTCCTAATACACGAGATGCATTCAAGTTGTAACACCTTCGGTGAATTTTTTTCCCTCAGGAGTGGAAACAGATAGAAACACGCGGTTTGTTTTAAAGGATGCTGGCACTCGTTGTCAATGCGTGACAGAGATGACAGCACTGTATGCACTGTTTTTGATACTTCAAAATGGCTACGTTTTCATTACAAGAGCAGCGGTACTAATTCGTTTTCTCCCTTTGCGTGGTTTGACACCTATTAAAATTCATCGCCATTGAGTGAGACATATGGTGATGGTGTCATGGATGTGTCTAGTGTGCGTTCATAGGTGCGACAGTTCAAGGAAGGCAGATCGTCGTGTGACAACAAACCAAGGCTATCTCTGCCTCGCACAAGCCGGTCTGACGACATGATCGAGCGAGTGGAGAAAGTTGTTTTGGAGGTTCGCCGAATGACAGTGCAACATATCGCCTCCAAAGTTGGCATTTTATTGGTATCTGTGCAAACAATCCTGCACGAAGACTGAAAATGCGAAAAGTGTCCTCCAGGTGGGTGCCACGAAACAAGGCTGCGCGCGTGGCATGTTGCCAGGCAATGTTGACGCGTGATGACGGCATGAATGGGACGTTCTTTTCATCGATTGTGACAATAGATGAGACATGGATACCGTTTTTCAATACTGAAACAAAGCCCCAGTCTGCTCAGTGGAAGTACTCACCGGTGGATTCACCATCACATAAAAAAAAAAAAAAAAAAAAAAAAAAACCGGTTAGCGCAAATAAGAAAAATTATGGTTGCCATTTTCGGGACAACGATGTAGTAATCCTTACTCATTGCGTTCCAAGAAGCACTACGGTGACAGGTGCATCCTACGAAGATGTTTTGAAGGATAAGCTCCTTCCAGCATTGCGTGAAAAACAGCGGGAAAAGACTCCACTTGTGCTCTTTACCAAGACTACGCCCCAGCGCGTCGGGCGAACGCGACACAGCAGTTTCTTCATGAAAACAACTTTGAAATGGTTCCTCATGCTTCCTATTAACCTGACTTGGCTTCTAGTGACTTTTGGCTGTTTCCCGATGAAAGACACTCTCCGTGGTTGCACATTCACTAGCCGTGCCGCTATTACATCAGCAATTTTCCAGTGGTCAAACCAGACTCCTATAGAAGCGTTCGCAGCGGCCATGGGATCATGGCGTCGACGCTGTGAAAAATATTTACGGCTGCAGGGAGATTACGTCGAGGAGTGACACAAGTTTCATAGTTTTCGTGTAATTATTAGTGAGAAAAAACCGGAGGTGTTATAACTTGAATGCACCTCTTAAATATTTCCACTTGATCATGATGCTCTTCTTTGAGATTCTGTCTCTGATATTGTGGGTGAAGTACATTTGCTTCCAGGCTACACACACACACACACACACACACATATATAGACTATTTCCTCCGCATCTCAAGAAGATAACCATCAGGTAACTGAGGATCATCCATAATTCTGCTGCATCAACAATTTAAGAGTGCAATTGTTTCATTTATTTGTGAAAGAAAATTTTCTTCAAATAAGAGTGATTTTACAAATTTTGAATTGTCTTGAATTCATCATTAACTGCCACATTACGCATTGCTGTGATGTATTTTACAGTGAGACACAGGCATATCGTTGAGAACACCAGGGGATGTCCATGGCAAGAGTAGCTCTAGAACCACCATTAGATGAAAGTTTGTGCTCATCTAAATTTTTTAATTCTTTCAGTGTTTGATTTACTTTTGATGAGATGTTTGTTAGTGGCAAGTCTTTAGCCAGTAGATTTGCAGTGTGCGAGTTACAAGCAGAATGCCATAATTTATGACCCTTGCTCATTTTTACATGTTGCTCCAATTGTCGGACACAGTACAATATATATTTATTAGGGAGGCCGCACACCGGCATGCATCAAGTCAGCGTTGAATCAGATAAATTTGATCCCATCTTATCTCTTTAGTGATTCAAGAAATGTGGCCGAACGCCGGAGCAAAACGCATCTACTTCAAAATCTAGTCCAGTAAAAGACATGGCCTCTTCGAGTGAAGACGATGTTTTAATGTACAGGTGACTGAATTTGCGCAACAGGAGAAAAAGAAAATGGATGCATAATTTCAATTTGTTTTGTGCTCAGTATGTCCCGAAGTTTTAGCGCGTGATTTATTGAAAGATCCTGCAAAGTTCCAGTTCTATTATCGAATGTACTTAGAAAAGCACAATGTACTTCTGTAAAGGATATCTTCACTATTACATGGGGAATAACCGAAATGAATAATCGCAGCTAGTAAGCAAGTTCGCGTTACGATGACGCAATGCAAATAACTCTATTTACCTTATGTACTTATGTGATGATGAAATGGATAAGCAACAGTATGTCCGTATGATTTGGCACACAGAATGCAGCATTTTGAATCTCGTGAAACGTATCTGTAGCATGGTGCATTCTGTGAGTCAAGTATCACGGCAATTTGCAGATAACATCCGATTCCTGCAAGGATTACATACTTATGTAGCCCATTTAGTTATTTTCCCACTAAATCTGGTCTTTTTGAAAGACTGTCTAGTTAGAAAATTAATGTTTTAGTTGCTAGTCTCTTTAAAATGTTGTCTAGTTGAAATTCGTTTTCTTTTTAGTATTTGGTCTATAGCGAGTTATTTACAGAATTCTGACGGATGAGGCTTGATACTGTTGCTTATCCATTTCATCATCACATATGTACATAAGGTAAATAAAGCTATTTGCATTGCGTCATCGTAACATGAACTTGCTAACTAGCTGCGATTATTCATTTCGGTTATTCCCCATGTAATAGTGAAGATATCCTTTGCAGAAGTTCATTGTGTGTTTCTAAGTACATTCGATAATAGAACTGGAATTTTGCGGGATCTTTCAATAAATCACGCGCTAAAACTTAGGCATCAGGCTGAGCACAAGCTAAATTGAAGTTAAGAACCCATTTTCTTTTCCTCCTGTTGAGCAATTTCAGCCACCTGTACATTAAAACATCGTCTTCACTAGAAGAGGCCATGTCTTCCACTGGATTAGAAAATTAAAGCAGACATGCTCCGGTGGTGGGCCGCATCTCTTGAATCACTGAAAAGATAAGACGGAATCAAATTTATCTGACTTGATGCATGCCAATGTGCGCTGTCTTTACACTTTCTTACATCACAGTTCAATCACAACAGTACGTATTACGTAAGCTGTTAGGTGATACAGTATTTCAAGATTACCACCACATGCTATCAGTAATTTGAATTCTACATGCACCAGTTCTTGAATGTAAAAATTGAAATGTACAAGACTAAAAAAATTGTTGGAGGTTATGTATTTTATGTGAATGTGTTGATTATGCGTTATTTACATGCATTTCACTCTGATGTAAATAAACTGTTTTACATATAAGGCCAACTCTGCCTAGGTATCCTAATAGCCGGTCTTTAGTTACCCAAATATACATACATTTGTGCCACATATTTCAGCGTTGATCACATATCTACAGTGCTTTGTCCCTTTGACCTAAAATGTCTTGTTTGCATCTCCCTATATGCCTTGTAGGTTGTCCGTTGGGCACCTATCGCAGCCCTGTGCTGTTGTGATATTCCCTATTCCTTTTCCTGGTTCTCGGATCACTTACTTCTGGCGTAATCTATGTGTCATAGTTAATCCTGACGTTGGGTTGTCCCCAGTGACTTTTGAATAGGTTGCTCTGATTGCTGCATCCTCCATATAACTGCTTTTCAGGTTCGCATTGTGAATTTTGTCCCCAGACCTGGTGTTCATTTGCTTGTACACTTGAGTAATTCTGGTTTGGACATTTGTAAATGGCCCCCTCAGAGGTATGTTGGAATGACGGAGGTTTCTAATTTCATTCTAGGTTGATGGCTCTGTCTATGATCATAAATTTCAGGCTCCAATTGTCTGCGAAACGAAGATTGAATAGTCTTTCGCCATCACCTCTTTTTGTCTTTAAAAATGTCCCCTCTCATTCTGCGCTCTCCCTCTCTCTGTCTCACTTTCCTGAATATCATACCAGTGCGTCTTATATATTGGTTTATGTCTATTGCTTTTAATCCGTTCTGTTGTGCTCCACCTAGTTGAACGCCTTGTTTAGATATATAGGTGCGTTGTATATGTTTATATTGTATTTATATGCTTTTTTTCTATGATTTGGTTGATTGTAAATTATCTATGATTTTGTAATTTGCACGGAAGCATGCCTGCTCCGTCGGTTAGTTTTTGTGCAATACTCTGGTAATGCAATTTGCCACAATTTTTGTTAACAGTTTGTATATATTGCATAATGAACTAATTGCTCGTCCTCTCGATTTCACCTTTTATTTAGGAGGATAATGGCGTTTGTCGCCACTGTTGGTAAACTCTATTTTATTGAGAAACAAATTGTTAATGCATGGAATAAATGATCTCCCCATTTTAATCATTAATGATGCCTGCCTTTGTGGGAAATCTGTTTCCCCCCCTCCCCGAAGTAGGCTATGACACTTTTCACTTTTCTATTTAATATGGGAGTATTTCCTCTTCATTCTCTCGTTTTTAAAGATCATAATAGTCTCGTGCTACGTTAGTATTGTAGAATTCTTTGTGGAAAATTGCTGTCAATTTTATTATTCCCTCTCTTGACCTTGCATCACCTTAGTCAAATGCGTTTTCTCCTTCAGAAAAATCGCCACGGGTGGCCGAGGTCGTTAAATCGCGGACTCGTGAGCGGGAAGTCTGGGGTTCGAATCCCGCCAGAACCGTCCTCCCTGACTGAGGTTTTTTTCAGGTTTTCCTCAGTCCTCGGCCGACCCGGTCGGCTCTATGGGTGACGTAGCCTGGCAGTGAAAAGTGCACATCATTCAACAGATCAGAATATCAATTCCGTGGTACTCTACAAATTCTAGCACGCTGGTACGCTGCTCCCTGATACCGTTTGCGTTTCAAAACGCGGCCCTGAATGGTCGGCGGACGAGTCTGACTGCCATTTTGGTCGGGTATGGGGGAACACCAACCTGTTCATGTACCTTTCTCGTCTTTTTCTTTTGTTTTAATGATAGGAGTTATCATCTCCACAATAATTATCAATTTCTCTTTATTTTGTGGCATTTCTCCTAATATATTTTCCACCGTTTTGTCTTTATCAATTTGTGTGACTCTTCTTTTTACCTAATTTCTTTCCATTTATTGAATTTAAGTATAGTATGTTTATGTTTAGGCGTGTCCCTTTCGCCCCAGTATGTACACTTTTCATTGACTATTACTTTCATTTTGTATAAATACGTTTTAAACCGACCCTGTCGTAATAGGAATTGCGTCACGTAGTATCCAATTCCTCCATGCTTCCTTTAACCAATGGTTCTATTTCAAGTATTAATCTCTTTGTCCATGAACCTTTCCAGTTTCTAGTTCCCATTCCTCCTGCCATATTTTCATCGTGTTTTGCATTTCTTTTTTCTTTTGACGTGTTTATTTATTTTATCAATTCAAGCTTTCCAGATAGGCGCACTATATAGGATTATAGAGTTGGCTACGCTGCCAAATTTGCCTTTTTTTTTTTTTTTTGTGTGTGTCATCCGCACTAGCTGTCCAAGTGCTGATATTATTTATTCTGCTTTACCACCCATGTACTTTATGTGTCCACATATTCAAATTATGTCCAATTTGATACCCAAGTAATTTAGGTGTCTTTTGGAGCTTATTTCCTTAACTCAAATCTGACATTTATTTTCTTTTAACGTTATTCTCCCCTCTAAGATAGATATCACTGTTTTCTCCATAACTGGACGTAAGCCTTTTTGGAGCATCCATAATTCAACCTTTTTCATACGCCATTTTATGTTTTCTTCCATATCCTCTTTTAATTTTTCCACATGCTATTAGTGTCAAATCATCAACAAAACCAATAGTTTTAGTTCATGTCGTTAATTCCTCTTTTAATACTCCACCATAATAATAAAAATTCACAATGTTGGTCAAAGTGCCGATACTTGTGGTACTCCACAGCTCATATCCAGCTTTGTATTTTCCCCTATCAATATTTCTATGTCTTTTAAATAACTACAAATAAATTGTGTTAAGTATGGAACTACTTTCCTTCTTTTTTATACATTTACTGTGCCTATCCATGGAGCTGAGTTAAAAGTTTTTTTAACCCCCACAATGTAACCAGACTGTGTATTTATTCATTTCACTTATTTATGTTTTCATAGTTTCTATTGCACCTAGTATAGATGACCCTTTCCTGAACCCAAATTGTGTTGATGCCAAACCCACTTTTTGTTCAATCTCTTCGATGAGTCTTTTGTTAATGCTCTGTTCAAAGAGTTTCCCTATTGCACTTATTAAACAGAGTGGTCTACATGATTTGTAACCATCTCCCACCTTGTTTTTTTTTTCAATTAATATTAAATTTGCTATTTTCCATTCTTTAGGAAAAATTGCTTTATTAATAAGTCAATTTATTGTTTTTTTCCAAAATGTCGGGCATTTGTTCCGTTATTATAACTTCTGGGAGAATCCCATCAGGCCCCGCTGCTTTTCCTGTCTTTATAATTTTTGCAGTTTCTATTATTTCGTTTCTGTGGCATAGAGGTATTTTTTCCTCTAACAATTTCTATTTCTGGCCATAAGTTTATTTTATGTTCTGGGAATAAAGTTTTAGCTATTTTTAACTGTTCTGCATCTGTCATTACTAATGAAGATCTAGTCCCTATCATTCCTGTTAATATTTGTATCCTGTACCTCATGGGTCTGTGTTATATTCAGTGCATACTTGGTCCCGAGCAACCTTTTTTTACTAATTTAATAGCCTTTTAGAGCATTGTGGCTTTCTCGGTATTGTCGTGTTTTTCATATTCCACAATATTGTTTTTTCGATTTACTCTTGTCACTTTTCTTGGTGCTCCAGTACTTCGTTTCCTTAGTTGTGCAACAGTTTCATTCCACCCGTACACTGCTCTCTGTTTCCGATAGCCACGCTTCTTTCTAAGCGTGTAAATTCATGCATGTTCCATTAACTGTCCACATTCTTTTTGGTTGGTATGTATAATCTGAGCATCTAAATTCTTGTTCTCTTTTTTCATATAGTAAGTCTTTGTTCTCTTTTATAAAAATCCATCCTTTTCTTTGTTTATTTCTTCGTGGCATAATTATAAGGTTTTTTTAGTTTATATATATATATATATATATATATATATATATATATATTCTTGTGGAACCTTGAGTTTTCACCATCATCCACATACCATTTATGATTAACTTTCCTACTTCAGTCTACTACTACTGTCTTTATATGAAGCTCCAGTATTTCTTTCGAAAGAAGGTATCTTCCTGTCATTTACGATGTTGTAGTCATTTTCACTGATCCAATCCGCCAATGCGCTGCCTTTATTATCTTTTGTTGGTGATTCACAATTACGCCTTGGCATTAAAATCGCCTCCAATTAGTACATTCTTACTTTTTCCCCATGCTGTTCAATGCTATGTGTTATTTCAATCAGAAAGTGTTGGAATTTTTCTTCATATGTTGCAGGTGAGGCATAGCAGGAGTACAAAACCACCTCATCAGTTTTCACCCATACATATCCTTTACCGTATCTTTAATCCTTGCTGTGGTATATAGATAGCGGCATCAATTCTTTCGTCAATTATCCATACACAACAAAATTTTGTCATGTTTATGTTGGACTCTACAATTATTGCTAGATCTACGCATATATTGTGTATAAGGAGATCCATAGCCCGTTTGCTCCTATCAAGATTTGTTTGTATTAATTTCGTGTTCGGTTTACAAAAACATTCCCTTTCTCCCTTTCCTGAGCTTGTACAAGTTTCTTATATTCTGGGCATCTCATTGTTTCTGCTTTGTGCTCACTGGATTGACATAAGTAGTATTTTGTTGCATTTTTACATTATTTTATTTAATGTTTAACCTCTCCACAGTTATGGCAGATGTGTTCTGTTTGTTTATTCAAGCAATCACTTGCTTTGCATCCCATCCTTTGACGTTTATAGCATCTTTCTAGGACATGTGTTGCCTTTACTATCCAGATATCTCATCCAGCCCCTATTTTTTCTTTATTGTCAATATATTAGCTGGTTATATATATATATATATATATATATATATATATATATATATACACACACACACACACAATAAGCGTCCATTACTATATATATGGTTTTATTGTACCAGTTTTAGAATACATAAAATATATACAACTATCGCATGGGCCTTACGCCCGTACATGCTAATATCGTCCTTATAACAATCAAAATGGTCATACTAATCTGCATGCATACACACAAATACATAAATCTTCTTCTTAGCCTTATACAGCCCAACATGGGCTTTAGCTTACAGCGACGACCGCTGCGTCCACTACCTTAATCACAGGATATCATTAGTAGAGTGCAGTATTGGAGGGGGGCATGTGATCAGCACACCGCATCGCACCGATCGCTTTATCGCGGCTTACTAGATCGAAGATCTCCATCAGGCAGCTTCCCAATTGTCCTCACGAGGCTAGGTGAACCCCGTTTCGCACCTCCCTAATTAGAAAAATTCCTAAGGGGGTACCAGGAATCGAACCCGCGTCTCCCGGCCCGCAGTCAGCAATGCTAACCACTAGACGAAGGATGTGGTCAAACATATAATTACTTTGATATATTTACGTTTTCTATTTATGCTTTTATTACAAACACATAAACATGAATGGAACCCATACTCTTGAGCCCCCTTCCATTTACTGACACCTCCTCTCCAACTCCCCCTTCATTATAGCCATTAACCTTCATCTTTTCTGTTTGTAGTTACAAACGCATAATTTACGCCTTGTGCATTGATCTTTTCTGCCATTTTTATGTTTGAGAATTCTTCATATATTTTAATTCTTGCTCCAGAGCTTTCTTTATATATCTTCTTCTTGTAGTCTCATCTTTGCCTAGGATATGACTGTTTGGTTTCGTGTCTTCGTGTATCCCAGCAATTATATCTTGTTTTGTAGTTAATAGCTCTTAAAATCTGTCTGTCGTTTTCATCTTTTCCTTTTACTTTTAGTTGTAAACTGCTAACACTGTATTTCCTCTTCTGATTGATAATTACTCCTTCCGTGTTTATACTTAGTTTTATGTTTTTTATAATATCTGCATATGTACTTTCGCTGATGGGTTTTGACCCTCACGGATGGCCGAGGTCTTTAAGGCGCGGACTCGTGAGCGGTAGGTCTGGGGTTCGAATTCCGCCAGGACCTTCCTTCCTGACTGAGGTTGGTTGGTTTTTTTTTTTTTTTCCCTCTGTCCTCATAAATGGCAAATGCCGGGGAGGTACCCTACACTTAGGCCTGGAACGATTCCTTCCTTAAAAATAAATCCTTTCCCAATATATCATTTCATCTCATGTATCATCAGTGTCCATCGCCTGTGGTGCCTTTGTAGCATAAACAGGCGTTAAACACCATTCTGATGGTTTTGAATATTAATTTATTTTCATTTTTTATTTTCTTTTTCCTGACTTCCGCCTTTCCACTTCCCAGATTTATTTTTCTTTATTTGTTTACATTGTTATTTGGATGTCGTTTCTCCTACAAAAAGACTCTACCATTTCCCTTACACATCTCCCATTCACTTGTTCTGTAGTTGTATATGAGGTTTTGATTCTTCCGTTCTTCTTAGCTATACTCAGAGTCTTTTCCAGATTTGTCATTGAATAACTTTGATCTTTTATTGAGTTTACTCCTTCTTCTGTAGCGATGAGATAGATATATCTCTTATTTTCCCTGGTTTCGAAATCATCACACGCTGTTTCATTTGATGTTATACCGTAGAGCATATTCCATGCTTTAACTTGCCTTCCTTCAACGTCTTTTGGTTATGCAGATTTATATACTGGATATTTTCCATGACCTTTCCATGCTTGGCTTCTAACTCCTTAGTGATGATAATTAAATCTTAGTCTTCTTCTTTAACACTTCTTTTATCAATTGACTCTTTCCGGCGAGTTAATGTTTATTGACTCTTGCAATTCTTGTTCATTTAGATCCTTTGCTAGTTCATTTTCTATTTCATTAATTATTTCCACTCTTTCTTGTTGTTTGCTTATAGCTTGTGTACTTGCTTCATTTGATATATTTATTTCATTCACGCTTGCTTTCTATGAGATCCCTTCAAATATTTCAGTTTTAAAGTTTATTGAACTTGGCATTCTTTTTATATACCCTTTTAGCATGCTAATTGCGTTTTTTTTTTATTTATTTATTTTTGTATTTGAAATTTCCTTGATTACTTTCCGTAAGGATTCAATTTCTTTCGCTATTTTTCTATTAAGTCTTTGTACATATGTTGTCCTTTTCAACTTTTTGCAGATATAAACAATTTTCTTTCTTACTTTTTTACTTTTTCAGGGTTGTCCATCCTTTTCCTTTTAATTTCCCTGCTCGTTTCTTCTTTGCTTTGTTCTGAGTTACTTGGTTCGCCCATATCTCTATAACTTGCGCTTTTATCACACTCTGAGATGATCCTAATTTTAACACTACCGATCGAGCCTCGCCTTATGCGAGTTGGTGGTGATCGCCCAACTAATAGGAGTCTTTTAAAAGGATCGGGTTCATTTCCACTTTCCCTTTTTTCGCATTCTAGGCTTTGACTTTTTTGTGTTGATTTGTTTGAATATTGTCCCAGCCATATTTTCCTGCACCCCGGCCAGTTTCCCTACCGCTGATGCTTGACAGTTACTGGATGACGGTCGGTTGTGGCCAGCACTCTCACCACCATTTCCGACCGGCTCTGGGGATGCAGTACCTCTGCTCCGTATGATGCTTTCCTTTATATCTGTACCCATATTTAAAGTCTATTACCGCTGCCGGGTATCAACATTTAACTCAAGGTGGTGGCATTGGGAGAAGAGAAGATGATTTTTTTGTTTATTTATGGATGCTCTTTAACATCTCCGGTCATCAGCGTCCCATTCAAACACCGGACCCATGGCTTTACTTCCCTTCCGAAGGAAGCCTACTTAGGGTTTTACGCCCCGAAAAAATCCATCGATCCCGACCGGGTTTGAACCCGCGATCTTGTAGTGGTAGAAGTGGTAGTGATAGTGGTGGTAGTGGTAGTGGTATTAGTAGTAGTGGTAGTAGTAGTGGTGGTAGTGGTAGTAGTGGTACTGGAAGTAGTTGTAGTGGTAGTAGTGGTACTGGAAGTAGTTGTAGTGGTAGTGGTGGTAGTGGTAGTAGTAGTGGTAGTAATAGTGGTAGTGGTTGTAGTGGTAGTGATAGTAGTGGTAGAAGTAGTGGTAGTAATAGTGGTAGTGGTAGTAGTGATAGTAGTGGTAGTGGTAGTAGTGGTGGTGGTGGTAGTAGTAGTAGTACTACTAGTAGTAGTATGGGCATCCTTAAAATTTAATTAATTACCAAAGAGTAATTTTGAAGGTTTAGTTCAATACATTTTTCCTCAACATTAATTTTGGGGGTTCAAAATGAAGACATCCATTATTGTCAGTTGCCCACTCTTAGTTGCCATCTAAGCCACCAATGTCTTTGTGTTTAGTTTTATTGTATCTGAGTTTAAAATATAGAACATAAATAAAATGTCCATAGTATATATTTAGTAGGTGATATGTGAAAGAACAATTTAATTCACTAAAAGTGACTCCAGGTGTAGCGAAAAGTTATGTGTCACCTGAATGTAGATTCTTCAACTAAAGCGGGAAAACATAAAAATGAATACCATTGTAGTATTATAAGGAACAATAACAATGAGTATGCAGTTCAAAACTGCACTAACTGTTGTACAGCAACAATGAAAAAGTATGCCAATATGTACAATAATGTATTTATAAATAATTTTAAATTAATAAATTAATTTTAAATTAATAATAAAGCGGGCATAAATGGGTTACGCTTATCCCAGACAGGAGGAAAAGAAATGTATGATTCACATTTATTTGATTGTTAACAAGAATGAGGAACTAAGAGGAAATATTGTTGAGCAATGAGGTACGTGAAACAAGTCACACATACAATGATGTCTATTTTGGTTAAAGAGCAGTTGTACAAGTTCCAAAATCTTTATATAATGACATAATTATTCAATTAAAAATTTTATTTGACGAGAAAATATAAGCACGATTATTAAAAAAAACCCCAATTTACAAATACTCATTGACCTTCAAAATACTCCAAAATCGATTAATATTTTGCCATTCGGCAACATATGAGCGAATTAATCACCATGTGAACGTGATTAAATTTCACTCAACTAATCCAGTGCTCCTGCATATAGGCGCCGACTTCTGTAATATATTGGCGGCCCAAAAACCCTTCGGTGCGATTTGTGAATGTACATGTCAGCGACATCAACCAAATACAAAGTTTATAAATGTTCATCCCTATATAACCAAAAAAATGCAATTCTTTTAATGTTATTCATTTTTAAGCAGACATAATAAAATAAAGTAACAAGTTTATGATATATAGTAAACTGAAATAATACCTACGTATTTTGTTTCAAAATATTAAAAATGAAAACATAAAAGTGATAAAAAATCACATGACATTAAAATGAACAACTATTTATTGAAAACATGCAACTCAGTTTAAAAACTTTAAAAAAACAGCATACTCACGAATTACCTATTTTAACGAAAGCCTGGCGAAAGTCTGCCATCGCAACTCATTTATGAACTGTTCGGCTATACCATAGATATCCAAAGAGCTGGGGTGTTTTTGAGTAGCAGCTTAAAATAACGATTGCATTAACACGGCTCCGTTCCTCTAATGAGATTCAAGAATGATCTTTCAGCTGTACAAGTTGGTGTGGAACAATTTTAACTCGAGAAGAATTCGGGTATACAGCTATCACTTTTCAGAAACTATATAACCGAGGAAAATTTATCTGGAGACTTTTTGTTCACCTTTGATTCCAAAATGTCTATCAAATTGTTGCGATTCAATAAGGATCAGCCTCGTTGTTTTAAAAAAATGGTCAATATCTGCAATCCTATCATTTCTATTTGTGATAAATAGTTCAATTTTAGCTAACAGACGAGAAGCAACACTTTTAAATCTAGACAGAAGACACTGAAATTAAAGATAAATTATTTAAAAATGCTCTATGCTATACATGTCTTTAGGGGTGGCAAAGCTCTTAGAAACACTTCCAGATTCAAATCTTTTTGGAATAAACCTTTAGCGCGATAGCTCTGGTTCCCGTAAATGAGCAAATTGGACACTTTTATGATTTCTTTCCAAAAGTATCATAAATGGATCTGACATGAATATGAAAGGGTATCTGTTGGACGCTGAACCAAAGAATATGTTTCCTGAAAACTCATTTTTTCTAAGTAAACAACATAAATGTGACAAAATACCTTTTATAACAACACACACAAATAGAAATAGATATTAAATGAGTACATTTGAATGCATTAACACCCACATCTGATGAGTCTGCTTCAAGAAACCTAATCAATTGCCAATAATGGGAATAACTTGACAGTGATGAGAAGCAAATCTCTCATTATTTGGACAGAATGATCTAGTGTTAACCGCATCATCGCCTTGTAAATGGGTGATGAATGAACGTTTTTTTTTAGGCGAATGCCTCACAAATGAACGTATATCATGAATCAAATTGAGTATATTTTCACATCATCACTATTTGGAAACATTTGGGAGGCTCAGTTTTCTATGCGAAAACTTAAGAGGTCCAGCCCCTAGGAGTCGACGCCATGTTCTTTCATATATTAAGTTGAGAGAAAGAATTTAATTATTCAGAATGAATGTACATATTAAAAAATATCACTTCCATAGTAATGCATTACTCATTTACCCAAAACAGCCTAGCCCTAATTATTAGCAATAACCTATAGTGAGATGCGATGTTAATATATCACCGGAAATGCCTGCGTTGGGTTCTGCATTAAATACCAAAGTACACTTCCAACAACGATGACTTCATGGCTACTCGGGTAGCGAGCGATAGCAACTATGCATACACAGCAAGAAACAGTATCAGGTAGATTAGCTATTTGCAGCTGCTGGCATTCTTGTTAGTTGATGGAGAAGACTTACGTCATCAGATGCCAGCGAGGCAATGTGTTGCACTCACAGGCTGCACCAGAGTAAGCAGGTAAGGTACGTTTCTGTTAATTCATTTTGGGGCACTGTATAGCTTTAGCGGGTTTTGTTACAACATTTTCAACATTCGGAAGGTATCAATAATAATATAAGAAGCTTTGATGATGAATAAAAAACCTCATATTTCCTCATTAAAACACAAAAAACCAGGGCTAATGCTTGAGTGAATAAATTCAGTAATCGAATTCATGCATTCAGTTTAAATTTTATGTGCAATTTTTGTGGCTATCTTTAAAGTACACAGAGAAATAATTAGGTTAATGACAGTTTTTCCTCGAACACAGTGTTGGATCATGTTAATATGCAAATGCACCAATGTGAAAAAACAAAGCAAACCTTCAATAAGATTACATCAGCTTTTCAATATTAATTAGTCATATGAAATTAAAATAAAAATTAGGTAGCACCAATTTTATCATTACACAGCATTTTACTCTCGTAGTCATGACGCGAGCAGAATTCGTGATATAGTCGCTGTCGTGTGCTAACCATTTATTACATTTTTAAGTTTCTTCTCGTATTACGTGTGTATCTTGTATTACTGCTATCTTTCCCTCATTTGACTATTTTCGGTGAATTTACTATAGTTGTGTTTTCAAACACTGGAGAAATCCTATCAGATTCATTTTCGTCCTTGTCAACGGCTAAATTGAGAACGCAATGCTGTCCAATTGCATAGTTTTGTGTGACACGATACCCAACATAAAATCCGTGTCATTGCCGAAAGAAATGGAAATGAATAATCCAAAGTCTGTTCGTTGTAACAAGTTCAATTCATTTAGTGAATCACAGTAGTTACTCCGACATTATGAAACATTTAAAGTAGAAACAAGCGGAAGTGTAACTAAAATTGTCGGGTTCACATTCTATTTGATGACCTTAGGAAATAGGAAACAAGCAATTTAGTGATTTAATTCAAATGAAATCTAATAGAAAGTTAATCCTCACTATAAAAAAAAAACCCACAGTTTTCTCTTTGAAAATTTAAATCGGCTTACCTCCTGGCATTTTTATGTAAGCATTTCTATTTAATTCACTTCAGTTGATGTTGCCCTCTCAAATTCCACCGTTTAAATAGTCTGTCTACACCGCCTTTCTTGATAACATGCAAGTGTGTAAATTTAATCGTTTTAATGTTGCAAAATATCGTTCTGCTGCAGAAACAGGCATCGTTAAAATCAGAAATAACAAAAACTGGTCACACATCCGGGCCTGTTCCGCAAAAGCATGGCTTAATACATTACAAGTGTATGGACATGTAACTTGTAGCTATTAGTAATATTCTGTTCCACAAAGTTTTCTGTTACGCTTGTACCTACTTTACAACTCCATTCTAACAAATGTACAAGTTATTTTTCGTTATTCTGTTCCACACAAGTATTAGCCGGACACTGGATGAATTTCTCAACAAGTGTAGGAATATTAGTAACTTCAAATACTAGCACAAAACTTATTATCTTTATAATGACTTTGGGAGTCAGTAGACCCAAATGTGCTGAATATTGGCGAAAGTGATGATAATTATAAGTAGGAACACTTATAAAGAAAGAACGAATAAGTATTTGTGTACAATGATACAGTAAGATTAAGTGCAATTAAATAATGGCTTATGGTATTGGCGTTTCCTGTTTCAAATGCATATTTTAGTCCAGCATTTTAGTTAATGTATTTCAAGGTTCTTGCTACATGCCACAAAAATAATTTCTTTTTATTCTTCATATGCTTTTAGAAGTAATCTCTTTTGTCACAATTTTCCTAATGTTTTGCTTATAATGATAACGTGACTGTCAAGCAATGTAAACTAATGTGTAAATGATCAAATAACGTGAAAGCTCTATTCTTCTGCCATCTCTCGATGACGGACATTGATGCTCCTAAATGTAGCCTATGAGACCGTCGTCTCAAAGTGCATTATTACGCTTGAATATCCATAAATGCATAATAAAATAGTTAAATTATCATTATAGCTGAGAAAAAATACAAGATTCCGCTCTGTATATTAAAAATCCTTCAGGAATCGGCATAACCTAATGCAGGGAATGGCAACGTATGGTAAACAGCTGTTCCTCCAACTGTTATATGCCGTCACTTGTAACTTTTTACTAATACTTTATCAAACAGCTGTTCCTCCATCATGCTTTTATATAATGTCTCTTGTAACTTTTTACTAATACTTCACCAGAGTTGCACTTTAGTGGAACAGAAGGTTATAAGGCCATACTTTACAAGGACTTGTACTAATACACTTGTATTTATTAGAGTATACTTTTGTGGAATAGGGCCCTGGAGTGCTAAAGGCCAAAGTATCGTTTTCTATTAGTAGTAGATTTTTCTAGTTTTTGTTTGTTTTTTCAGGTTTGTCTCCTTAGTTGCGCAAATCTGAAACTTTGAATTTGATTTGAAAAATTTTCTGCGAAATCATCTTAGTAAGTCAAAAAACAAACGAACTGAGTTCCTATGAATATGTTCATTTGATTCAGAACACAATATTGAGGAGTAAGTATAATGAAGAGTTCATCACTTAGCTTGTTCATTATTCAAACCTGACCTGGATCTCTTAATAATGTCTACTGCATTATTGAATAAACCACCTGATATGTTTCCGGGTTTGTTAAGCTTTCGTCCTGAAGCAACAAATCGAAATTCTTTCATACTTTTTGAATTAAAATATAAATTTTATATCAGAACCTCATTGTTTTGGCAGACAATGTTGCTGTAACTTGGAATGTATCGGTAGCATTCTGAAGAAGAGCGGTTGCCCGGGAAAGTTCAATATCATTGGTTTGAAGACAATTTGAAATCAGGTCGATAATTTCAAGTAGTTTAGTATGAAAGTCAACTTGGAATACAAATTGAAACTTTTCAAGCTTTCTGTACATAAATCGCGTCATCTTTCGTGATATTGGCTGAGGTGTAATTTTACTTAAGGTTTTTATGATATCTAAATGTATACAATGTATAACATTCTATGATAGAATTTAAAAAAAAAGCCATAACATTCTTATTTTCGTGCACAGATAAGTTGCATCATTCAGGGTTAAGTTAAATTTATGTGCGTCGCAGAGAATATATTTAGTGAGTGCTCTTGTTTGTGCTCAATTCTTGTTTTTAAACTCAAGAACATTAACGCATTCGCCGCACCATCATAATGCTTGGCCACGAAATTTTGACAATTAAAGTGCGTTTTCCTTAAACGAATTAAGATCTGTTTCCAAACTAGCGGCATTATCATCATAAATATTTTTAACCTTAAAAATTGACTACTTTTAGTTTCAACAGGCTTCTCAGAGAGATTACTCTCAATTAAAATATGTTGAAATGTTTTACTTAACTGATATTTTTAGTAGCATGCTGAGTAGTGCCCATAATTATTGAGTTTTTATTTATTTTTTTAATGGTGTTTAACTCCCGTATTAACTACTGAGGCACCACAGTCGGTGGACACTGATGATATATGAAATGAAATGATAAATAGTGAAAGGATATTTTTTAAGGAAGGAAGCGTTCCAGGCCTGGTACTTCCCCGGCATTTGCCAGTTATGAGAAATGAGGAAAACCTGGAAAAAACGCAGTCAGGGAGAACGGTCCTGGCGGTATTCCAAACCCAGACCTCCCGCTCACAAGTACGCGCCTTAACGACCTCGGCCACCCGTGGCGGTTATAATTATTGAGAGAAACGTATATACTTTAATGTGTGCTTTTTGACTGTGCAGAAGTTTGAATATTCATTTTGCATTTTCGGACTGAGGCACTTCTCAGATGATTTAGGCTCCCTAATAAGCTGCTACAGAAAAGGACCATCTTCGGATAATAGTTCCATGATGGATAAAAAGTTCCCAGTATGTACTTTCTCTATTTTTCTTTGACCTCGAAATGCAAGTGTGAATGCCGCTAATGTAAAGGAGTGGCGTTAGCAATACCTGAATTTCACTCATTCACTTATTTCTTTACTTCAGATCCTACATTCCCATTTATAGTTGCATTTCTTTTCCACGTATCGAAAACAACGTATGCATTTAAATGTATATTGTATATGGTATATTTATTGTAAGCTTTGCCAATCAGGAACTCCTTTTATCTAAGACGATTTAAAACAGTGAACAAGAATGCAAATAACCAAGAAGGTTCACAACATGAAGGGTGCCATTTACAGAATAGCAAATCCCATTCTCTTGTAATTTTGAAGCCGGGTTTTTTCATAATAAATTTTGGAAAACGACCTATTGTAAGCTGAATCTTCAGAAAAATACCCTTGTGGTCAACAAGAGCATGATTAGCAATACATTTCTTCTTTTTAATATCTAAAATAAAAATTGGCACATCAGTGGAACATTCTATTTAATTATTTGATAGTTAAACACTTAGATTTTACTCATTATTTACAGTAACGATGGTAGCAGTTTCAGTAGTAGCAGTAATAGCTAAATCAGCATAGTGTGGGACAAGACTTATAAGCTGTTCTTTCCCCAGAGATTACAGTTATCCAAGCAGTTACGTTGATATATCAAAGTTCGATTAGGAAAACAGTGCTGTCACTTCTCTGCAATCTCTTTCAGTCCAATGTTTAGTGTTAACAAAGATTGGGTGTGGAAGTGAGAGTATATTATTTATTTGCTTATTTGTATTTGTTATTTAAGGCATATTGTTAATAAAATGAAAAAAAGGAAATATTCATAGTTTCTGCTCAGCCTATGATGTACCTAAGTAATAGTAGCAACGCTCAAGAATTGCCAGGTGCCTATCTCGTGCCATTGTGTTACTATTTAGACAAAAGCAATAACCTTTACACTCCACTCTGTGGAATGCGGCGAGGCTACTAGGGTTTGTTCCGTATATAATTTGTGGTGGTAATGTTTACATTTCTACGAAAACACATAATCAATTTTGACTAACTTTGAAACAGATTTATGTATCTAGTTTTTTTTCCCCTCTTTTGAGATCCACTTATGTTCATTTGTTTGCTTAAATTTGATCCTGTTTTATATACATAAAATCTCAATCCATTGAAATAATATTAAATCAACATTAAGAAATTTGTCATTTTGAAACACGTGATACACTGCTTTAATCTGATATTCAATAAGAAGTGAGAGAACCAAGAGGACATAGGAATCGTTGTTATCACAGAACCCTAATTTTGCTACCACAAATACTACCAAGAGGACATAGGAATCGTTGTTATCACAGAACCCTAATTTTGCTACCACAAATACTACCAAATAATTTATCTTAATCGATAACTTTATCAATGGACATTTGTAAATGCTAGTTCACTAATGGAAAATGTAATATGTATGTATAGTCGTCTTACTGCAATGTTATAATTATAAATATATAAATTTCATGTCAAATTTACAGCTCGTGTTTTGAGTGGTCACCCTGGTCGATATAATGAAGTTGAAAGAAATACGATTCAGTAATGTGATGTAATACGTTCGACGTAGTATATATAAATCCTTTCTCTTTAAAGTCTAATTCTTGAATAATTGTAGAATAAATATATACTCGAATGTATATGTAAATATGTATTTTTAGTAGATTGTAGAGGAATATAACTATTTCTCGGATTCCCCCTCCCAAACTACGGACCCTGCTGGCCCATCAGTTACGCCCCTGAAAACAAAGCACATGGTAACCAGATGTTCTGGAAAAATCTGGAATTGTCCCAGTTTTTTATTTTTTCTCCTAGACACACTTGTTTTAATTTGCATGTACTGCTAGCATTCCATAATTTTAGTTACTAAACCAGTATTCTGAGCTATATAAAATTTTATATGCGATTTTGCAATTCCATCTTACAATGCATATTTATAGAGGATATTCTTCTATATGAATATCAATTTCCAAAGAAATAATCTAGAAATGGTAACAATGGATGCAATATTATAAGTGGTGTAAAATTAAATACTGTATGCAGAATTTTATCATTTTGTCAGAACTCGTGAAGAACTGTAGAAATGAAAAATTGGAGCGCAGATCATGTACCACGAATGCTTCATAAGCATCTCTTTTATGTGTAATTAATTACATATTGTCACAAATCACTTCCTTTTTGCATGGTGCATTGAACAAATTTCCCGCTTTTTACCCAGAAATTATGGTCATGGTTAACTACTGTTAATATGAATAACTTAGTTTAAATATATTTATAAATGGTAAAGTTTCCCGGTTTTCAATTCGTAGATCTGGCCATTCTAGACTAGCACAAAAATGTTGCGTAGTGCATCCACTTGCACTGTTTTAAAAGTGAAGGTTTTGGTGGTAAACTGAATTAGCAACTACTGAAGATGCAATTGTTTAATCACACAATGCAGCCCAATCCTATTAATACTCCTACATAGTACTCCGAAACTTGTGGAGCATTTCTTGAGCAGAAGTTTACATGTGATGCTGGGAAATATATGTACTAAACAAGTGCATTTGTAGTTTTATTAGAATCTGATTAACAGAAGCTAATTACGTCGCAGTAATGATTCCATATACTGGCCAGATACTTTATTCCTGTTTAGCGAATTGGTGAATATTAGAATTGAAATAATTGTCTGGGAATAAAGCATACATTTTTATTGATGGAATGTTTGAAAAATCTGAACCTGAAATACTAGGCTTTAGGGACGTTTTCAGACAGCGATCAAGGTGAAAAATGGAAGAAATCATATATAATTACCCAAGCAGCAATATTTCCAAAATATATATCTTAGCACTTTTCCCTCAAATTTCTGCAGAATATTTAGGAAATTTAAAGCAGCTGGTAATACCGAGTTGCATAAAATAAAGAGCATAATATCTTTAGTTTGGATACAATTTCATTGGTTGAAGTTAGCGAAACTGAGTTTAATGTCGAGTACATTTGCTCTAACAATGTATGATCTCAGTAATACAGTCAAATGAAGGTCGGGCAGTTGCCTGACCAGAGAGTTGAAATTCCTTAAATGTCTCGTATTCTGAGAAATTGATGTCTTTTAGTCAAGGGAAAATCAGCTGTATATAAACACCTGAAAGAATGCTAGTCGCTAGTTAACCTCAACCTCATTTACTGCACTACCAAAATGCAGTTTTAGTAAAAAAGATCATCATCATATTCGTGTACAAGTTGTAAGAGTTCGGCTATAATGCAACATCACACTGGTGAGCAAAGTTACGTTGATTTTCTTGTGGCGCGGCGCTTATGCACAATATTAATGATAGAATCAGCCGCCTGGGACTACAACTTTGCTCACTCATATAATTGATTTCTTTCGTGCCCACAATGTATGTTATTCACTAGAAGCATAAACCGATTGGCAACCTACCAGTACTTATGTATGGCAGCAATTTTGTTTATCGATCTTAATGAATTCCTGTTAATGCGTTAGTTATCTAGAATGTTTTTTTAAATTTGTTCAACTTTCAAAATGGTCAATACTCCAAGTGTTATGGTAAGGAAATACCAAAACTACAATGCTTTTTATAGCCTCCCCTGTTTATCACTTGCTTATCACTAGATGTGATAACCGCACGTGTCGTTAAAAACACAAGTTAGCAGATCACTGCGATCTCTCATGTACAACTTCTCATGATATACTGTGCGCAGAGCTGAGTATCAGTAGCTCAGTTTTTTTTTTTTTTTTTTTGAGTAGTGTTTAACGCCCGTTTTTACTACTGAGGCATCACAGGCGGTGAACACTGATGATACATGCGATGAAATGATAAATTGGGAAAGGATATTTTTTTTTTTTAAGGAAGGAAGCGTTCCAGGCCGAAGTTTAGGTACCTCCCCGGCATTTGCCAGTTATGAAGACTGAGGAAAACCTGGAAAAAACCCCAGTCAGGGAGGACGGTCCTGGCGGGATTCGAACCGCAGGCCTCCCGCTCACGAGTCCGTGCCTTAACGACCTCGGCCACCCGTGGCGGTTCAGTAGCTCAGTTGCTGTGAATATAATTGTCTCGTGGGTGTAGTTCTGGTAGTGAAATATAGTGTACATTGAGGAGCATTTATAAGATTCATGCATTTTAACAAATTTTTGTTGCAGAATATTAAGACATTTCGTGATAGACTGTCCCAACTAGCAGCACAATAAAAATACTCTGAAGAGCAGTGCATACCGCGCATCCTTTAAATGAAACGATTATGCTTTCAGTAAAATAATCAACGCTAATATAAAAATACTAACTACACGCGGAGACTATTTCCTTTTTCCACTTGGAGCTTTGCGCTTTGACGGTTTTTTAATTCAAACAGCCTTGTGTAGATTGCTATAGATAGAAGTGTTCCACTGACTAAATGCCACTAATGCAGGACTGGCATGAAAAATATTTTAAATATTAATATCTGTACATATAATAGATTTCACTTGCATAGTTTTTGCCATTTGCTGAAACCTACAAAAATGTCCAATTCAATAAGGACAAGATCACAAAGAGTTTCAATAAATAGCAATCGGTTTTCATTAAGTAGCGGTAGCTTCAGTAGACCCTTATTGTGCAAGGTTTTATGTAATATATTGCCAATCTTAAAATAATTATTCTAGATGATAGGGTAGATCTTTGCAAGTGATAAACATCTAGTTGAATGGAATAGCATATGCATGGGTATGAGGCGAGGGAGCTTCAACAAATCACTTACATTTTTTACCTCTTTCTATGCACTTTTCCCCCGTGGTTTGTTGCATTAAATTGGATTATTATTGTTGTCATTCCTTCCACATAATTTGAAAATCTGTTCAGAAACCAATCATTAAATTTAGCACTTGTCATTTATTCGTGGGAAATGGGTATTTTTGGCCTAAATTTCCACTTACTCTTTGGTATGTAATCTGTTTTCACGAATTCTACATTAAATCGGCCGAACAACTAACTTTAAAGTACATCATTGACTAACTTTAGCGTGTGGTTTTTATTTATCCAGATAACATATAAGTACCTAATATGTTGGTCTTGTGGCACCAGAAGTACTAATTTGATCCTTTGTGCGTAAAAATGTTAACCTTGCCGCCAGAAAGGCACGTTTTTCCATAAAAAATGTATGTACATCGTTGGTATGTCTGTACTTAAAACCAACATTTGGAGTATTCTGTTAAATGTATGAAACAGAGCCCTTGTATGAATTTTTTGTTTTTAAAAACCCAAGCAATCTTTTGTAATGTTGAAAATGAACCTGATCATATACTTTGTAAATCCTTTTCAAAGTCACTTATGTTTGATTTAAATAATGGAATGTACACAGTCTAAAATTACTAACATGTACAATAATCAGTGATACAAGAGCTGGCCACACTATAATAATCACATCAACTATATAGTCTGAAACTCGTGACATACATCTACCATTGAATAAAACGTGTTGGGATTGGTGCGTTCATATGTAATGCAATGTTGGTAGGGAATGCTATAAACTAGATTCACAATACTTGCGTCATCTGTCAGAGTGTCTGTGGTCACGCTTGAGACATTTTTCTGCTAAAACTTTTTCAATGCTTCGCTATGGTTGGCCCGTTCTGTGGCGCTCATTAAGAAGGTGGGTTGTTATTGTATAGGATTTGGTAATCCAAAAGTTGGTATGAGCTGTGACAGTCGGAGAAGCCTGAAGTGCAAGCAACATATGAGGCGATATCTTCTGTAGCCTGTACCTTTATCTTGTAGAGCAGTTAAGCTTGTTCCTTAGGCTTACAGCATACTCCTTGCACGGCTTTTAGACATCCGTGAACTGAACGAAGCCCAGACAGGATACAAAGGAGAGCAGCAGCCGTGATATGACCTTCGTTTTAGCCAGTGCTTAGTGGAATGATTTGCGTTTTGTTTATCTGTAGGAGGACAGCTGCATCGCAAAGCACACAATATCAGTCCACCTTGACATAAGTAGTTTACAAACCATGACTTATTAATAACAGTGGCAATTCCGGCCTAAAATTGGGTTAACCTAAACGTTTGCCGTCTAGCGATTTGATAAGAGAACTAAGACTTACGCATCACACATGATGAATGCTTTGAAATAAAAACCATCTTTGTTCTTTTAGTATATCATGACTGAAAAGATTAGAAGAAGAAGAAGAAGAAGAAGAAGAAGAAGAAGAAAACTTATTGGTTTATGGTTCTAATTTTTTTTAACAGTTCTCTTAAGCTTCCGTATGTCACACTCTAGACCAGACATCTCAAAGTCAGGTCTGTCAAACATAGAAACTCAGCAGTAACGAGTGGAGGAGGGGGGACGCGTGTGTGATCTACATGGGGATAGTCGGAAGGCATGAGTGCACTGGTTATGAAAAGCATATCATTAGCAGGGTCAGTCGATATATGTTTCGGTTTGGACTTATTACTGATGTCAGAAAGAGCCGTATTGCAGCAGAACAGACAAGTGAAACGAAATTAAATGCAGCGGTTAGTTACTTAACACAAAAATACATGAAGTGACTACTTTACCACTCCAAGCTAGGTAAAAGGAGCAAACACCGGTAAGCAAGCTTGGCCCATATCTGGCCCGTGCTCTTTGAGGAAGACTTCGGCATGCCGAAACCAACTCCAGGCTGCGGCGTTACCTGGACGATCAAATCATTATCGTTTAAACAATTTGTTTTGGCGCAATAGATATCTTCAAACAGGCCGAAAGAGGACAAGCCGTATGTGGGGCCTGAGTAGTAAAAACGGGAGGAGGAGGAGGAGGAGGACAAAATATGAGCGCTACTTCTCACTAGTAGGGTCCAGATGAATGTAAATATGTCAAAAAGGCGGAAATAGATCTTTATGTTATTTGGTGACAAGTTGACCTTTTAACACGCACCAATTCCTGAGCAAAGCTCATCGCGTTGTATGGCATTCACGCGGTTTTCAAGATAATGTAAAATATAACTTGTCAGTGGAGTAACAGAAAAAGAGTGACACCAGCAATAGTTTTTTGTATTTATATTCTAAACCTTATTTTTATATTTTGATATATTAATCAACCAAAACATTTCAAAATTGCTGACTGGCTCATTGAAAGATTATATGAAAGCTACCAGAGGTCAAAATACCTTTAAAAACTGTTTTCAGTGATGTTTCATTAAATATTATAACAGTATTTACATACAGTAATAATAGTACTGCAAGTAATTACTAGAGAAGGAACAATTCCTTCCATTGAATGGTTTATGCTAAGGCAACTTTGCATCCATTGTAGCAAATGTTCACTAAATCAGTAAAGAGTAATTTTAAAGTATTTGGTTTTATATACTTTATGTATTACTTTAAAACTAATTCAGTAGAACATTTTCGTATATCTAATTAATGATACCTCAAAAGTGAATTACAAACTACAATGTAGGGTGACCTTACCTTAGTGAAACCAATACAATACAAAACTGAAGAACTACAAGAACACTAGAGGCGGTGGCTGGATTGCAGATACTGCAGGACTCTCCTTTATTTTACTTTGGGAAGCCCCGCACTGTCTGCATTTCATCCTTTGCCTGGCAACAACATTATGTTGCTGTTTAATCAACTTCTTAAAAAAGGTAAGTATGCAGTATGATATTTTACTACCCATTGGACTATCTAGTCTTACACATTTTCAAATGAAAAGTTGTGGATTAACCGAAGGTTGCCATGTTATTATGGATTCAACTTCAAAACTGCAGTGGCAGAAAGTAGCACTAGCCTTATGTCTGACTTGCCAACAGCTGTGAATTGTCATGGTCAGATGGGTATAAAATGTAATACGACATCCAAGCAATGAATTTTACTCGATTGGATCGTTTTATAACTTGTGTTTATTTGGTAACGATTTTTCCCCTTATATATGTACGACGTAAAATCATTGTAATACGTTGGGGAAAGAAAAAAAATGGGCGCTTTTACAAAACTAAATGCTTTGCTGACAACGGCCAAGAGACAAAGAATGTGGGAAAGCACAGGAATGCGTGAGCTAAATCAATTATCTTGTACATTTAACAGTTGCATATCAACGAAGGGAGGTTCAATAACCGATCCCCAAAATATTTTAAATAACATCTGACAGTTTGTTTTGTGCTTGAATGATACTTATTGTTTTCAAGTATTTTCACAAGAAATTTACTTTTAGCTGCAATTAATTGTTGAGTTATAGCAATTGTTGCTTGTACACGTGTACAATGGATTTGTTGTCACATTCGAGCCAGTAATTACTGTATTTCATTATTTGACTGTAAGTACGCAACACTATGACATGAAAGTGAATGACGATAATTCAGATATAACCCTGTTTTACAATTTCTCAAAGCAGGAATGGATAATCGTGACAAATGCGTAAGAACATACTCATGCGGTCCAGAAATGCGGCCATGGCCAGTGGCGATTCTGTTCAACCTGATTGGCATTGCAGCATAATAATTCACGTCTTGTTTGTACCGCCATTGGTGACTGAGGTTGTTAGGGCATGGAGTCGTGGGCGAGACGTTTGATATTCGGCTGCTGCCAGGACCGTCCTCTTTGAGGTTATTTTCCTAAAATCTCATAAATGGCAAATGCCGGGAAGGTACCCTAAACTTAGGCCTGGAACGTTTCTTCTCTTTCAAAATTTATCATTCCGTGTCATTTATCAGTGTCTACTGCCTGCGATGCTTCGGCAGTAAAAACGGGCTTTACAACACTATTTAAAAATACTTTTCTGTGAAACTAAATGATAAGTGGGCTAAACGGTATACAAAGCGGGATTCAGAAAGGAGAGCTTATTTGAAAGATCTGGCTAGAGAAAATAAAATATTGAAGGACGTGCTGAAAATTCTGTTGATCTACATCCAAAGTATACAAATGTTTTATGAATCTTTGGCAATCAAGTTTAAGTGCAAAAAAAGGTCGCTGCTAATTATGCCCAAGAACCACCAAAAGCACAAGAAGGCACGTACTTCTTGCAATATGTATATGTGCCCTGCTCATACAGCAAAAGAACAGTCAATTTCCATAAGAATCTGTTAACAGTGTTAATCTTAATGATTGTTTCCATATATACAGGGAGTGCCAAAAATGTATACCCACTTCAAGCAAAGAAAACCCTGTGTTAACATAACAAAACTGAATTCACACAAACAGAAAATGATGAGCACTAATCATCTTAAACTTTTGCAGTTACAACAGTTGCTCAAAATGCCCAATATCGGTGTCGGTATTCTTCTGAGTACGTTGAACTACTGATTGAGCAACGTTTGTGAAAGTGTACAGTACTGCATTCTCCGATCAGGGCGATCTTCATTTAATGCATGCAAAATGTCTTGGAATGAAAACTTTCCAATTTGCGGTTTAAATAATACAACGTACGCTGGTCCTGCTAACCCCAGTCTCAAGCGCACATTCCGTTGTAGATTTCTGCTGCGAGGGCTCAAAACGTTCCAAAACCATAGTCGAGAACGCAAGGTCTCCCAGATCTGCCCTTGTGAACATCGCATGCTGGACCATGAGTCTCAAATTTGTCTCGAATGCGTGCAATTGTTAATCGCCTTGGCGGTTTTCTTCTGTACATATGTCTTCATTACCTTTGAACTTCAACAACATCCTTGGTTTTCCAATACCACTTCAAAATTGTTTTCCGCAGTTCAAATGATGTTCTTGGCTTCATTTTGTTGTAGCAACGCTATCATAATGTATGTGAGTCACATCTGTTTACAGATCATCATACTACTACACATCACTGTTGTTTTTCGGCCCAATTTTGAAATATATTAAATAGATATCTACTGTGAAAATGTGTATACATTTTCTGGCACCCTCGGTATATACAATATATATATATATATATATAAATGAAGAATAAAAATAAAATAACACTATTAACAATGTAACAAATTAACAATAATAAAAATAGATAAGGACAAAATACTTGGATAAAGCCACAGTTGAAATTGCTATATCTCGAACTACTGGAGTTCTTCAATGGCAAGAATCATATATATATGATTCCTTAAGTATGTTCATTTACTGTGCACTATTATATTTAATGGATAAAACAAGTAAATCATATGATTTACATCATATGATTTCTACATCATTTATAAGTATCTGTCAGAAATGCTGTCTTTAACGTGAAAATGAACTCATAGCGCTTTCTGAATAAAAATACGTAATTTTAAATAGTTTCTTTATAAATTCTTTGCTCTGCAACATTTGAGTGCAAAATAATTTATAATTAAAATCCCTATGCCATAACGATAACAATAATATATAATTTACGTACCCTTACAGCAAAAACACTATGAACTCCGTAGGGTCAGTCACTAACCCCCTCTATAACCACCCCCAATTTTTATTAATTTGTCCGGAAATGGTCATTGGTATGTGATTGTTAAATGAGGCAGAAATAAATCCAGGATGTTCAAATGCGTTAACTTACTAAGATTTAGGAGTTGAGGTGAGCAATGAATATTTTCTCAAAATCTGAAGAAAAAAGAAAAAACAAAAAAACAAACTTTCGTTCTGTTCATCCCAAAGGACATCTGTTCACAATCATCCCGTTCACTCCAACGTTTTTATTTTGACTTCCTATCCAAAGGGAAAACGTAAAATTTAATTGTGCTAATATTTTGCAGCATTAAAAACTTTTTCTAAAGATATTGAACTAAAAGTTCCTTTATTTATTTTAGCTTATGAAGAATTGATAAAGTTGGTTGAAGCTGATTATCAGTAAATGTTAAATAAATTTCTTACATTGCCTATCCACCAACACGGGTGATTAAAGTTCCTAAGGTACGAACAGGTGACCGGGAGGTCTGAGGTTCGATTCCGAAAAGGACAATTTTCGAATATGTTTTTCCAGGGTTCTCCTTAGTCCTCACCAATAGCAAATCTCAGAACCGGAACGGTTCTTTCCCAAAATTCCTTTCCCATGTAATCGCTACCTCGTAATAAGCAGCGCCCACTGCTTATAATGCCTCAGTAGTCAAAAATTCCGATATAAACATCATTACTACCCATCCTGTGTACGACTGTGAACCCACAGTGCTCTAAATCTAAAGTCTCTGTATATTTGAAACATTCAGCAAAGCAGGCTGCGTAAACAATGGTGTTATTGCTGCGTCACTCAGCACATCTGTAATTAGTATTGAAAGAGAAAGTCTGGAATGTTTAGAACTTTTTTAAACAAAATAAATTCTAAAGGCAGCCCCCTCTAATGTTTACAGATTTTTCTATACATTAGTTCGCATTTTGCAGAATTTTGCTAAAGTAATTAAGTACAAAATCAACAACTTTAATCATATAAAGTTCTTTAATTTCCAGAAGAAGACCACTCGTAAATAATGAAACATCTCCCTTCATATATTAAAGTGCATCATTGAAAACTGGTGCTACTCCAGTTTGGATTAAAATTCAAAGTCCTCAACTAAAACCTACTACGTATAAATAGTTGACTCCTTTACGAAAAAAAAAAAAAGAGTTTTTATGCTTCGCACGGAAGATATGACGGTCTCTTGCCCGCATGTATGAGGGTATGTCCATAAAATTCTGGCCTAATCATTTTATAGATATAATGAAGACAAAAACTATATTCCACCTTTCAATATAGTTACCCATTATTGCAATGCACTTCTCACATCTTTGAATTAACATTTCAACCCCCCGCCCGAAATAGTTCGAAGTCTTGTCTACAAAATTGGCATAAACTGCATTCATCATTTCTTCGTCACACTTAAATTTCCTTCCTCGAAGGTCCTTCTTAAGTTTTGAGTGGAGGAAATAGTCACTGGGAGCTAGATCTGGGCTGTAGGGTGCATGGTCGATCTCCTTGAAGTCACGTTTCTTCTTAGCTTCCATTACAACAAGGGCTGTGTGCACAGACGCGTTGTCGTGAAGAAGGCGTACACCATCACTAAGCTTTCCTCGCCTTTTCTCTTTAATGGAAGCACGTAGTCTGTACAGTAGGCCAGCATAGTACTCCCCATTTACTGTGGTGTTCCTCTCCTTGAATTCAATGAAGAGTGTTCCTTTACAGTGCCAAAAGATTGTAGCCATGATCTTCTTGGTTGACTGAGTGGCCTTCGCCTTTAGAAGCAATGCCTCACCAGATTTACGCCACTCCATTGATTCTCTTTTGGACAAGGGACCATAGTAGAGCACCATAGTTTCATCTCCTGTAACAATAGTGTGCAGAACTTCTCTCTCGTTGCCACGGCAGAGCTGGATGTTGATCCTATCGATTATTTGCACAAAGTGTCTGGAGTTCTTGATGTGATGTTGATTGGATCAACATCCAGCCTAACGGTATTCTTGTGAGTTTTGATGTTGAATCTCTATACACAAATGTACCCATCAAAGACACCGTGGAAATCCTACAACTCTACCTCAAAGCAGAAGAAATCACATTATTTAAACACACCCTAATCTCCAGCTATTTTCAATGGAGAATCAAATTCTTCGAACAGAAAGAAGGAGTAGCAATGGGAAGTCCACTAAGCCCTGTAATAGCGAATTTCTTCTTGCAACACTTCGAGGAGAAAGCTCTAGACACTGCTGTATACAAATCTTCACTCTGGTTGAGATACGTGAACGACACTTTTGTAATATGGCCACGTGGACACCATAAACTACAGCTCTTCTTAGAACATCTAAACATTCTCCATGAGAACATCAAATTTACTATGAAAAAGGAAAGTAATGACACACTTCCCTTTTTAGTTCGGAGAAAATCATCAGGAACTCTTGGTCATAAAGTTTATAGAAAAAATACACATACGGAAAGACAAATCAACGCCAGATCGAATCATCATCCTACACAAAAAGGAACTGTAATCAAGACTTTAGTACACAGAGCAAAAACCATCACAGAACCGCAACATCTTAAGCACGAATTAAATCATCTCCGCGATATTCTCAAAGCCAATGAATACAGCAACAAAGATATTGACAGAGCCATTTGCCCTAAGCAAACGGCAACATCTAACACCTAATCAAATAAAAAACCTAAGGCTGTTCTGGCGTACATAGAAGACGTTACTGTGCGTATAGCACGTATATTAAAGAAAAAAGGCATACTATCAATCTTCATACCAACTGTGAAATTAGGGCAAATGCTTAATAATGCAAAAGACCCCAGGCATCCTCTTGACACCACGGCAATTTATAAAAACCGTGTGAATGTGGCAAAATTTAACCAGGCATAACCGGAAGATCGATTAAAAAACGATTGCAGGAACATCAGCGACATCTGCTTCTTAATCAACCCGAACGATCGGCAGTAGCAGAACATGCAATAAATGAATGCCATGGCATATACTTTAATAAAACAGAAGTGGTTGCAAAAACACAAGTCATTTTCAATCTAGCCAGGAGGGAAGCATTGGAAATACAAGAGCATCCAAACAACTTTAACACAGATGGCGGATATCATCGAAATAGCACATGGAAACCGGTTCTTAAAGACAAGCAACTACCACCCCTCCCCCCTTCTCCACTTCCGCCACACACGTGATATCGATCGTCCTCTAAAGCCAGACAGAAACGGACCAATATTGTCGTCTTGTTGACAGTTAGGTGTTGTTCATCGTCCACTGAAGATGCCAACCGCAGTAGTTGGTGAAAGCTATGGTAGTAATTCAAACCATGGACTACGGCAAAACAGCCCGGGAGATTTTAACTGCTTTAAGTAGGTATTGTGGTGCAGCATGGTGTTTATTCATTTTATCGAGGTGAATCGTACGTAATGTAGCACACACATTAGGCAACCTTGTCGTATATTATTTATTATATGTTTCCTCATGTTGTGCAGCTAGAATTTCGAAGGTTGTAGTATTACTAATATGGAATAGAATCGATCTTCAGTGATTACACACGATGCGGAAAGAAGAAAACAAAAAATTAAGAGAAATAAAGACAGGCTTCCTTATAGCATTGCAAATACTTAAAGCGCCAAAAAAGATACTCTTTAGGTTGGCAAATTAAAAAAAAATATCAAGTGAGGCTATTCAACTAAAAATTGGATCAATAACAATGGTACCATTTGAAATAAAAAAAAAATAACTAATGGAAAACAATGGAAAACTTCTGTGGGCTAACGAGAAAACCGTTGAAAAAAAATCGCATCATTTTAAGCGAGAGGAGAGGGGAAGAAGGGTGGAGTTGCTACTTTTATCGAAGAGACATCTTTCAGGAAACACACAGCCACTTCTTTACGATTTACCAGGGAAAATGTGATCAAGCTCTTGTGTTTAATGCACGAGTTGCGGACACATGCTGCTTGTGATTACTGTGATTTGCGCCACCACGTTTTAGTCTTTTTGTGGCTTTAGAGTCCCGTCACTGAACTGGTTTGCGTGGCACAAAAGTTATATATATATATATATATATATATATATATATATATATATATATGCTGTACACCACTATTTACATATGTACAATCCACTGCCTCGTTGGTTGAATGTTGTGAGCACTAATATCGGCGCACGCGCCGGTGCTTCCTTTGGACGGGCTCTCCCCCTCCAATGCCCACAACATACGGGTTCGGATGACGGCGGATTTTCTCCCAGGTAAGCCTGGCCCGTCTAGCAATGGACTGCAACTGAGGGCATGCCCGTCTCCTCATGAGTTGTGTTGTTGGTTAGGAGCGGCGCCCTCAGAGCCTTCCGTAACGATAGATTTTGTATGGTTTGCAAGCACTTAAGGGCCGACTTGGACGCGTGAGTCCATGCCACGCAGGCGTACAACAGCATAGACAAAATAAATGACCTGTACAAAATAAGTTTGGTCTTAAGGCATAAGGACTTATCGCGAGGGCGCGCATAGTTTCAACCGCTGCCTCCCTCTATTGGCCACATCTCAGGTGATAGCTCCAAAGCAGTTTACAGTCCATGGAGACCCCTAAATATTTAACCTGCTGACGACAGGGCAAGATTTCGCCTTCGATCGCTAAATCGACTTTTGGAAGTTGCCGCTGTTTGGAGAAAATAGTAAATTGGCACTTGTGAACATTGACATTCATCTTCCATTGGTGCATCCAGGACGTAAATTTTCTCTTTGTAGCGCTGAACTTCGCGCGTTCTAAACTTTAGATTTTTGGAGTGGTGATAAATTGCAGTGTCGTCAGCGCACTTGCGACCTTGCATTTAGCTTCCACGGGAAAATCATTTTTAAAAATTGTGTACAAGTAGGGGGCCAGGATGGCACCTTGCGGAACGCTTGCCTGCATGGGTCGCACGGTGGAATTGAAGTGATCAACCTGTACATAGAAGCGCCTGTTTTCTAGAAAACTGTGTAAAAGATAAAGATAGTTTTGGAGGCCGGGGAAGTTGTGGTGCAGTTTATAAATAAGGCCATTGTGCCAGCACCGGTCAAATGCGACTTTTATGTCCAGAAATAAGGCGAGGGTTGAGAACTCATTGTTAAATTGTTGCGTAATGTCATCTGTTAAGCGAAGTAGTTGTAGCCCCGTAGAGTGCTCTTTTCGGAAGCCAAACTGGTATTTTGAAATTTCATCAATGTCCGAAATGTGGTTTTTGAGCCGAGAAAGGATGAGCTTTTCAAACAATTTACCATTGGTGGACAGAAGACTAATGGGACGGTAATTAGAAGGATTGCTAGGTGCTCTTGCTCTGCTTGGGAAGGATGATTATTTTAGCTTCCTTCCACTCACATGGAAAGTAATCGAGTCTGAAGCAGGCGTTAAAATTTTTGGTTAATTGCACTAGGGAAATGTTTAAGGTCCTCATTGATCACTCTGTCCGGGCCGGCAACTTTACGATTCCTTAGCAATCGTAAGTTTTTGAAAACTTCCTGAGGCATTATTGGACGAAGTGTTTGCTCGCACTTCCGTGCCGCCCAGTCTTGAACTCAGGTCCTGACTTGAAGATCTTGCTTCTGGTTTGTGGTGCTAATTTCCTGAAAATGAGTGGTGAGGATGTAGGCGAAAACCTCCGCCTTCTCCGCAGAGGAGAAAACGGGGCCAGCTAGAGCATGATGCGCAATGTTGCCTGTGTGTGCGCTGGAGGGTGCCTTGAAAGATCTGAATAAGTTCTATAAAGAGTGGTCCGATTGTGTGGTACTTGCCAATTTGTCTACCTACGGTCGTGCCTATTAATGGCAATTTGGTGCCGAATGACTTTGCGTAGCCACGACCTGACGCTGAATAAATGCGAAGGCCAGTATCCCTCCATAGTCTCATTAAACGGCGTCTTCTGGCAATCAGTCGCTCCACCTCCGGGTATGTAACAAAGCTGGGCGGGGAAACAGTGGCATTCATTTTCGCCGTACGCAGCGAAGCAGTTAAGTTCTCAACAGCAGCGTGTATTTCTGCTTCGGTGCTGTATGACAGCCTGGGTTGCGCCATCGCATGCGGGTGCAATCCCAATCGGTGACGGCGCGCCGGAACAGACCGGGGCAGTGCTCTCCGTGTAGAAGTTTATGAATAGATCGGGAAGTGTTAAATTTGGCAGAACAAGCATGACGCAAGAAGATGAAGGAAGAATCCCGTCAACCTTCACCACTTGGGGAGATTCACCAGGCTCGAGAGATATATTGGCGAACAGGCGAGTTGTCATCGATGAGGTAGCGTGTTCTCTGCAGATTAGTCATGGTTCTGCCTATCAAATCATCTACGACCAGCTTGGCTTCCATGAAGTCTGTGCGAGATGGGTGCCAAGAGAGCTTGTCATAGAACACAAGGTCGGTCCTAGTGGTTAGTGGTAACCATACTTGTCTTCTAAACCCAAGATCACGGGCTCAAATCCGGCCAGGATCGATGTTTTTTTTCGGGCGTAAAAATCGTAAGTATGGCTTCCTTCGGAAGGCAAGTAAAGCCATGGGTGCTGTGTCTTACATTTACGGGAATAAAATGAGCCTCAAGCCTGAAAGAAGAGGCCTCTGATCAACATTTGTCGGCCGTTTCACGCCTTGAATTGAATTTGACGCTGATAACCTCAGATGTTAAAGAGCGTTCATAAATAAATCAAATCAACAACAACAGAGCACAAGCGCAAACCTGTTGAGATCTGCCAACACTTATTTAACCGCTACAAAAATAGTCACAGAATTTTTGAGCAGAATATTAACAGTGGATGAAACGTGCGGAATATTACTATGAGCCATAATTCATACCCTAGAATATGGAGTAGAAAAATCCGGGGTGGTCAACGAAAAGGAAATTGAAGACTCAAACTTCCGCAGGATAACCGTTTTGGGACTCAAAAAGGCTTATACTAGGTTAGATTAACAGTGCAAAATACAGCGATTTTTGGCCAACAATCTGAAGCCATCAATTCGCACAAAAGGCATGCAAATCGTTGTTGCTTGACATTGCATCACCATACACGGCCGGCCAGACCGTTTGGGTTTTGAGGTGCTGGAGCATTCTACCTATAACCTAGATCTCGCTCCCTTGCAAATATTATCTTTATAGACCTCTCAAAGGTACTTTGCGAGATAGTCGATTTTGTATGAAAAATGAATTGAAGTGCAAATGGTTGCGCGACCAACAGGAAACTTTTTTGGGGGGGAATACGCAAGCTTGTGGACCGCTGGACAAATTGCATTGGAAAAGAAGGAAACTATAGGAAAATAACGTTCTCTTTCAACCACTAAGATTGTACAATTAAGTTTGGAAAACAAGAGTGCTATTATTATTATTATTATTATTATTATTATTATTATTATTATTATTGTGGTTTTGGGCTGTACTTGCCCATGAAGATAAAACCAAACTTTTATCTGTGGGAGGGGGGGACATTTTGATTTCCTCTCCCATATAAATAATCGGATCATTTCTCCATAAATAATACTATTGAAAATGCAACAAGAACATTAAGCCAGCTGGCATGATCTCGATGTGGTAATTGTATTACTGGGATCGAATGGTCTATGGATTTCATTTAAGATTTATAGGTGTTCTTGTTGAGCTGGCGGAGCGACTGCGAGGATAGGTTGGTTACTTAAGTATTAAAATACAACGTCGAGTTCTTTCAGGTAAAGAGATTTATTTACAGAAGTGTAGAATGATGAATACACAATAATTTGAGAGGCAATCGAGTTATTCACTAAAAATTTCGTCCCCAAGAGAGGAGTTTAGGTTAAGATACTATAAGTATGAAATAATGACGAATAAGGGTATGCTCCATATCAGTAGACCTATGTGATAGTCTGTCGCTACACGAAGTGGTTGTGCCCGCTAGATGATAAATCTGAGATCTTATGTATTCTGATGAAAGGTAAGAGGGGTCGATGCAGACGCTTCGTAATTAAAGAGGGCCTGATTCTTGATACCAGAGTGCGTAAATTTGTTGGTTATTATCGGATCTTAGTTGCTTAAGAATGATCCGATTGTTACAAGAGAACAAATAAACATGATAAGTCTTTCCATTATTTCCTTTCCTTGTAGAGTTGCTACAGCGGTAATTTAATTTATCATCTCCTTAGAACAGTTGGGGTTTTAAGTAGGAGCAGATGTGTGGAAATAAGGAAATCGGATTATGACGTTAATTAAAGTAGAAGACGATTGTCTTAATATTCTGGCCAAAAGTGTCTTCTATATGATGGAAGAGAAGTGAATCGTGGTTGTCACGGCGTATGACAATAGGTTCCCAAATGTTAGATAGTTGTACCATTTCCGGGAAGGTAGAAAGGACATCAGAAAACATTACTCATCTACAATTTCGGGGAAAGTAGAAAGGGCATCGGAAAATATTACTCATCTACAATTTCGGTGAAGGTAGAAAGGACATCAGAAAACATTACTCATCTACAATTTCGGGGAAAGTAGAAAGGACATCAGAAAATATTACTCATCTACAATTTCGGTGAAGGTAGAAAAGACATCGGAAAACATTACTATCAACAATGAGAAAGAAAAAAAAAATGCAGAAGATTTTGACTTCTGTGAAAGAAGAATATAATACACAATGAGAATCCAAGCAGGACTGTTTGGAGCGGCATTGTGATGTCTCACCTTAAAGTAGCTGTAAATTTTGAAAATTAGGTCTTAGCAAGATCTTAGCTTTTAGCATATATTAACAATTAGTTGTTTGTTGCGCCGATAAATACGAGGCCTGTTCAAAAAATTCCGGGACTTTGTCCACAAAATTTTTATACGCTTACCTTTTACTTATTGTGCATGGCCTCCTTCGAAATACTCTCCTCCATAATTGATACACCGCTCCCAACGCTGTTTCCACTTCCGGAAGCAATCTTGATACACCTCTTTCTGGATCGCGCGAAACGCCGTCTGCGAATTTTCTTTTATCTCGTCTATCGTTGCAAATCTTCGTCCTTTCAACAGGGTTTTCATAAATGGAAATAAAAAAGTCCTCAGGGGCCAGGTCTGGAGAGTAAGGAGGATGAGACCGCACAGTTTTTTTTTTTTTTTTTTTTTTTATTTCCTCTCCCAATAGTCACGCCACATTTCAGGTCGTTTCTTTCTCACATTTTCTCGCAGGCATCGCAACACGTCCCGATAGTACTGTCGATTAACAGTTAGTCCCTTTGGCACGAATTCATGATGAACTAGTCCTTCAAAGTCAAAGAAAACTATTAGCTTGGCCTTCGCATTTGACCTGACCTGACGAGCTTTTTTTGGTCTTGGAGAAGCTTTCCCGACCCATTGTGAAAATGGAACCTTGGTCTCAATATCATAACCATAGACCCACGTCTCATCACCAGTTAAGATTCTCTTAAGTAATATCTCATTCTCATTTGCGCGATCCAAAAGCTCTTTACAGATTGCGAGGCGATGGTCTTTCTGGTCTTGATTCATAAGCCGTGGGACGAACTTGGCGGCAACATGATGCATTCCAAGATGCTGTTTCAGGATTTCATGACATGATCCAATTGAAATGTTACATTCTTCTGCAATCTCTCGGACAGTCAGTCTGATTGACACGCACAATTTCGTTGACGTTCCTGACATGAGCGTCTTCGGTAGACGTCGAAGGGCGTCCTGAACGAGGGTCATCTTAACTTCCATCCGGCCATTTTTAAACCGCGTGAACCATTCGTAAGACCGAATACGGCTTAAGCACTCATCACCGTGGGCTTTCTGCATCATTTGGCGTGTCTCTGTAAAGGTTTTCTTGAGTTTCACACAAAATTTAATGCAGGCGCGTTGCTCCACTAACTCTGCCATCTCGAAATTCACAAACTGTGCGACACAACGTTCTACTCAATAAAACACCGAACAATAACTAACAGACATACAACAATGAAACTTCCGGCAGATGCACATTAAACACAGGCGTGTGCAGGGATGCCAAACGCATTTCGCCCCAACACTCCATTGGCGCGAATTTACAAATGTACCGGAATTTTTTGAACAGACCTCGTATCATGCGATTTTTCTGTTCTGCGATAGTTTAAGAACATTGCGTATTCTTATCGTGCAACTGGTTGCTGTAAATGTCATTTGACACACCATGGAAGCCAACCAACAACCTGTTTCAACAAATGACAATGGGTGGACCTCGGATCGCCAGTAAACATTCTTGTTCATAAAAGAATGTTGCTGGCCATCCATAGTCAATTCGTTGTCTGTGTAACGTTCGCCGCTGCCACCAGGATGTTATTTTGGTTGAGATCAAGCTGTGACGTCCGCCAGCAGATACTCAGCTTGATGATGATCGTCCGTCGATGCTGGCTACAATTATTCTCTATTCAGTCTAGAGAATAAAACAGATATTTGCAAAATAATTTGTGCAGAATGTGAAAAAATCTACATTGGAAAAACAAAGAGAAACATAGGCACATGGTTAAAGGAACATTTCAGGAACATAAAGTACAAGAAAATTGAGAAATCAGCAGTAGCATATCATTTTGGACAGAAAATCATGACATAGTGAACAAAGCAAAATTATTGAAATGAGTACAAGGACCTACAGAACTAGTAACTTAAGGGAAAATCTATATCTACAAATACAATGACAGTCTAATGAACTTGGACACTGCTGGGGATGAAAATATAAACTACAAGTTTATCACACTGCCACCAGAGCAGAATACACATTCCCACAGCTTAACCAATTATCTGACAGTTATATTTTAGCCTAGCTGTTGATGAGAAGGAAATGTTCTGGAAACCAGTTCTATATATTATGACAAGTAAGTGAAGCATTAAGAGTGTGTAGTTCAAATAAATCATTCAATAATATCAAGGTACAATATGCTTTTCAGTATTCTTATTTCTTTGTTGTCAGTGTCTTAAATGTTCGTTCAGGATAATAGGCTTTGGGAGTCATATATTTATGTTATCTGTTATTTTCTTGATGACTGAATCTAGGAAAAACATCAAGCCTCGTAAATGTAATGGCATTTGATTCACTTTATGTCAGATGAAATGATAAGTATAGTTTTTTCTTCATTGTGGTGGTGGATGTACATTCCATACAGTAATATTAGTTTTACAATATATTGAGGCATACTGGTAAAACAGTATAGGGAACTCTGCTGATACTTCAGTATCGCTGTTGTGACCACTGTTATAAAGCTGCTTCAAATCTGAATGATCAGTTAGTTTCTGATTAATTTTAGTTATAGCATAGTTCATTCAACCATTCTGTAATCGTATCATTAACACTTTGCAGTACATAACATAGCAGAACATAGTGAAATTTTATATGAATTATGTGCTTAATGTAGTAAGCTTGTATATGCATTCTCTTCAGATGTGTTTATTCTCATCTCTAACAAGTTCTGTAGATGTGAACACATTCTAAGTCTATTAAGGAAGTGCTTTCATCATCAAGGTGTTATTTCATCCTTTGAATTACACAATTCACAGCCGCAAGCAGATTTTCATGCCATGTTTAAAGTGAGATTAACCCATTGCCCGACAGGGATTTAAACCCAAACCCACACTGAATGTTCCTGCATGCCCAATATACAGATCTAGGTATTTAAATGGTTCACAATTTCAGTTTCTGTATTGCAGATCAAACCTTTTTATTTTGCTTTTTTTTTTTCCTTTCCCTCTCTTCATATTTTAATAAAACAAAAACTGAATTAAATTACCTTAAATGTAGTATGAGTCAACAATAACAAGTATTTTTGTTCTTAATTATCTAGTGAGTCGATTTGATAATCTTATGCTCCACTTACTGTTATTGGAATCTGTTCCTGACACCATATGTTTGGGCTTGTTTAATGGGAATATTTTTGTTTCAGCTAAATACTAATGAGGTAAGGGTTACTGGTAAGGAATTACAAAGTAATAAACCTGTTATTTCCAGTTTGAATCATGGTTTTAACTAGTGAGACAGGGTTATGGATTCCAAAAACCATTGCAGCACAAAAAGACATTTTTCAGAGTACAATCTGTGGTGTACAGCTTCATACACAACTTACAAGTGAGAGTCAACCTACATTTATTATCAATTTTTTGTTTTGGCAGATTAAGTAGCTCATACTTACTGAAACAAATATACATTGCAAGAAGATCTGACCTCAAAAGGCAAATATATTCAAACCGTATTGGATTGCCAAAGTACAGGCTCTAAAGAGAGCGGAAGTGGAAGTGCATCAGCTTCCACCTTTGATTTACATTGCTTGGCATAATAGAAGGGTAGATTTGGCTTTATCTAATTTCACTTCCAAAAATTTGAAGCACGATACAGGAAAACTAGAGCCAAAACTAAAATGACAATTTTGAAGCCTGATATTATACATGAACACAATATGCATATGGGTGGTGTTTATTTGTGCATCAGGTATAGCAGGCATATCCCTCTTTATGGAAAACCATAAAATGGTACAAAAAGTATTTTTTCACACGTTGACATCCACCGTATACAATTGCTTGGTAATTTGGAGAGCTCTGAACCTACAAAAAACAATGACATATCCGGATTTTGCTTATCAATTGCTCGCAGCCTAATTTCAAGCTAACAAATTCGGAGGTCTGTACACAAAGAGGGTAGAAATTCTAAAACTCCTGCCACCCTCAGATTGATGGAAAAACATTTCCCCAAAGGAATACCGTCCTTTTGGGGAAAAGGTGTGTCTGTTTCAAAAATGTGTGGTATGACAAATGGAACACATGGAAGGAAACTAACATTATTTGTGGTGAATGCGGAGATGTGCCCATATGTCACTACCCATGCTTCAAGATATATCATTCAAAATACTACTTTTAAAGATAAGGTTGAACTGTTTTATAGCATTTATTTCAGATTATAATTTAAAGAAATATTAAAATAATTATGGTTTGAAAATAATTTGATTTGCAGAGCTTACTGAACGTGTATACACGTCAATATCGCTTAAGACTATTTTACTCTGCACGTCTATATGCATCCATATCCTAGAAAAGGTTCATTTAAGTGCAAGTGTGCCAGGGACTAGAAAATGTGGTGAACAGAGATTGGTAGCAAGTGAGGATATACTTGCAACAATTTACGAGGAATTAGGGAGAGAATGTAAATTTGATGAGTCTTAGTTCAGTAAGTTAGTGGAATACAAGTGATAATAAATAAAGTAACAGTGTTGAAAAACTCATAGAACAGGGAGCAAATACAAATCAGCAACAAAGTACTTCCACTAGAATGGATTCACAGGTTGACTTTTAATATTCCTCTGGGAAGTTTTAAAAATGCTTATTTTGCTCTTTTTGGATATAGGAATGGCTATATTTAATCTCAGAAGAAACAAATAAACAAACTGCTCAAATACAAGCAAAAATGGGAAGACACCAGTTTACCCAATTATATGGGCAAGCAATTATACTGCTCTGCTTTAAAAAAATTTCTCAGTACCCTTATCTCAATAACACAGTTGTTAATGCAAAAATTGGGAAACTATTCTTATGATTATCTTTATAAAGTTTGGCCTGTTTTACACATAATCAGTGAGTTTGCCAATGTCTATAAACCAGTCATAACCTGTCTAGATGAAGTGATCACAGATAGTAAGAGACTGGATATTTATTGAATTGCAAAATCTATCTTGGTGGAGGGGGAAAGAGTGTAGTAACATTAATCTTCTTTCAAGAAAATAGGTCATGCATAGATATGTACAAAGTATACTTGGAGTTGCAGGATTATATATATTTTTATAAATTTTTATGTCCACAAAGCTAAGGAAATTGTGTTCTGATAATAAGATATGTACGTGTGGTATGGATCAGCTGGAAGGAAAGAGTGACCAAAAGATTTTTCAAAGTCTAAACAGCTGAAACTGAATAGGGGCAAATCTCACAAGCTGTAATACAAAAGCAAGACTGCAGTTGCCTGGCACGATAATAGGGACATTTTGATATCTACGAACCTCAATCTGAGGACAGATGGGGAGGAAGAAAGGAAAAGAGGCAGGAGAAAAGAGCAAATTAAGATACTTTTACTAATGCTGTTATAAATTACACTAGCAATATGGGGAGAGTTGGCAATGTGGACAAGAACGGAATATTATGGAGTTCAGTGATTTTTAAAGAAATTGTTGAAATAATTTTTATTTTGTAATTAATGTCACTGTTGTGGACAGTTTTATTATACATGATTTTCCTATAGACATTGTTAAAATCTTGGCCTCAGCTTTTCGGTAAAATTATTGGTGTGATTTAATAGTGTATGGAGAATTATGGAGATTTATATGTGATCAAAGCCTATTGTTCACTGCAGCATAGGAACATTAACTACCTTAGGGCGAGTAACATAAAATACTTTGCTTTAATCATAATTCATTTTTCTAACTTTAACCAATTTTATTCCCAACCAAATACCTAATATTAATGAATATAGAGGTCAGAATTGATATGAAATTAAGGGATGACCCTAGAATGATGCAAGGATACAAACTCTTGCCTAACTTCACAAAGGATGAGGTTTTTCATTGAAAAATTATTGAAATACAGTGAAAATTTCATTTTTGCAATAATTAAATTAAACTAATTGAAAACCTATTTTATGTAGCTACATGGGCAATTTTTTGTTTAGCATCTCTGGTAGCTATTTAAAATTTTAATGCCCAAATGTTTACTTGACAAACAACTAGCTATTGGCAAAGGTTTAAAATCATTAACATGGTCACATCTGAGTACACTATTAATTTCTAACACATTGTCTCAGCTAATGTCTAATATTTCCAATAGTAATTTTTAAATTACAAAATACTCATTCCACATCCTTTGAATTAGTAGCTGTATAGCTATGTTCAATCACACATATCCAATAACTGGTTTTCAAATAAATCACCAACAGAAATCTGAGTAAGCGCTGTGTTTACATTGTGACTTTATGGATTAATTATCATTATTTTTTTTTATCATATCATCATTGTACTGAGTTAGATAATATTTATTTAACATATCTGTGAAAAATTCCTTTACATTTTATGTAATTTAAAAATAAATGAATTAGGAATACACATGCTATGTAACTCAATCCTCATTAATACAGAACATTTGGATGCATTAATATATTAATTTTTTTTTTAATAATTTTTACTATACTATCTTAAAAGGCGTTTTTAAAATGGCCTGCCATCTTTTGCATAGGTGTAGACTTTACACCTTCTTATTCAATTTTGTTAAGACTCTAGCAAGCCCTTTTATGATTTTTGTATTTTTTTTTATTCTGAGAAATATCCTCTTGAATTTCCATATTTTAAATTTTTGTTTTGTAAACCCTGGATTTCATATCCCTTTGAAAAAAGAAAGAAAGGATAAATGGGAGGGAGGGAGAAAGAGGGGGGCCAATTGAGGGCGAGGTCTGCCAATATAACAGGCCAATCAATGAATTCATAGTGTACCTGATAGAGAAAGGATAATTTAGTTGGTTGTAAGCATCATAAGTAATATGCAGTGGGACACCATCATAGAAGAATCACATGGTTCTTCTAATTGTTAGAGAGACATTGTAAATCAAAATTACAATTTATTAACATGTGTTAGCCGTTATAGGAACCTCATAGACAATTACTGACAATTACTCCCCATATGTTTACCAAAAATCTTTCCTAAATATTATATTACAAAGATTAACTTTTGCTCGTGCATGGGTATCATCCAAGTTAAAAATACCGGCCTTTGTGAAAGTGGTTTCACTGGTTGCCAAGATTATTATTTTTGCAAAATTTTGGCCCAGTTCTAGGAGCCAATTGAATAAACTAGTCTAGTAGTATAATCTGTTTGAGTGATGCAGTATCATTGAAAATGATGCATTTCACCATTTTTAAGTCCTGAGGACAGTTCAGACACCGATCACAAGAATTATTGGCACTAGGACCTTCAAACACTAGATTTAAAATTCTTATTCTACTTGGGTTACAGTCCTTGTCACTTTATTTTTAGGCCTTATATCCCCTATGTCCAAAACTCTCTGCAGTCTCGACATAAATGTTCTTAGATTGGTGATCATCATCTAGAAAATCTTTGCTGTATAAATGAGCAGCTAAAGTAATATTTTGGGATGTTTTGCCATACATTAACATCATGTCTAAATGCTCATGATCTGCAAACAGTATTATCACATCACATTTCAATCTCTTTCAAGTTTGCCAATTGCAACTAACTAGTTGGTACTAACAACTAAACATTATCGCCTGTGGTGCCTCTGTATCAAAAACAGGCGTTAAACACTATTCATTCATTACAACTAAACATGGCAGCATTTTAAACACGTCAGTACAGCTTTGGGCTGTATAAGGTTGGAGACAGCATCATCAGTTTCCCGCAGCTGAGGTACTGCAGTTGAATGAATTTTGCAATTGTTGTTCTAGTTCAAGCTACTAATTTGAATTCTCTATTCTCAGTACTACTGGAACATAGACATGAATCACTTACTCTAATATTCTAAAAGTAAACAATGTTGTGAATATAAACAGTTATTTAAAAACTTTTAATGGAATCTGCAATCCAACAGGTTACTTCAACTATCTGCAAAGTTACAAAATGTTAATAGACTTTTGTTTGTCATACTTCTACTCATATCATATAATATTCCAGAAGAAACATAATATCTTCCCTTCCAACCAGTATATTATAATTAGTTGGAGGTTAAAAATCTGAAAGTTTAAGCATATAAAATGTAATTAAAACATTCAACATAATTGAATGTTTGTGCAAGACATTCAAAATTACATGCAATATATGCACATTAAATATAATGTGCATGGACTAAACTGAAGCACCCAGAAGTTTAACCGCACAATTTTGCTGTCATTTTTCACACTATACAATGTCCAACTTTTGAACCAAACTTGATGTAAACAAATAGTTATTGTCTTATCTGTGACTTTCTGGAGACCAAAGCATGCCATAGAACATACTGCCAGGAATATTTTAGTGACATATAACTAGAAGTTTCTTCCGGGTTTAGGAGCCGTGGTCTGTTGGAGCTAAGGAGTCCAAACTTTTCATCCCCACCTGTGGCGGACATCTTCAGTGGCGCGGGCTGAGTCTTCTGGGTGAAGGTCCTGGCAGTGGAATAAAACTAGTGAAATTTGAGTGACTTCCTCATAAATAATTTGTTATATAACTTCTAATTATTTATCTGCATTACCACACAAAATATTTCTTTGTATCTAAACCAAATTTTTTTACTGTCTTTAATTAACATTCTCTTTTGCTGGTTCTGGTGGTTTAGTGGTAATTTCATAGACCCAAGATCACAAGTTCAATCCCAAAAAGGATAAATGGATTTTTTTGGGCATAAACATACCAAATATGGTTTCCTTTGGAAGGGAAACAAAGCTGTGGTCCCATGCCATATATTTACAGGTCAAAAGAACCTCAAACCTGAAAGAAGAGGTTTCTGAGCAAAATCTTGTGGCAGATTAAAATAATAGCTGATTAAAAGGGTGAAAGTGGAGTCTTTGGATTTTTTCATGCCCTGAATTGAATGAGACACTGATTGCCTGAGATGTTAAAGAGCATCCATAAATATACCAAATCAACAAATAGTATCCTCTATCCTTTTTCTAATTTTCTGTGTTACTCAAAAGCTACAGACTGCAAGTAAGAGCAAACCTACTATGCCTCATAGTGGAACAGAGAGTAGTAACTGGAACTTGTATGAAGGATAGTCAAGTGCTACAAAATCTGCTCAATGCCATTAATGAGCAAGTAAGCAGGTCAAAGGAGTTTTGTTCATCATTAATAGATGTTGGTCCTGGGGGTGTAGTGGTAACCATACTTACCTTCTGAACCCAAGATTGCGGGTTCAAATCCAGCCAGGATCGATGGATTTTTTTCGGGGCGTAAAAATCCTAAGTATGGCTTCCTTCGGAAGGGAAGTAAAGCCATGGGTCCCGTGTTGTACATTTACAGAATGAAAAAGAACCTCAAGCTTGAAAAAAGAAGCCTCTGAGCAAAATTTGTCGGCCGTTTCAAGTCCTAAATTGAATGGGACGCTGATGACTTGTGATGTTAAAGAGCATCCTAAAATAAATCAAATCATTAATAGATATATGCACAACTTTCAAATGTTTAACTTGCCCGTACAAAGTCATTTAATAAAGAAATTGAATATGTTATCATTTCACAGCTCACCATTTATATGTTAAACTGTACTTGGATTGATGTTTGATGTTTTTGCAGTAATTATATAAAGAACCATTACATATTTTATATGCTAACTGAAAAACAATGGTATGAATCCCAATTTGGTCTTCATTCTGACAACTCATTGCGCAGCTACTACCATTTTCTTTTCTACATCTTCCTCAGTATTCAATGCTTCTTCAGTTATTTTAACACCTACTTCCACCAACCATTTTATTATTTTAAGGAATATTTTAAATGATGATCTAAATTTCAGAAATAAAGGATGAAAAAATGAGTTTTCTTTTAATAAGTTTAGTTTATGCTGTTAGATTTGAGAATGTTCTTTCTCTCTGTCCAAGAAGTGTGCAAATGTTAGCCAATAGCAATACAGCAGAGCAAGTAAACAATTACCATATCAGTGCAGTGCTTCACAGATTGGCACCTAGATTGATGAATATGCCACTCACAGAAACAGAGTACAAAATAGAATACCAACAAATAATAAAGACAGCTAGCTATAATCAATGGTTTCAACAAAGACACAGTGATAAAAATTATCAATAAATCTAAAAGACAAAAAGGAATTAGGGAAGTTTCTGCACTGAAAAACACAAAAGAATACAAATTCAAAAGTTTCACCTACCATCCAATTTACCACAAGTTCAAGAAATTTTCAAAGAACATGGGATAATTATAACCTCAAAGAACAGATACAACTTCAAGAATTTATTGGGTTGCACAGAAAAAGACTCCACACCAACAGAACAGAAATCAGGAATTTACAAAATAAAATGCGCAGATTATGAGCAAAACTACATAGGCAAAACAAAGAAAAATTTGGAGGAAAGAACATTTTAGGAATATTCGGTTTAAGCAGGTGGATAAATCAGCAATAGCAGCTCATTTTTTCACCAAAAACCACGAAATAAACCTGGAAATTAAACTGCTGAAACATCTTCACAACCCATTGAAGTTATCCACTTGGGATAAAATGAAAACCTAATGAACTTCCAGTTTCCTCCTATGGATGAACTCAGCAAGTTCCTACTTCAACCTACAGAGGCCACCACAGGAACATCATAAATACATTTTATAAATTAATTATTCAAAGATAAATTCATCTCATTAACAGCTTCATCTGGGTGTCTAGCCATCATTTCAAGTAATGGCAGTTCAGTGAGCAACTGAAAATGGGAGAAATTCTCTCAAAATGTGTCTTTATTTTTATGTAAGTAAGAGGAGTTAAGTGTAAAAAAATGAATACCTAAGTTTAGGATATATTACCACTCCATTGTCAACAGCTTCGTAAGTATAATATTTAAACAATGACTATCTGACATCAATCACAATATTTTAACACTTTCTCGTCTGACAAAAGTTAACTAATTTTAAAACATATGCAGAATCACTAACATGAAAATCATAAATGTTATTACATAAATTATGTATCTTGCTTAATAGAACAATTACAAGAGTACAACTACAAGCTATATTTTTTAAAGATAAAGTTATATATAAGTTATAACTTGCAAGAGAATGCTCATATGTCTGGCCAGAAGTGTAGAATTGTGTTGTTAGACAGACAGTGCCATTCAAAACCACTGGTGATGAGCAATGAGCTTTGCTTGCAGTAACACTTACAAATTTTCTACTTATACATGTTGCGATATCACACACTTTATTTGCTCCAATGGGTAGCTGGATGCTTAAATTACTATAGAAATTTACTAGGTTGCAGAACCAACCAATTTTAGAACAAATTTTTTTTTATGAAGTCATATTTCTCTTAATAGATTTCCTCACTTCCATGACTGCAAAATGCCATCATTCAGGAAGGATTTCATAGATAAAGAAATAGTTGATATTTTATTTAATGGTTCTGAATGGAATCAACATTTTTATCTCTAGCACCACCGTGATCAAGTGGTAACATTCCTGCTTCCTACACAGTGGGTCCAGATTTGATTCACTCTCTTGGATCAGTTTCATAACTGAGGTTTTTCAGGGGTTTTCTTTCAGTTCTTAAGTTGAATGCTTGGGAAACTTTGGTCACAAAGTTCCCTGAGCTGATTCTGCTGAATTAATCATCTACCATTCCAACCCCTGGCAGATAATACAGCCTTCCAGGCATTCCAGTCTCAAAACTTAGTTACATTCTTGTCAGGTTGAAGGAGCATCTCATAAGTCTACATGACAGAGTAGGAAATGGGAAAAATTATTTATCTTAATGATACTGAAGATAATTATAAATTTATTACTGGAATATTTACTTTATAATAATTTGAAATTAATAAAAATTTGTATTCTAGCTATAACAACAAATACTCTGAAATGTCTATATGTTTCTTCCACAAAAATAACTCAGAATTATATTTTAAGATATAATTCATGAGAGACGTTAACTAAATTTAAAACATATGAAGAATCACCAACATGAAAATCATAAATGTTATTACATAAACGATGTATCTTGCTTAATAGAACAATTACAAGAGTACAACTACAAGCTATATTTGTTAAAGATAAAGTTATATATTAGTTATAACTTGCAAGAGAATGCTCGTATGTCTGGCCAGAAGTGTAGAATTGTGTTATTAGACACAAATTTTTCAGTGTATTTTTACTTACACTATCACAATATTTATATTTGTCTTTATAAATGTAGATTTATTTAGTTATTTAAAGTTTTTTTTTTAAATTAGAACAGTACCATACTTATGACAAAACGCTGATTTTTACTGAAGAGTTTGAGCATTATACAGCATGAATCCGAGCTCTTTTGACAAACACTCACAAGTTGCTCAGGAATCTTTTCTGAGTGTTTGATATAAGGAACCCATCATCTCCTAGGCCTCATTAGCGGGTAATTTCATTGTTTTCGTTTTTTAATACCTTAAGTACCTGTTTATCTGCTTACTCAGAATATGATTGTTTCCGAACAAAACACAACATTTAACTGCTGTATTGCATGTTTACATTATGGTCCACCACCAATTAATCAACTACTTATCACCTCCTGATAATTGTAATCATTTATTTCTAAGGATAGATGACCAACTATTACAAAAATGACATGAAGGAACCTAAATTACACTGTTTAAAGTGAATGTTCAAAATGTCAACTGCCATGATCACGATAAACTTCACTGCGAGGCTTCATGGAACGTTACACACATTGTAGCATCCCAGGAGATTGGCACACATCATCAGCAGTTGCTATAATCCTAGCAACCAGGTTCACATTAGTTTCAACAGGAGTCACATACACTGGGAACTACACGTGATCCCAGAAGAAAAAGTCCATGGGTGTCAGGTCTGGTGAATGAGTTGGCCATGGAATAGGATCACGACGATCAATCCATCTGTGCCCAAACTGTTAGTCAAGTTATTCCCTAACATTTACTGCAAAATGTGCCATTGCTCCATCATTTGAAACTACATATGCCTGCAAATTATCAGCAGCATATCAGCATCATGTGGGAGGACATGTTCAAGGAACGTTTGCTCCATTCAGTTTGTACGGTACTACATAAGACCCAATTGCAGAATTGTTAACAATACCAGCCCATACATTCACAGAGAATGCCTGTTGGTAGGCTCAATTCACCATGGCATGTGAATTTTCATACTCCCAGATATAGCTATTCTGACTGTTGAACAAGCCTTCTGTAGTACACTTTGCCTTGCCTATGTACAATATCACAACAGGAAAATGTTGGTTGTCTGCATAGTGCTCTAAGAATCAATTAGCAATTCGATGTGGAAAGTCTGCTGGTTGCAAAGCCTGGAACCTCTGGATGATACGGGTACAATTGCTGCCTCTTATAAGACCCTCAAAGCAGTTGCTCAGTTTACATTCACCTCTAATGCAATATAATGACTGCTTGCAGAGTTGTCACACACCACATTTAAACATCCTCTTGAATATCAGGCATTCTAACATCCCTCTCAGGCCAGTATCTCGCATACTAACAGTGAAGGATCTGGTTTCTTGCATTTACCTGTGTACAGCTGCAAATGTGCTGTGATGAGATTGTTGTCGCTGCAGGAAGTGCACAGCATCATTGTGCTGATCTTCCATTGCATTGAGTGAAACTGTAGACCAGATGCATATTGGTTAATTCTGCATAAATAAAGTTATTTATACCGTAAAATATATTAAAAAATAATATACTGCAGGAAACTGAAAAAGAAATGAGCAGCAGTTCAAACCTGGTAGCAGATCTCAATGAAAACACCCATTACTATGCTTTAGTACAGCAGTGAAAGATTGTGCACTGTTTGGAAACAATCATATTTGGATAAACAGAAGGGATTAAAACTTTTTTAAAAAAGAAACTTGTTTTTTTTAAAAAATGTATGGAACTAACACAGTGAAGACAAGTTATATGAATAAAATCATGTGATATATGTGGTACTAAATATTTGTATTGCTTCACTTGTGCAATATTTGGAGCCGGTTTCAAAGGCCTTCGTCCTCATCTTCAGCCAAGGGTACAATTGATTGGAGAATCCAATGGCTTTGTAGAGATGAAGCACCGTCCATCAGCTGCGGCATATCATTTGTGGACTAAAACCATGAGATTGTGAAGAAAGTGGATTTATTAAAAGAGACTCAGGGACATATAGAACTGGATACTTGGGAAAAAATTTACATTCATAAATACAGAGATCGATGGATGAACTTTGATATTCCAAAGGTAGAAAACACCAAATTTAAGTACATAAAAACACCACCAGGATGGTGCTTCATCTCTACAGAGCCGTTAGATTCTACAACTAGTCATACCCTTGGTCGAAGATGAAGACGAAGGTCTTTGAAACCAGATCCAAATATTACACAAGTAAGTGAAGCAATACGAGTGTTTAGTATATGTATCACATGATTTTATTCAGATTCAAAGGGAGTTGAGTTAAACAAATTGAAAGGAATTAAATTACCTGGTAATGAGCCACCGGCAATCAAGGGTTCAACCTATATATCTATTTAAAATGTAGTTTAAAGATTAATTTTGAAAATAAAAAAAGGATCATGAATGTACCTAAGCCAATTCAATAGCTATGAATTTTGTAAAATCCCATCAAAAGGGGGGTGAGAAATGATCACAATGCAGCAGACCAGAAAATGTCAAAAACATAAGTGGGTAATTTTCCTTAAAGTATGAAGGATTCAAGACTTCAAGTATAACTCACCATCATACATATGGTTTATTTTACTAATATTGCACTGTAGTTCTTCATAATCTATATCTCCCAAACTTTTGTGCTCTACAGTTTGGACATCAATGCCAGAGTTGATGCCACGGTGTAGGTACACTTTCTCCCTAGATCTTGCATTGCAGACTGCCAAATGCTTTTCAAGCTTGTTTTCAAAACAGGAACTACAATAACATAAGGCATATGTAATTAGCTTAGAAAAAAACAATGATTAAAAGAGAGTGTAGGCAGGATTACCCCCATGTTTTTTTTTTTTTTTTTTTTTTTTGACTGCAAAATGTTGGAAAATACATGGCAAATTGCAATATTCGGGAATACTTATAGCAATGTCTACATATCTTTATATATTACTATACATATAGCCTCAAGCCTGAAAGAAGAGGCCTCTGAGCAAAATTTGTCGGCCGTTTCACACCCTGAATAGAGTGGGATGCTGATGACCTGTGATGTTAAAGAGCGTCCGTATTTAAATCAAACAAACAAAAAATTATTCAACTCATCCTATAGATTGAGAAGTTATGCAATCCTAGCATTTTATAGGTCATGTCATAAACACTGTTCTACTCTGCTGTATTATATCTAGTTGAACCTAATAGACAGTTGGATCCCTTTCAGGACAAATGTTCTACTAGCTTGGTAGTTGCACTGGGTTTATGTTGTGAAGCAGCTGGTTTCAAATCTAAAAACATGGGATATTTCTTTTCAGATAATTACATGGAATCTGCTAGTCAGTTACAGAAAAAAGACATGCAATAAGTTTCCTATGAAACTTTTAATGCAAAAATTTTAATTATGTTCAGTATATTTCCATTAAACTATCAACACAAATTACAGTTAAAAATCGGTTTTACTGTATAAAACTAACTTCTTTTTTCATATAACTTATGTAAATTTAATCTGAAATGATAAACAATTCATTTTATAGCATTCTTGAAAACACACAGAGATAAATAAAACTCTATGTGTTCTGGTGCAGGGATTTGTACTCTTGGTAGCCACTGTGATAAGGTATAAGTAGGTGTACTAACCATTGCACTGGCATAGCCTATCAGCAGAGTGGCACTTCATAGCTAATCAACCAGGTTACCTATATCACGTAGCTTTCAAGATCAAAGGTTGCCACCTCTCCATCAGGCAGTTCCCAAATTATCCTCACGAGGCTGTGTGAAGGACCCCATTCCCGACCTCTAGATGGTCTTGTATATGATCTAAATAAGCTATAATAGCGACAGATTTTTTTATACATTCTCTGATATTAACAAATTTTTTAAAAATATATTAATGAAGAAAAGGTTTTTAATTTTCTATAAAATCATTTTAAGTGGTAGTTTTTAAAATCTGCTGTACAAATGTGATGCCTAAGTAACTAACAAGATATTAAACACTGTTCAAAAAAAAAGAAAAACTATATTATCATGTGTATACTAAACAGTGTTATTACTTCCAAAAAATAACCTATAAAACAATGGATACAGGGAGAGCATTTGAACTTTGGTAGCTCCCATTACTAGACAGTTGATTTTACTGTTTGATTATCAGAGTACATGTGCCATGGAGAACTCAATGTGACTGGTGATGACAGAATGAGACTAAAGACCTTAAGGTCCGCATTAGAGATATGCAGTGAATCAAGCACTGAACTACACAGAATTTAGACAATATGTACATGTTAAGTAAAAAATGTACTTACGAAGCTGTAGACAATGGAGTGGTAATATATCCTACATTAATGTGTTCAAGTTGTTAACACTAACTCCACTTACTTTTTTAAAACTTTGTACTAGTTTCGGTAGAGGTTCCTCCCATCATCGGCGGCTGTTGACTGAATGCCATTGTTCGAAACGGGGGATGGACGCCCGTTCGCTCCTGTGGTGGTATCTTGTGGTTCTAGTAGAAACTTGCTGAGTTCATCCAGCAGCTGAAAATCAAAATTCATTAAGTTCTTCTTATTTTTTAAAATGAAAATTCTCTCCCATGTGGATAGTTCTATTGGATTGTAACAACTGAAACAACTTTACAACCCAATAGAACTATCCACATGGGAGAGAATTTTCATTTTAAAAAATAAGAAGAACTTAATGAATTTTGATTTTCTGCCGCTGGATGAACTCAGCAAGTTTCTACTGGAACCACAAGATACCACCACAGGAGCGAACGGGTGTCCATCCCCTGTTTCGAACAACGGCATTCAGTCATCAGCAGCCGATGATGGGAGGAACCTCTCCAGAAACTAGTCCAAAGTTATAAAAAAGTAAGTGGAGTTAGTGTTAACAACTTGAACACATTAATGTAGGAAATATGTACACATGTTTAGAAGCTACTGATGGTGAAGCAATGAAAGATTTCAAATTAAATGTTTTCGAATGTTGACATAAACTTCACTTACAGGGATTTTAATTAGGACATGTTTTGGGAACCTTCATTTCCATCTTCATCTGTTGACTGACTGCTTGGTAAATTTTTGACTGTTTGGTGTGGTCATGAGGAACTGAGTTGCTTCTCTGTCGACATCTGGTGGCTGAAATAGCAATTTATGTATTTGTGTTTCGGTGGAATGTCAAAATTCATTAATTCATCTTGGTTTTTGAGAATGAAATGTTTTACCCATATGGACAGTTACTTCTATTGGATTATGTATGTCTTTTAAGAAAATGACTTCTTGCTTAATTTCATGCTTGTGTCCACAAATGTTAGTTACTACCGCCAATTTTTCTCATTGTTTTAGCAGGACATTTCTAAAACATTCTTTCTTCCTGGTTTCCAAATTTCTTTTTATATCTCCTATATTTTAAATCACAATCTAAGCATTCTATTGCATATATGCCTGCTTTTTTCTCTGGTGCTATGCCATCTTATAACAAAGAACTTGAAAGTTTTTTATATTATATATATATATATTTATTTATTTATTTTGTGGTGCTAATTTTATGCCATGTTATGTTCTTTGAAGATCTTCCCAAACTTGGGATGATATGTGAATCTGCTGTATTTGTTATCCTCTTTGATATTTTTAGTGTAGGAATATCTTTAATGGATTTTTGTTTCTTGAACTTATTAATCCTTTTAACTATTGTATTAGTACTGTATCCATTTGATTATTGCTGTATTGAATATATATATTGTAATTCTTTCTTGAATTCTGCTTTTGTGAGTGAGAGATTAACTAATGTGTGTTGCACGCTATTAAAATTGGCATATTTATATAGAAATGGGTTATAGCTATTGTTTTTATGCATTTATATGTATGTGCACCTTTTACATATCAAAATTGAGATTGTCTGAATTTTTAATGACTTTTAAGTCTAAAATCATCAGATGCTCTACTGCTACCCTATTTAAAGAGAAAACCATAAAATTAACTGCAGGGAAGGAAAAAAAAACCACCTTTGATTTTTAAATTTAAAAATCATTAAAATTCAGACAAACTCAACTTCGGTATTTATAGGAAAGGCACACATAACTGCATAAAAGCAATAGCTATAACACAATTCCACATCAATATACCATTTTTAATAGCTTGATATAGAGATAAGTTAATCTCTTACTCACAAAAACAGAATACAAAAAGTAAATGCAATATATATTCAATATAGCAATAATCAATGGATACAATACTAACACATTAGTTAAAGTTATTAACAAGTTCAAATACAAAAATCCATTAGACATCTAAATATAAAAGAGAATAGCAAATACAACAGAGTAACACATCATCCAGAATATCATCACAAGTTTGAAAAGATCTTCAAAGAAGATGACATAAATTTAGCACCATAAAATAAATATATAAAAAATTATTTGGTTCTTCATTAAAAGACAGCATACGACCAGAAAAAAAAAGCAGGTATATATGTAATAGAATTTCAGCAAATGAAATTAAAATCATTATTACTCATTTTCATATGATGATCTGCAGATAATAGCCATTCCTATTATGTGTCATGAGCAGCACATTTTCTTCTATAGATAAACCATGACCTTGGGTGTCATTTTCCCTACCCTTCAACTTTTTAAATTTAACTACCAAAACACCAATATTTTTCAAGAGTTTGTGTACTTGTACCTACTTTTCCTTACCTATCAAGTCACAAAATTGTTCAACCTTATTATGCCATTAATATACCCTGGCTCTCAGATGACGTAACTGATGTGATGTCACTTCTTACCCTTGTATATTTCTCACATAATAAGGTAAAATTTGATAACTTATAAACGCTTACTGAAACTCCCTCTCCTGTTCACTTTCAGTGCTTTTGTGTCCATATGCAGCAGAGCCCAGCGTTAACTTTCACCTTTAGTAGCATGCCCAGTTCTGCACCTGCTATTTTGGGTGCAAAACCCACCTCACATAAGCTTAACTCATGCCCAATTTCATCATTATGCAAATACTTCTTTTGGGCTGTCAATTCCATGATGACAAACACCTTTAACTCAAAACCAACAATATCAGCAAGAATATCAGGTAACCAAATTTTAACAAACTCTCCTGAGCTAAGCTTACTATATGTTTTGGGCCCAAACCAGGAAAAATTTTTGAAATTACTTAAAAGTCTTAACAGTTTACTGAAACATTAAACTTTATTTATTCATTTAAGAACTTTCGAAAAAAAGACATTTTTAAAAAATTCTGTTGGAACTCACACAGTGAAGCTTGTTAAATTTAAATTATAATTAATCTGTCGTCTTACACACACTTTTTGTGTTAGACGACAGATTAATTATAATTTACATTTATTTATTCAGTTGTATTTTTTACTATACATGGCCTTTCTCAGAAATGGATTGAATTACATCATAAAAATTACAACCAGAAAGTTCTGAATTAATTTGAACATTTAGTATATGTTTAACAGTAGATAATGTATGTCTACCCCTTTCTGCAGACCAAATGCACCCCATAATTCATAAAACTCTCTCAAGTGGAGTAGATGTCTCATGCAAAGACGTCGCAAACTCAATCATTTTAGAAATATTGCAACATAAAACATCAGTCTTTGGAAACACCTTACCTTAAAAATTGCTTTCCACTTCTCTTCAATAATATCTGGTACTTCCCTTTGGTTTTTAATTACCTGATTCAACAATGTACATTCATCAAATGGGTCATCAATATTTATGGAATCTTTTATAATTTCATTAATAACTTGTGCACTCTCTTCTATGTTTGCTGAAGCAGTAGCATTAATAGCACTCCTATGTTTAGCAGTTTTCAGGTGGTCTTCAATATAACTGTTTCCTTTATGTGCAACATAAAATTCTCCAGTACATAGTGAAATAAACACATTCATTGTTACTGTCATTACATAATTTCAAAAATCTGTGTTCCTCATGCAGGTTAACATTAAACACATTTTCTTTTGCCCATTGATAAATGATGAGACAAAAAACGAATAGAGATAAAATTATCAAAAACATGTATATGAGTTACTTCATAGGCAAAAACGACATAAACACGTTGCCCCTGTTATGTTGCCAAATGACTAAGTAAAATGTTGTGGTGAGACTGGTAGCCATGCCTCCATCAAAATTGATGTCAGTGCTTGTTTCAAGTTTGGCTGAGATGCACAGTCTTTAGAGAATGTTTAATAGCCCAATACCAAACATATAGGTCTAAAATTAAAAAAAGCCAGTCATTAAATTCTCAAACCCTAGTTATTTTAGAAACCCTGGACATTACCCAACAGTACTAAAAAACCAGGACTGTTTGGGCTAATCCTGAATGTGTGATAAGCATATCCTGAGCATGCCATAAAGCAACCCAGGACAAAATTCCTAAGGAATTTTTTATATTGGTGCAGTATACAAAAGCAATAATATGATATTAACCCTATTTAAAAGCTTACGATACAGCTCCACTACCACTTTTAGCATCATTAGTTAGCTTGTTATAAAAGAATAAACTTCTTTCAAATTCAGTATCATTACCTTATTTTCATATTGACTATTTTCCCTAAAACAAGTTACTGCTTCTTTAACTAATTTTCTCATCTCCTTACAGTTCATATCAAACCTATTATTCTTAGCTTTCCCAAATTTTCTAGATTTCATTATCATCCTCCAGCCCACATTAATATAATTTCAAGAATTTTAATGCCCTTTCTTACTATGTTTATTAAAAACATTTAAAATTTAAAATTATCCAACACAGCTAGTAATTCCACAGGATGAATAATACTTTGACCATTTTCATTTATAAATGTAATTTCACCTTCTTGGTCATTCCTCCAATATCCATTCAAGATTACCAGTTCATTACTCTCACAAGAATGTACTAACTTAAAACCCTCTTTATTACTCACTAAATCCTTACTTTTCCTTTTGCGTAAATATTTTTCTATATGGAAACGCTGCTTTTCCTGTATATTACTTTCCATTACCTGTAAACCCCACATTCTAGCATTAAAATCATCCTCTAACAATACTGCCACGGGTGGCCGAGGTCGTCATGGTGTGAGCGGAAGGTCTGGGGCTCGAATCCCGCCAAGACCGTCCTCCCTGACTGAGGTTTTTCCAGGCTTTCCTCAGTCCTCATATAACTGGCCAATGCCAGGGAGGTACCCTAAGCTTAGGCCTGGAACGTTTCCTTCCAAAATAAAAATATCCTTTCTCAATATATCATTTCATCTCATGCATTATCAGTGTTCACTGCCTGTGGTGCCTGGTAAAAACGAGTGTTAATCACTATTAAAAAAAATCCTCTAACAATAACTATATTTCAACCATGGAAATATAATTTTTTATCTCTTTTTCTAGGCTATGAAAAAGATTGGGACATGAATCTGTAAATTTTTTGGTGGATTATAAATTATCACTATACACTTTGCGCTATTAAGAATTGATATTCACATAACATTTCTAATCTTGATCCTCTCAGTTAGCTCCTCTCAATTCATGTAACACGAATAAACTTATTTCACATAAAGCTATCCCTTTTTTTGTTTCCTAGCTGCAGTTGTTTATGAAATCAAAGCCTTGTACCTTAATATTGTCATCCAATTCCATCCATGTCTCTACTATGATTAATAATTGTATTCTTCCCAAAAGTTCTTTACACTAAAGCTTGTTTAAAGCCTTTGCAATTCCAAAATCCCTATCTCAATATTCCTTCTCCCTTACCATTTTGTCCTTAATCTGAACTGCTCCTAAGCCTAAAGGCTTCCAACTTTTACTTCTAAGCTGAATTCCTTATTTAGATATGACTCCTGACAGAATTTTTGCATGAGCATTTAGTGTACTTGACAAGTAAAATAATACAAACATATAGAGAATCACGTAAATGTTAACAGAAGCCACTTAGGACATTATGTAGTTGTAAATGTCATACATACCCAGCTCACTTCATGTAATGGTAATGTGGTATAAAATGAATGCTGCAAGCAAAATTGAATCTTACATCATGAACAATGACAGCATTGTAGTCATAGTTAGGAGCATTAGGACCATTTTAACAAGAAAATGGTAGATGTGCCAATGTTAAGAAGCTCACAGTTATTGAAGAAACCAAACTGTTTAATGCCTTGGTTGCACAAATTGCTTACCCAATATAGTCCTGTAATAGAGTTCTGAGATTTATGATTTCTGATTCATGTAAATCAGGTGCCCTGAGAGGGAGAGGGATACCTAACTCATCTCCCTTACCCCTCAAATTATTGTTGCCTTAGTTTACGTAATTGTGTACCACAATCATTCATCAGAGTAGTCAGTAATGCACTGCGATATACTGTCTACAATCTTTTGTAGTCACAATAGCTTGAGTAAAATTACAAGATGTACATGCATGAAGAGATAGAAATGCTGCTGATCTATGAAGAATGTAAGTTGGCAGATAATGATTTCTTTGATTTCTTATTGAAGAGGTTAAATGATTTAATTTAACAAATGCTGCTATTAAATAAAAGAAATCATGCATTTATCATTTCCATATCTACTGTTTTCTTGACTAAAATGGTATAGTGTGATATATTTCTGAATATCTCTTGTAGAAGGTAGGTGTATTCTTGAATAAAATGTACATGGTTTCATTTGAAAATATGAAGCTCTATCGCATATCTCCTACATTAATGAAGATACAATAAGTATACTCTTAGCAAGAACTGCCTCATAATGTTAAAAAAACTTTTCTATGAAACAATTTTTCATTTGACTCATCAGAAAAAAAGTTATTTTGGGTGAGCAAGATAAATGGGACACTCTGTATAACATCTTAAAAACTAGAAGAGGCCCATCTTGTGACACATAATCTGATGCCTTCCATGCATAGGTTGGTTTTATTGGTATACTCAACTGGTTGTATGTAAAAGAATGTTACTTGGAAATGAAGACCCTTTCATTCTCCTCATCACAACATATGTACTGTTTCATATATTCTGCAAACAGTGTGTATGGCAAAAGAAACAGACATCAAGACCCCTAGCAACACTATAGGTTTAGTAAGTATGATTTTGGAGTCTAAGTTTACATTTCTGTTGCCAAAGGCTTTGGCCAGCAAACTCATGTCGGTTTGAGAAAAAAAATATAAAAAAAGAAACTAATAACAAAAAGGATGCTTCTGTTAGTTCCGGTTTCAATACCTTATGCATCTAGGATAGTATAAAAGCTGTGAACATTTTACTGCTGGCGCTGGAGTTAAAAGTTTGGTTACAATGTAGTGCTTTTGTAAACATATTTGTCTGAAAGCAGTCATACAGTTTCTTTGCTGTGCATCCTGATGTGGATAATAGCACCTGAATGGCATAAGAGTGGGTAGTAGATGCAATTGATTGCAAATTTTTTCAGTCATCTTCTCTCTCTAGTGATCTGTTCAAAATGAGTTCATATTCAAATTGGCTTTGGTCTGTAGTTCAACACTATGTCAGCATCAACTCCACTGGCAATTATGTAGTGCTTACCCTTTTATGCAAATTCCAGTGCTCTATTACTGATGTGACAGCCAACAGTATATCTCCCTGGCAGTAAATATGTTCTTGCATGGTATGTTTTTACAGTGACATTTGAATTTGTGCAGGAATTATGTTCAATCTTTAAAACTTTGGATGCCTATTGTGGTAATTGTTTCTTTTGCCCACTTCTTTAAGCACTGTAAACAGTTTAAGTGCACCATGTTTCATGCATCTTGGAATTTGGTGTACATATGCTGGCAAATTTCAACAGTAATGTGTCCCATTGTATTTCCTCCATCCAGAGACATTATGATTTGCTGGATTTTTTCCAGTGGTGTCTTGTATTTTTGAGCAGTGGTTTTCTTTGCAATCTATACACTTTTCATAATCATTTTGCATAGTTTGTTCAAAAACTGCTCATGAATACTTTTCTGTTTTACTTTGGAAAGTGATGTTTTATGGAAACTGGAACTGATTGGCATGTCCGGTACCAGAAGATTACCTTGAATATCACTTCTTGAGATGTTTCCATCGCTATCGTGCCACAATGTCAATCCTTCCTATATAATAGCAACACCATCAAGATATTGCTCTAAAAGGCTAAACAACTTCTTTGTAATTTGCCTGTCAAAGTGTGTTAGAGCCATTCTTAATCTGTTTTACTTCTGAATACCTCATTTACCAGCATTTATACAACATAAGGGATATAAGTTATTATCCAAAAACATAAAACACACCCACATATTTCACACATAACACCATGTATTCCATATTTGCTAGCATGAAATGGCCAGGTGCCAAACAAACAAATCCCAGCATCGTTGATTTGCTGATTGATGATTCAATGGATGCAAGATATTTGTTAGCAGGCACATGTTCTGCACCACACTATGCATAGTCATTGACATTCACATGCAAGACATGTGCCAGGCATGTGCAGTATTACACAAGGACAGCATATCCCTTAGATATAACTCATTTAATGAAACATTGCCTGTGGCAAATATATGAAACATAACTCGTTTTAGCTAAAGTAACTATTGCTCTAGATGGTTTTGCTTCCATTTTGTCTCTTTGCCTCTCCAGAAACATATCTATCAAGGAGGAAAGCAGTCTACTGGCACCCTTACTTCAAAATGGCAATGTTTTATGAAATGGAGTTTTTATAGTATGAGACTCTAAATGGCTGTAAAGATTTAGACACATGTGCAACTTTTATAAGCCATGTTCTAGAGATTACAAATGATTGCAAAATGCTGCACTGTACACATTTTGACCACATGCTTGTTCAACACAGAAATGTTCCTGATGAGAGATGTGTTAGCATCCCTTATTGGTGCATTACAGAATTTACCTTGTTACAATCATGGCACACCAAAGAGGATAAATAGTTTAAGAAAATGTATGAATAAATCATTTTACACAAAGATCTTAATATATCTAAAAGTAATATTAATTTTCTGCTATGCAAAGTTTCATTATATTGGGAATTCTATTTTAATGTTATCACTATGCATGAAAGAATCTATAGTGCTGCCATTTAATCACACTAAAATATGGGAGATAAGTCATAAGTCATGGCATTAAGGGACAAAACGATAAATCTGAGATACATGATTGAAAATGTATGGACTGTATTTTCTTTGATGATTTGTTTTATTTATGGAAGCTCTTTAACATCTCAGGTCATCAATGTCCATTGAATTCAGGGCATGAAACAGCCAGAAAAGTTTTGCTTATAGGCCTCTTCTTTCAGGCTTGAGGTTCTTTTTCATGCCGTAAATCTATAATATGAAACCCGTGGCTTTACTTCCCTTCTGAAGGAAGCCATATTTAGGATTTTTACTCCAAAAAAATCCATTGAACCTGGCCGGAATTGAATGTGCAAACTTGAGTTTACGAGAATGTACTTTTGAATGAAGCCATCAGATATACGTGAGCAAAGATCCTTTTTTTTTTTTTTTTAATTATATTTAACGCCCATTTTTACTACTGAGGCGCTACAGGAAATGGACACTGATGATACATGAGATGAAATGATATATTGGAAAAGGATTTTTTTAAGGAAGGAAACGTTCCAGGCCTAAGTTTACAGTACCTCCATTTTATGAGGACTGAGGAAATCCTGGAAAAACCCTGAATCAGGGAGGATGGTCTTGGTATGAATCGAACCCCAGTCCTCCCGTGGGTGGTGACACGTGGTACTCGTGGTAGTGACCCGTGGGTCCGCATGCGTGTCTCAGCATGCACATAAGTTCAGTTGGTGGATGACAGTAGTCAGGAATGAAGATCACAAAGAGTGAACTACTTGCATGTGTGAAATAGCATTTCTCTGCAGCAGAAAGTGGGCAGAGCCCTTCAGTGGGCAGCAGAATGTAGACTGCCGATCTGCCGCACAGTGTGCATTCTGTGTCCAAATGCAAGGATGTATGGGCGATGATGGAACAGTGCTTACATGATGATAAGTGCTGGGCACTAGTGAAGTAAGGAGAGCAAACAGGAATTCTGGCAAAAACAGTGCACCGCCTTTTACAGAAGGACCTGAACATGCGGAAAATGTGTGCAAAGTAGGTGCAACATCAATTAAGTAAGGTACAGAAGCGAACTCACTATAAAACGTGTGACTTCAGTTGTACGCGCACGCTAGCAAGGTAGCAAGCCGAGGTGAATAACATCACGCTTGATGTTACAAAGTATTAATTGCTATAGTTTATAACACAAAACTATACGAGACAGGAAGGGTTACTGGGGGGGGGGGGGTCTTCCCCTAGTAAATAAATGAAGGGTGGAAGAAAAAGATATATTTTTACCTCGACACTCATTAGGTAGGTCACCAGACAGAAGAGATAGAGCAAAACGAGAGAGTAATAGGGAAGTAGAAATAGAGAAAAGGAAGGGTACGGTACTGGATAACGATTTAAGAAAGAAAGAGGAAGCCAAAGGAAACCCTGATTTTGACATGGAGCCAATAGATACCTTTGTAGAAGTGATAACTGAAATTAATACGCTCATTGCAAAAGAGAAGATTAATATGTATAAGAAGAAAGAGCTCTATATACTATTAGCTAAATTACAAAATATATATGACAACGCAAGGATAGAGGGAGAGAAGGCGAAATCAGAAGCAAAACGGGCAAAGGAGCTACACAAGATGAGATGCGTAGAACCAGTAAGAACCTTTGCACAAGTAGCAACAATACCAGCATCCACGGCTAAAATGCAACAATTTCAGAGAACAGTTGAATCTAAAAAGCATGCCGTCTTCATCTCTTCAAACAAAACCACGGATGTAAGAGAGTTACAAAGAATGTAACGCAGAATCTGAAACCTGCAGCAGAGAAAATTAAAATAAGAAGTTTGAGAACTACCGGAAAAAAATTAATAATGGAAACGGAAACAGAGGAAGACTTAAAAAAAAGTTATAAATACCAACAACCTAAAAGGAAAAGACAAGGATTGAACCACCCACAAAGAGGAACTCGTTGATGATTTTGCATGATGTATTGTTTGGTGCCAAGGAAGAAGAACTCTCTCAAGATATCTACACACAGAATTTTGATCAATATATTTCAAGAGAGGATTTCAAAAAAGAATTTAAATTTAGGTTCAAAACCGGGCCAAGAAATAGGGCAACCGTACACCACGTAGTGAGGTGTCGCCAAATTTAAGGAAATACATAACCCCAAATGGCAGAATATATATTGGATTTCAGACAGTCAGTATTAAAGATTTCATTTCAGTGGCTAAATGCCTCAAATGTTACGACTATGGTCACGTGGTAAAATAATGCAATCGGGACAAACTAATTTGCGGAAACTGTGGGGAAGATCACTAAAGAAAAGAATGTGCGAAGAAAGAACAGCAGCCCATATGTATTCCCTGTTGCAGAAGAAACAAGAAATGTGGGGGAAGGCAAGATTTTTCTACCTATAAAATAATGTGGGAAAGAGTTATCGCTCGAACTTATAATGGATAGAAGTAAAATGGACATAAAAAGAGGAAACCCAAAAGAAGAAATACTCCCAGTCGAATTAAAAGGAACCTAAAAAGAGTCATATCCCACAAACTTAAACTAAGGAATAATTCCAAAACCATAGACAGTCACACACAAACAGATGATAATGGAATCTTGGAGCTGTTGTCTAACACAAAATTAAATGAAGTACTGGAAATATCGTCACACAATAAACCAGCTTTACCCCCAAAATTAAGAATCCATACCATAGATAAAGAAATGGGAATCAAGAAAAAGGTCGAGGTGAATTATCAAGCCTTAATGGATGAAGACACAAGTACAGAAGAAGAAGGTGAAGGAAGATGAAGGGGAAAGGAACAAATAGAAGTAGAGATTGAACGACTCGTCTCAAAAAAAAAAAAAAAAAAAAAAAAAAAAAAATAATAATAATAATAATAATAATAATCTGCGCAGTAGATTCTTAAAATCGCTATGGGCAAGAAGAAGAAAAAATTCGAGATTAAACACAAAAGCAAAATTTGTCAATGCAATGAACGGCAAGGGCAGTGATGTGATGTCAAAAAGTGATAGAAAGTGATAGAAATCGAGGCGCTAGAAGAGGAAAAGGATGTAGAGGATATCAGTAGTAAGCACCAGATAATATTCAACTCAACTCTAGCTACGGATGCACAAGAAAACACAACTTCGACAAATGCTGACGACAAAAGAACTCCAGACATTAACCAGATCTATGCAGATTTTGACGTCACGCTACAGCTGAGTCGACTAGAGGAAAGATGCACCTTGACTGCCACTTTGCGACACGTTACGCGTAAGTTGCATGAAAATGGTGAATGAATAATATTCCCTATGCCAGATGCCACCGACCGTATGGAATTAAAAACTCAAAATATTACAACGGATCCTAATGAATTATTAAAACTACTAAACACAGCCTATAAAAGAAGGAACGATTAACTGGATGTTATGCTCCAATCCGGCACGATGGAGTAAACTACTCCAAAAATTACTCCAGAAGCACTCCAAGGACTGAAACTAAAATATCTAGTTCTCCAATAATGCCCAGACTTCCTGCTAATACTCCTTTCAAAAACAAACACCCTATTAAAAAACAAAAACAAAAAAAAAAAAAAAAAAACACAAAACTAAAATAAACAAAATTAAAGAAAGTAATTATAACTTAATAGCTAAATTTGTTTATATAAATGTCCATAATGAATAACCAACAAATATCATTGGCGCTGTTATAAAACAACTAGGAAGGAATAATAAACCTAGTTCTAAACCCAAGAAAGTAACTGATCAAGAACTTAGGACCGGTACCAAGCATCACTCTGTTGCAAACTCTGGATAAGTGTTATCTAAAAGACAACATGGCAGATTACGACAAGCGTAGAATAATAAAAATTGGCCAAATAAACGACCAGAGAAGTAAACAAGTGATGTTGGAAATAAATAAAGTTGCAGAAGAACTGAGATTAGACTTATTATGCATTCAGGAACCTTATTCCTTTAAAGGCAAAGTAGCACATACCCCAGCAAGAGCACGGATAATTAGTCACGGAGAAAATCCTATGACATCAATTGTAATATATAATCCAAATTTACAAATAGTCACATACAAACTGTATTGAAGTAACACATGACAGCGGGAAATTTATTCTAACAAATCAATATTTTCAATACAGCCATCCAATCGACCCTTATATAACAAAAATAAAAGATGTCAGCAACACTTATAAAAAATGAGCAAATCACAAGCGATGCCAGTGCCAAACCTGACTGGTGGTATAGTAACATCAAAGACGGAAGAGGAGAAAAACTCTAAGAAACTATATCTGAACTAAATCTTTTTGTCAATAATCAACCCAACAACCTTCCTACTTTCGAAAATAGAGCCGGCGATACTGCCAGCATTGACATAACTTTATGTAAGTTAAGCTCAAATAATAAAATAATAAATTTGAAAGTAGGTCAAGATATGACTACTAGTGATCACAGGTTAATCTATTTCGATTACAGCACACGAAAACCAAAATTTAAAGAAGGAAGAGGACAGAAAATTTACAATTACAAACAAGCAGACTGGAATCTTCTGAGAGGAATTTGAAAACTTAAAGTTACAATACGAAGGAGAGTCTATTGATAAGGATGCCAATAACCTTGTCCAAACAATACGAAAGGCTATGGAGAAATCTGTTCCCACAACCATACCCAAAATATATAATGATACTACTTGGACGGATGCACTGCAAAAAGCAAGAAGCAAAGCTAGGAATTAACAAGAATTTATCAAAGATCGATAATTGCAGAAGAAAGGGAGAGAAACCTAAATAAATATAGAGAAGCTAAAAAGAAATATAAAACCATCTGAGAAGAAACAAGGACGAACTCATGGAAAATTTTCGTAGAAAAGGAATTAGACACCAATATATTGGGAATGCCCTATAAAATTATTATGGAAAAAAAATCAAGAAACCGGATATTCTAAATACAATAAAAAAGACAATGGTGAAATGACTACAGATTGGAAAAGCTCTGTAAATGCCCTTTTGGACAAGTTACTGATAAGAGTATGGATAATATTCAGCACATTCAAAAAAGAGTGGATATGAATACCATATATAGAAATAATAGACTAATCTACCCCTTTGATGTGTTGGAAATTAAAGTTAGGTATAAATAAGCTAAAAAGGGATAAAGCAGCAGGTCCAGATGGAGTAATGAATGAAGTTCTGATAAATTTGGAAGATAAAATTACACCGTTCTTATGTCGACTTTTTAATGACTGTATATGGCAAAGGCGCTTTCCTATTGCTGGAAAGTAGGAAATGTTATTATCCTGAAGAAAAGTGCCGACAAGGATCCTAAGGAGCTGAAATCATATAGACCTATATGCCTCTTAAATACTCTTGGAAAAATCTTAGAAGCACTCGTCTGTAAAAGATTAAAAGAATTTAGGATCATTACAGGTATGAACAACAATCAATTCGGCTTTAGAAAAGGAAAATCGACTCAAGACGCAATAAACCAGCTATTAGAAATGGTCAATAACTCAAATTCAAAATATTTAATTGGAATTATAATTGATATTTCCGGCGCTTTCGATAATTTATGGTGGCCGGTACTATTTGAGAGGTTACGGGAAATAGATCCCCTAAATGCCTAAACGCAATATTAATGGACTACTGCAAAGACAGAAGGGTTCATGTAAAGGGTACTGAAGAAACAATTTACAGAGATATAACTAAGGGATGTCCCCAAGGCTCGATCCTAGGACCAATTTTTGGGACATAGTTTTGGAGATTGTTTTAAACGAACTAAACAACGATGAAAATGTGACAAAAACCATCGCGTATGCCGACGATGTTTTGTTTCTAATAGAAGGAAACAATAAAGCAGGTATAGAAAGAAGAGCGAATAAATTGACTAATAAATTAAGTAATTGGTGTAGTAAAACTAAACTCAAGTCGCTCCAACTAAATCAGGCTACATGCTTTTGAAAGGTAATCTCAAAAGAGATCCATGCATAAAATACAACAACCAAAATATAAGACGCCAAAAAGAAGCAAAATATATGGGGATTTACTTAGATGAGAAACTAAACTTTATGAAACATACTGAATACGTACGAAAAAAATCCGAAAACGTTATGATGAAATTAGCAAAATTAGTTCAGTTGAATTTTAAAATTCCATTAAACGTCATTACAGCATACCAAACGAGCATTTTTGCTTCAGTAATGACTTATGGAGCAGGGGTCTGGGCTCTGAGGATGAAGGAAGGTGTTATTAAGATTTACATGGGCATTAAGCACCTCACCCACTATGTTACTACTATTTTAGTAGTAACAGGAATATGGCCAACTGACCTATTGATTATATTAAGACGCGCTGTTTATTGGATGAAGAAAGGCAACTTGGAGAAAGTAAGTTTAATAATCGGCAGTCACTGCAACAACTTAAATGAAATAAAACATAAATTAAAAGAACAATGGCAGAACGAATGGGAAAATGCCGAGGCAGGCAGGAGAACTTTCGGCTTATTTAACAACGTTTTTAAGAGATTAAAACTAAAATTTATACAGCCTACCAAAGGCATGATACATTACCTTATTGGACACGGGCCTTACAAAACTTATGGGAAAAAAATGAACAGAACAGAGGACGATATATGTATACTTTGCAAAACACAGGATAACCCAGAGCATGTGTTGTTTGAATGTACACGCTGTTTAGAATATGTGAGAGAAGAAAGAGAAATTTTAAGTGGCCATCCGGTGGCACATATACCTAGAAAAAGGGACTACCTCAAGCAGGCCGCATTCAAAATAAGTAACCTAGCACGGGAAGAGATAATACCACAAGAGCAGATAATAAGAAGCAATGAAAAAGCTGAGGACGAGGTAAGAAGCTCAGAACGCATACGTATGCAAAAACAACCCCCAAACACAAATAACTTAACAAGAATAGAAAATATACAAGATAATTTTAATTAAATCAACAGGAAGAGAATATTAGGAGAAGATAAAGGTAAGGAAGAAGGGAATATGGAGATGGAAATACCTAAAAATATAATAGATAGGGATAATTTTGATTTACAACCTGAAGTAGAGAATATACCTATGAAGATGAAAATTACAGAAGAGATGGAAGGGTGTTGAAGATACACGGGAATGAGCCGCGGCATGAGATGGAGAAGTGGTGTTCGGAGAGGAGGAGCAGAGCGCGAGAAATGGTGCAACCAGGGGACCAGGAGGATCAAGCGAGCTGGAAGAAGGGATGGTTGGGAAGAAAAGATGGAGAGTAATATGGTGGAAGCGAGGTGATAGTGTTTAAAGAGTTCAAATGTTGGGACAAATAAATGTAATGAGTAGGAAAGAATAATGATAAATGAACTTTAAGTGAAGTAAGTTGTTATGGAGAAGGATATTATTATGATTGTAATAAATTAAGGAGATTTGAAACAATTAAATATAATGTTTAATTTAAGAGAATTTCTGCCGAGTACTGGATACCAGTACATACCGCTGGTAACCAGTGGTTAGTAGTAGTATAGTTGTACAGTTATGGAATAAATTTAAAGGATAGAATAGTTGGCTACCAGCTATCATTCCTACTGGCTCCCAGTAATATTGTTAAATTGTTAATTTGGTAATTTTTGTAGATTTTGGAAGATTAATTTGGGAAGTAGTTAAGTAAATTTATATTTTGGTTCAATTTAATTATTTTCAGTTTTTTTTCCTTGCTGTTTTATTATGTTATATTATTTTAATCTAGTTATTAGGAAAATCTGTAAAATAATGTATTAAAATATTATTAAATTGTATATTTATAATAATAATAATAATAATAATAATAATAAATGGAAATTTTGATATACGTGGCGTATACAGATTTTATTTATTATTTATTTATTTATTTATATATGTAAGGCCCTAAACCACATGCAAAAGTTACACTTACATTTGTTTAGCCACAATAAATGTCCACCGCCACCTCCAGTACCACCACCACCACCACCACAATTGATCAATTCTGCTGCGCATTGCGTTGAAAAGCGTTGCAATTTGCGTGTTTTAATCATTATCGTCTGATTTTATTTGTTGTAAGTAAGGAACATTTCTTGATGACTGCAGAAAATTAATTTTAATAATAATAATCATATTATAATTTATAAATTTTCTAATTATACAATATAATATTAAAATATATTTGTTTTAAAAAGAACGGCTAAAGATTAAAAATGAATGGTACATTTATGTACTTAAATCATTTCTGTCTCCCTATACTTGATAGGAATAAATATTATCAATAGCATACGCAATTTCTTCGATAAAAGAGTAGAATGATATTGGAAATGATCATAAAGTAAAAAATAGGCTTGTTTATTCGGAAAAATGAAAATGTGTTATGGATTTCTTCGGGAAAAAGAAAGGATAATGAAAGAAAGGAAAATAATTATATCGGCTGGCCCATGGACGTAGTGTGTTCTGTTTACAGTTAATTTGTCCCGGAGACTGCGAATAATAAAAGATATGTCTAAACAGAGCTATTCAACTACGAATAGAGGTCTGTTGGACGAAATACCGATGTGTTATTATTATCATCATTATTATTGCTGTTGATGACGTTATATTGTTGCTGTACCATCTCTGTTATTTACTGATTCTAATTTCTTACCTGAGTAGGATTGTCTTTAAAGTATTGTAGCACATTCTGCACAACGTTGGGGATGTCCCGGATGGGTCTGTCCTTATTGCAATGAACCGTGAACGATCCGCTAAGACCAATTGGAGACCCATTTATTTTTTGTTTGCTCACCTAATCATGATAGGTTAGAATTAAATTTAGGATTATTTATAGATAACGTTTGTGCAATATTCATCATGATTGAAATACAGTTTCTTCTTGGCGAAAGCAATGACATGTCGACTGACAGCATCAGCATGGACATGTCTTAACAGTTCTGTTGATACTGAAGTGTAGACATAACTATTTCTTCCTCGTAATACTTCCGGATTTTCTGGTTCCGTTTCGTAAACCTGGCTTTCATGTAACCCCACAAAAAAAAGCCATAGGTATAAAATCGGGCGATTTCACTGGTCACCGATTGGGCCCACTGTGACCTATCCACCTTTTACATTACACATAATTGAAGTATTCTCTAACTGCTCTAAAATAAATGGGGCCGTGCAATATCGTGCTGATTCCCCGCTAACTGAAGTGGAATATGTTTTACCAAGTTTTCTGTACTTAGGTCAATTCTTAGAAATTGCAAATAAACCAATCAATGATGTATCCTAGAATACCGCACACACGTTAGCTCCCCACTGAGCATGCGCGTAATGTACTCGAAGCCATTAAGTATTCTCAGCAACCCAGATATAGAGATTATCCAAGTGCACGTGCGAGTCACTGCGAAAAACATTCTCACATCCCCATAGGACCTGACTGCCTGATAAACTCTTGAGTTTTTGTCTAACCTATCTACGAATCTTCCGCAAGGTTATATCCGGTGTTCGATATGAGGCTGTTGTTGTAGGTCAAACTTATGTGGATGCCAATACCTTTTCCTCAAACTCTTTGTATTGAAGTCTCTGACGCGCTCAGGAGAGCTGCAGCACTACTTTATCCAAATAATGATAAAGATAATTGATAATAATAGTAACAATACACAATGCGGCAAAGCATATAAACTTTACAGTTCTGTTCATACTAACATAACATCCTATCAATAAAAAACATCATCCAAATTCAGAATTGATTGCCATTGCCTTATATAGGATTGTCTTAGGAAAAATAGATAACATTCTGAGAAACGTTAGGATCGCCACAAATGCGTCTATCCACAGCACGTTATACATATCTCTATAAATCGAAAGGTGCTTTCAGAAGAAAAGTTACATGGGGTCAAAATGCGCTTTCAGAAGAGAGACGTCACATGGGAAAATGCTCAGAATGCAGACATTCGAACTTTAATTGAATTTCGATGTTTTTTCTCCTAGAGCATTTTGTATCAACATATTCGTTGTTGGTGAACACTGCAGGTACTACCCATTCGGCTCAATCACCTACTCAGAACCGCGAGCAAATGACAACGTACGCTTATCAACGCCAAAATCTTCTTTCGGAAGGGAAGTAAAGCTGAAGGTCGTGTAGTAGAGTTGCAGCATGTAAAAGAACCTCAAGCCTGAAAGAAGATGCCTCTGAGCAAAATTTACCGACCGTTTCAAGCCCAAAATTAAATGGCATGCCGATGATGTGATGTTAAAGAGCGACCATAAATGAGCCAATTAAAGGAAAAAAAAAAAAAAACAGCATGTAGCGTGCAGCACCACCTAGTTAAAACGGGCGTTAAACACTACAAAAAAAATACCTAGCTATCTCTCGGCTTCTTTGGGCCTTCACTTAAATGTCATACTTCTCCTTTGAAACAAATTTTAGTCGCGCCAGGCTTATGCTGAAATTTTGTTACTGAACGCATTGTTCATCTCTATTAATGATTTTCTTTGGATAATGAAAGAAAGGAAAACAATTATTATGCCCATTCTCCCACGCATACCATTATTTATTACATTTGTTTTTCTCGGAGAACGCGCATACCAAAAGGGTTGCCAAACAGGGCTTTAAAATGGTATGGCATAGACCTTTCTAAATGAAGTTTTAGTTAGTAGAATATAAAATGAACGAAAAACGTTAATGCTTTAGTGTATATCGAAATCTGCTCTAGGCAATATAAATATTTTTCTTTCTTTTTGGCACATCTTTTTATTATTATTATTATTATTATTATTATTATTATTATTATTATTATTATTATTATTATTATTATTATTATTATTATTACGACTACTACTACCACTACTACATTTTTGTAAAGTGTATATATTTTGTCTATGTCCTCCAGTAGAATTAGCTTGGTGTTGTTACATGTTTCTTTGTTCATATTCCTAAGTCAGCATATGATATAGTTGAATTACGTGCAATATTAACAAATTGACCATAACTAGGTTTATCATTGACGCTGAATACGCAAATATTATTTTGATCTATAAAGAAACGGATCGAAATGCAGCCGCGACTCGCAGAAGGTAGGATTGCCGTTTTTCATACAGATATACATCTGCTTTCCTTAAACGTATTTCGTCCAACAGAGCAGTGTTTGTAGATAAGAGGCACTCTTAGCGGTTCATTAAAGACTAATTGCAATAAGAATACGACAATCCCAAAGTTGTGTAGAATAAGCTACAGTACTTTGAAGACAATCCTACAAGCGGCAAGAAATTAGAACCAGTAAATAAGACTGAAGTCCTTGCTTTTACTCCCTTATTGGTCCCGGACATATCCGCTGCACCATCATAATTAGCCACGGATTTTGGCTAATGATAGACACTTTTCATCCATTGAATTTAAAATTTTGGCTTTCGGTGATAGAGCAGTGGACTTTCATCATTCTAAAAAGCTTTCATTTATTTTTACTTCGAAAGATTTTGCAAAGATTCTCTGACTGTATGAACATATCTAAAATTTGACTTAACTGATTTTTCCCCCCTCACATATTGTACGAATAGTATCCAAAATTATAGAACACAAAATGTAGAGATTTGTTTTCATTCCCTACTTTATGTGACAATACTGAATAAATTAATTATGAATTTTTTGGACTGAAGTATTTTCCAGATACTCTCGGTCCATGTACATGCTGCTGTAATTAATTAGACAATAAGTTGACATTAGCTAACATTTTTTCACAGTGAGCTTTACCTAATTCTTCTTTAAGATCTCGTAAAGTTGGATTAGATACTGATAATGTAATAAAGGCGCTAATTAGGCGATCAAGAATTTGTTTCCAAGTGTCAGTTTATTTCTTTAATTCATATTGCAGACTACAATCTACGGTTCATTTCTCTTCCAGACATTGTAAACAACAAATGCTTCCAAATGGGATTATTTCGAGTGTTAAATTTTTAGATAAGCCCTGCCAATCACGAACGACCTTTATCCAGGCAAATTGAAAAGATGCTGAACTCCTGTTAGCAAATAACTAGCATGACTCATAATAAACAAAGTCTCCTTTTTTAGAATAACAGCCATTCTTTTGTCATTTTATTATTTATTATAGTAATTTATTGGAAAACATCTATTGTTTTGCTTAGGATTTTTTTCGGAAATGTACCGCGGGGTTTGCAAGGCTCATGCCGTATAATAAACTCCTTTATGTCGTCATTTAAAATATCTGGAAAATTAGCACGATCAGTGGGAAATTCCCCTCTAGTACTATTAGTATCATCAAAGAAGTACATTCTGCTGTGCGCTACTTCCATTTTCAATTTCAGTAGAAACATCAGGGTTCTTACCAATATCAAGACTCACACATTCTTCATCTTCACCACTAATGTTCTTCAATGTTCCACTGCTTTGTTTGTTCTTAGAGAAACAGATGAACTACTATAACATTAGCTATCACAAGTTTCATTTATTATTTCTGAATTAGTAATAAAGAAAGAATCTATTTTCGCTAATTTTGAAACAGATCTTTCAATCACTTTTTTCCCCTCCGTTTTTGCGAACCATTCACATGTTCGCAACTAGTTTTAAGCGGCTTCATTTCGAAAAGAAGGGGGGAAACAGCATTTAAACAAAAAATTAAAACACAAAAAATTAATTGCTTGAACTAGGCTATTTTAGTCTAATATTGTAAGGGACACGAGACCAGAATCAAACACTATGTTTCACTTCTACACCGTACTAGACTTGATGTAATACCCAAGCTAGTCTGCATCTGCCTCAATAATGCTAAAGCAACGGAAAAGAAAACCAATACCTTCACCGTTTGCGAATGTGACCTAAATGTGCATTGTTGGTGGCCAGAGGGGCAGGGACAAACGACAGACTCGTGTTAATTTTCAATATTTAGTTTGCTGATTGTTGATAGGTATTTGCGTGTTCACTGAAAGTTGCGAGCTCTTCTTCTTCTTCTTCTTCTTCTTCTTCTTCTTCTTCTTCTTTACTGTTTTTATGTCTTTTTTCCCATTATGAAAATATGTTTACATTCATTTTTCCGGTTTTTATTTTCAACCTTTCTTTTTTTGCGAGCAGCGGGCCCCCTAGGACCTCGGGCCCTTCCCCGTTGTGGAGTATGCGGGGCCCACAGATACGCCTCTGACGTGAATGAATGTTACTTTGTAAATGATTCCACCGTCAACACACAATGTCCATTATTGGCACCACCCCCATTGGGTTTGAGCACAACATATACACATCCAATGAGGCGTTAAAGTGCTCTTGATGACTACATTATTGGGCCTGTTTTTTAATCCATTGGCTTATTGGCCAGCGTTATTTGTAATTTCTAGAGATTTGTTTTACGGTAGAAAATTCTTCACAATTAATTCCAGCATGATGGTGCAACGTATCACTGTTTTAGAGCAGTTAGGGAACATCTTAATGCTTTATATTATGAATGATGGTCAAGTCTTGATGGCTTTCCGGCCATGACCATTGCGGTCGCCAGATGTAACTCCTTTTGAGTTTTCCTCTGGAGTTCTATCGCAGCAAGTGAGTATATAAAACAGAACCAGACATAAAAGAAGAAATAAAACGAAGAGTGCGTGAGGCCTGTGCTATAGTGCCACCTGAAATACTAGGACGTATTCATGCTGACACTACGATGTGTATTCACCAAAGCATGAACCGTCAAGGATATGAACATATTTACTATGGATAGTAGTAGAATGATAATTTGTTATACATCCTTAAGTGCTGAATAATGAGAAAAAATTCTGTTAACATAGTTTTAGTTTTACAAGCAAATATTCTGAAGTGCAACAAGAGTAATACAAGCAATATTATAAGGAAATAATTATTGCCCAATTATGAATTCGAATTCCCAGATTCACGTTATCAAACGACATTATACAGCTGCGAACTAAATGTCATAGCTTTTGTGGATGCAGCAGCATTTAACAATAGATTCACGGTTTTAAAAAATACAATAGAACACAGAAGCTAATTGTTCCCGTAATATACAGCAGACGAGGTACATTATATTAACTGCCTCAAAAACCTACACTCTATTGAACTTATTACCGTATCCTCTTGAACTGTCTGAACAGGCAGTGTGTATATTGTGGTTGCTGTTTACCTGTTTTCGTAGCCTACTGTAACATGCAGGTATAATGTTCCTTTGAAAATCAGTGTTCGGACATTCCATTCATCAGTGCATGTGGGAAACGTACAAAACTTCGAAATGCGGCAGTCGTCGGCCACCTGATATATGTATTCCTTATTCTTCAGTAAATGGTAAATTAATTAAATAAATTAATAACTATAACAATCAATACATTCTCCTACAGATATTCTAATGTTATTTCAGGTCTACAGCCCCGTTTACATCACAAGACTCCAAATGTTTTATGATAGGATTCAGATCCGGAGATATAGAGGGACACGGAAGAGGCATGAAGGTATAGCCATCTCATGGTTACCCTGGAAGTTTGAATGCTGCTGTCACCATGGGCATAATTTGATAATTTCTATATATACAGCTCGAACACTCCTCTAAGATTTCTACATTCTCATTAAGAGCTCACTCTTGGAGACAGCTTGACAAACTCACGAGTAGATATTCAGTCACTTATCCTGCTGTCCCAGCTGCTACTGTATGTTCCGGGTTGTAGCGAGATTATTAGAGCGCCATTGTGTGATAGGAGGAAAATCCTTTCTGGTCCATCCATATTACAGTGTTCCAAAATTCTTTTAGCATTGGAAGCAATTGTAACATAACCGACAGTCAGATTCCCTTTTCTGGTTGATTTCTTTTTAAGCATCCAAAGAGCCTGGAGCCACCTTTCCACCTAAGTGTCTCATTTGTAGTAGTAACAGGACTATTTTACAAAAATAAAAAGTATTGATTACTTTAATTAGTCATTGTGTTATAAAGAGTTTTTCCCCTCAAATCAATATAAAATGTTTTATAAGAGAAAATGCCAGAATTCAGATTATTTAAATAATAATATAGTGATACCAAAGGTTCACAACAGGAATGGAGTCCAATCAAATGAATGTCACAATACAACAGATAACTTAAAACTGAGGTACTGCAGGCCAGTTTCTTCGAGTAATAAGAATAATTCCTATTAATAGAATATCATCAGTTGTAATTAAAAATTAAAGTTTGTAGCCTATAAATTGAGAATGCTTTAAATAATCAATAAAACACAAATTTGGTATTTTAATGCATAGATATTAACTTATTTATTTATTTATTTATTTATTTATTTATTTATTCTATAGAAGCTAGAAAAAGAATTATGATGAACACTAAAATGGCAATCTTGAATTAAAAAAAAGTAATTTGTCTCAAATTTGTTATGTGTGTCTTCTCTTGTTCACTTAATTTAAATCAAGGAAATGCAAATAAATTTGAAAGCAGGAGATCTTCGGCAGGAATATATTTTAATATATTCTCTTTCAAACATTATGAAAAAAAAAAATAGTACGGTATGGTCTCATTTAAAATATGAACGAAAACAACATAGTTTTCACAATTATATTCGTAAAAATGCTGTTTTACAAAACAAATTCCTTTCAAAGTGCTGACTCGCCCGAATTAGGCTTTACTTCAAATAATGGGATACTTTAAGAAAAAATCAAATACCTACTTAATAATAATAATAAGAAGAACAAGAAGAAGAAGAAGAAGAAAATCAATTAAAGAGGAAATAGCCCTAAAACGTATTATATAAGATAATAGAGAATGTTGAAATGAATATAAATGTGCATCTTTATAATTTTTTTTCGTTAAAAGCCGTACAAAAATCATATTAGGGGATATATAAGTTTAGAATATTTAGCATTTTGTACAGAATTCTTAGTCCCAATGTGCAATAGAAAAATGGTTACGTGTTACAGAATGGGTTGTGCTTCTACAATACCAGAAATAATAGGGTCATAAAAAGGAAGGAAAGAAAATAAAACAAATTTATTTCCATGAGCGGCGGCGGTGTTGGAAGTGAGACGAATGAAGTGCAGCGGGCAGACTGTGCTACAAACAAAGTCACGCCCGGTTAGCACAGTTAACCTTGAAGTGTTCCGAGTTTCATTTGCTATTCTGTGTGTCAAGTCGCGCCGTTTTTCTCAACTGTTTCATGAGCCCAGCGAGGTTTAGAATATGCATTCTGATTTTAGTTCCTATGCGGGAATGGTGCTAGAAGTTACTAAAAGACATTTTGAAGTAGATGGGAACAGCAGTTTTTTATTCTGAAATAATGTCAAGAATGTTATACGAGGTACATTACAAAAAGAAATATACTATAGAACTTCTTCAATATTCTGGTGAATAATTCAACCGTAAATTATCATCAGGTTCAATGTAATTAATCCTTTGTACTTCACGCTTACAATTCCCTCTTTTCTAATTCACTGTTATTGGTGCTAACGTGTGACGATGGGTTACTTACACCAGATAAAATTAAATTTACTATAGTGCATTGTAACAGTGGAAAGGGCTAAACAGAAAATTTACATTGTGCATATACCAGAGACTTCTGCAATTCTCTTCACTCTTTGTCCAAGGAGGTTTCTAGTTCATCTGTAATGTTCACCTCGCGCTTCAAGGTACTTGAAAAGCATGGTATGTTAAAAAAGAACAGAAATTTTGGTACAGCTGTAAAGCTCAGATATGCAGATTCTACTTGTTGATCATAAGTAACGCATATATTTAATAGCATTTCTAGTTTTGTGTCATATTACAGAAGTAAGATTTGTGTCTTAGGTTTAAAGCTTTGTTTTTCATTCCGCAGCAGCATGCGTTACAATAATTCAATGAACAAAACCAAAGTGCAGTTATTAAAATTACACATTCAATGAGGTTTTATATTAGAAGGATTGCTATATAAGATGCTTGGGACAGTTTACTTATAAATTAGCCATTATACTGCAATTTTTTCTTTCAGATTTGCGTGGAGCAATTGCTTTGTTTATTTGCTAATTAGACACTTTAAACATAATTACTGTTGAAAGAAACAAATTGAAACGAAACATAATAATGCAAAGTAACAAATTCTGACATTAACATACTGACAATATCTCAGATATTTTGAGCATGGAATGTTTAAGGGATCATGGAATTTGCAAAAACAATCCTCTGAAACTTTTTGTACAATATCGAGTTTAGTTTTTCTTACAGTAGCCTACTTTACAGCTCACTCAGCTTGGGATGTTATCTTTATTTGTTACGAGAACCTTTGATATAACTGGTAGACAATTCTCTGAGCAGCGCCACAGGTGGCCGAGGTCGTTAAGGCGCGGACTCTTGAGCGGGAGGTCTGGGGTTCGATGCCCAGACTAAGGTCCTCCCCGACTTAGGTTTTTTCCCCCAGGTTTTCCTCAGTTCTCATAACTGGCAAATGCCGGGGAGGTATCCTAAAAGTTATGCTTGGAACACTTCCTTCCTTTAAAAATAAATATTCTTTCCCAGTTTATCATTTCATCTCATGAATCATCAGTGTCCACAGCCTAAGATGACTCAGTAGTTAAAACGGGCGTTAAACACTATTAAAAACATATACATCTCTGAGCCATATACGAAGTTAAGAGTTTAGTGACCAACTGTAGAATGAAATTTCTACAACATATTCTTCTTCCGATTGTCAGTCACGCTGTACAGAAATCACACGTTTATTGCAGCCAAGTCCAGAATATTGTAAAAACATGAACTAGGTCTTACGGCGTACAGGTTATAGAAACTCATATTTTCTGGCCGTTTTACCCCCTTGTTTTTTTCCGTTATCAGTGATATCCACAGTTTCGTGTACTAGCAAAATTTCTGTGTTTTGCATTGATATATCGTCAGGGTTACTTTTTGTGGTATCTTCTTTCGACAGTCACGGATGTACGACCGGGTCGACAAGGGTCCCAACGGCGGCGCGCTCTTGGTAACCCATAGGAAATAGTTTGTGGTTAAACTTTTGTGCTCTTTTGACAAAAGGTAGCTTCTATATGAACTGCTAGTCTGCTACGTCAACGTCCTCGAGTAGAAAGCTCAGTAGTGCCGACATTTAAAGTTATTTCTTCTCTTAAGCTTTCTTCATTTCCATTAGACTTTAAAATACTCTCTATTCTGAACTTACTACTATAAAATCTTTACTGTCATTGCAATTCTTATGCTGTCAGAATCATCAGTTGGTATCATAAAATTTAAAATTTATCTTTCCAGAAATTATCACGATAAAATAATTTTTCGTCAGTTTTCTAAAACCAATAATAACAAAGCAATAAAAATATTTACGTTGTTAACTAAAGAGATCTGAGAAAATTTTCCAAGTTTCTGTATGCTAGATTGACAAAACTGCAAATAAATAAATAAATAATATAACTGTAGGAATGTTTGCTTATAATATATAATATAAGCAAACATTAATATATATACGTATATAATATGACAGAGAGCGTAATTGGGTACCGCATAGATACACCAATGTCACCTAGCGGTATAACCTCCAAGAAGCCAGCAGTTATAAGTGAACGGTTTCTGATCGAAAAGAATTAGTTATTCAAAATGTATCGATACATGAACTTACCACACAGTCATTAGACCGTATTTAAAACAATAGTTTGGTCGATATATATCACTAGTCTTCACTTAAGTAGATGTGGGTCTTCTAGAAAGTAATAAAAACAACGGCAATGTCGCAATAAGCATCAACAAATTCAAAATCATTCCATGCTAAAGAATAGGTCTCAATGCCACGGCATCCCAAAATTAGAAAATATTTTCGCGTATTATTTTCCACGTCTCCAATAAAGAACTATGCGCAATATTAAAGTCCTGTTGACGTCGATTATTATTAATGAGCATTTGAAATTTTCAATTTCCCCTTTTTTCTGACCAGGCATTCACCTATAAAATACTAATTATATAACTATATAGATGAGCCATTATTGGCAAATTTCAATTGTATGCATTATTTCTGTTTACCCAAACAGAATGAAAGGTTTTTAAAATATAATATAAAAGTCAAAATTTGCATTGGATTGCATAAGAAATGTTCTTTCAAATGTAGAAGTTTAAAAACGGAAACATAAAAGTACACAAATTATGAATAAAAACATTAACTAAAGCAAAGGGACGGAGTAGGTAGCCCCATCTGGTGATATGATTTCGCAGCACACTTCTCTGGGGTCTTCAGGAGGAGCAAAGTATATTCTTTATACTTTCTGAAACAACACTATGGATGTTGCGTGTTCCTGGTACAGTCTTCAGCCCACAAACATCTTTCTATTAAAAAATGGAGCCGGTTCTTGTAAATGAAAACCGAATGCCTGCAACGTTACTATATGCACATTCGTTTAGTTCTATAGGATTGGTGATCTGAGTTCCCCTAACATGGACGAGTCACTCCTGCACCATCACAAGCTCCTTGCTGTGGACTCGTAGCGAAGAAATGTCAATCTGATGTGACCTCAAAGCTTATTGTATAGTCTTTTTTACTCTTATATTAGTCTGTTACTCAGTTTTGAAATACTACATTATATTAACTTCTGGAAGTTTTAAATTAGAAACAAGTTCTTCTGGAAAAGGTGACTTCAGCAATACCGTGAACCAAATAATTGTTGAGAAGTAAATGTGTTATCACAATTCCGAGAGCAAACAACAAAAGTATGCATAGATGCCTGAGATATGATCCAGTGATAGTCTTATATAGCACCGTGGATAATAAAACTATACTTTTCCTAATAATCTCCAATAACAGTGAATTCTCCGCTATGTATTATGCTGACTAAAATAAGGCAATAAATGATGTGCCCAAAATATTTCAGATTAATAACGAAGTTACTAATTCAGTTTCTTAGCACTATCTTTTACTGCAATCACTTTAGCTTTATTAGTAGTATTTTTCCACATGTAAATCAATTCTTCTTCAAGGTTGTTCTCCAACAACGCTTTTGTCTATTCCGAAATATGTTCATGTCCTCCACATTCTTCACATTTATTGAAATTACTGTAGATAAAATTTTGACACATAAATATAATGTTAAATAGTCGACAGAATTCATTGCTGTATTACCGCCCTGGTTTACCTTCTGCAAACACGTTCCAGAAACCCCAGATAAGACGTGTGAGTGATTCAAAGCTTGAAATTCCAAATTTACATGTTGAGTGCTTAGTCTTAAATTCTTTATATAGTTCTCTCTAATTAGCTAGAAATAGCTTCTTTTGCTTTTAACTGTTCTGCCAGACTTTATGTCCTTCAAGTCAGCCATAACCCTCCTTATGACATCCCCTCTTCATAAGTTTCTGGATTTCTTGGAGGAGATGACGCCGTTTCCTACCAGGAATTGACATAATATCCTTAGGATCCTGCGCAAATTTTACTATATGGGAAAAAATGTAAGGTAAATTTAGATAAGTTATACAGTTCATAATATAATTTCTTGCATTTGACATATATTTAATTAGGTTAAAACGTGTTAAATTATGCTGACATGTATTATTAGGTTGATCATTATACAGGATGAGTCAAAATAACACCGAACCAGGCGTGATTCAGGGTTTTTATTTCAGTATTTTCTTTTGCCCATAAATGTCTTGTTATTGAGGTAGAGGGCATTAGCGTTTTTCAAAAGCCGCTTCGGCTCAGATGAAAATCTTCCAAATAAGTTGCTAAGCATCTTTTGCTACGAGGTATTGGGAGAGTTTTGGAATAGGAGTAACTGCATATCTTTAACTTTAAGCAATTCAAAACATTCTTAAATTGACTTATTAGCTTGTGAATTTTTAATTATATGGTTCTACAAGAACGAAACAATAGTGGAACAAAGTGTTTATAAAAGATTTTCAAAATGTCGACCGTTGACTTTGGAGCATATTTGATAGCGCCTTTGTAACGCCTGCTGAGTTCTTTCAAAAGTACCTGCCATATCGAATAACATCAAATGCTACAAAGATCCTAGCCATTAGCTGCTCTTCACTATTAAACGGCGTCTCATGCACAAGAGTGGCCCCGAAGGAAAAATTCCAAAAGGGTTAGATCTGGTGAATGCTCTGGCCATGAAGTCGGTACTCCTCTACCAATCCAGTGATCAAGGTACATTATACTTAGGAAATCTCTTACGTCACCGGAATAATGCGCACGTGTCCCATCGCCTTGGAACCACATTTACTACATTATTCTTAAAGGAACTTCTTCCAGAGGTTCAAAGTATACCGTAAAAAGCGTAGGTAAATGTGCTTCTTCAAACGTAGAAGTAGTAAATACGGCCCGATGAATATGACATTCACAATGCCAGACCAGATGTTCACCGCAAAGCGGTGTTGGTAATTTCCAACTCTAATAGTTCTACGGTTTTCCTGTGCCCCTTTTACGTGCGTTAAACGTGTCCTTTCTTGTAAATACCTTTTCATCTGTCCACAACATGCTGTAGTAAATGTTGGTTGATGAATGCATTTATGAAGAAACCACCGGATAAACTAGTCGGGGTGGAAAGTCATCTGGCCCCGTGCTTGAGCTCGGGTGAGATGATATGGATGTAATAATTGCTGTTCACACAGAATTCTAGCAACCGAAGACTGGTTTGTATGTACTTATGGTATGCGCTATTGCTTTATGCTTGTGGACGGAGAATTATGCACTCTGTCAAGAACCTTCTCTTCTAAAGCCACCATCTTTGCATTTCCTTGTACTCACTAACAATACACTAGTTTTCGGAAAGTTCCTGTTTTTCGCAGTCGCTGATGTACGACAATAAAAGATGCTGTGATGAGGCAAATGTCTTCCTGGGTAAAGCTCAGCACAAAGATTTCGTGCCCTTTTCGCGTTTCCGCAAGCAGCACCATAAATGTAATGCATGTCTGGCAGTTCTGCATACGTAAAATCGAACATATTTTTTACAATAGCCTGTAAAACTGAAAGTCCTTTCAGTAAATGGAGCACTTCAGTACGTCCTATCCTGATGTTGCCTACCTGCACTTCTTATAGGAACCACAAAGTCGCTGTATAATATGTGAAGCAATCTCTTTTTACCACCTATGTACGCACGCTTTAGGTTAATTATGATACGATGTTAAAAGATGTTAAAAACCGAACACAAGCGGTATGCCAAAACGCACACGAGAAAAAAATTCAGCCGGATATCTGTTCGGCGTAATTTCATCTAACCCGACACGTCTTTTACAAAAAGTTAATGCCCTCTAGTTCGATAACAAGACGGTTAAGGGCATACATACCTTATCAGAAAATACTCAAATAAAAACCCTGAATCAAGCTTTGCATGTTATTATTCTGCATGATTAGGTAAGCACAAATTTAATTATCTTCATAAGTATTTAATTTGGATGACATGCATTTAATTAGGTTGATTTGGCTCACATGCATTTAATTAGGTTGATAAGTAATAATTACATTTATATGTATTTAATTAAGTAAACATGTTTATAAATACGTTGATAAGAATTTAATTAGGTTGATATGTAATTAATTAGCTTGAAATGTATTTAATTAGGTAGATATGCATTTAATTATATTGACATGTACTTAATTAGGTAGACATGCATTTAACTATATTGACATGTATTTAAGTAGATAAATGTGCATTTAATGAGATTCACATATATTTAATTAGAGTAACATGTATATCATTAAGCTGACATGTATTTAATTAGGCTGACATGTATTTTAATTAGCTTGAAATGCACTTTATTTCCATGTATTAATTTTTTTGGGTTGTATTAAACTAGGTTGACATGTATTAAAATAGATTGAAGTGTATTTAATTAGTCATACATGTACATAATTAAGTTTACATGTATTTAATGAAGTTGTTATTCATTTAATTAAATTTATATGAATTTAATTACTTAAAATATATTAAATAGGTTGACAAGTATAATTAGATGAATAAGCATTAATTGTTGTCATGGTTATAATTAGTTTGTAATGCATTTAATTACGTTGACATGTATTTAATTAGGGTGATTTATATATATTTTTAAATTAGCGGAACATATATTTAACTAGGTTCGCATGCATTTAATTAGGTTGACATGTATTTATTGCATTTAATTAGATGTGTAACGTTCACAAGTATAGAACTAGGCTGACATATATTTGGGTTGAAATGTTTTTAATTAGGTTGAAATGTAAAGGTGTAAGTAAAAGTAAATATTGTAATTTTACTATTTTTCCACTGCCACCGGGTGTAAGTCCAATTGCAGTTAATAAATACACACACACACACACACACACACACACGTACTTACATAAATAAAGTGATATGCCATATTCGGATGTTACTTTATAATCGGACCTCCTATTAGCAATACATGTCATTATTATATAATTCACGTTTGCTAATTTTACATTTTGAAAATTTTCTTTCAATTTTGTTATAATATCTAAAAGACTGAAAAACGAGGAAAAGTTATAAGCTTTAGGAACAGATGCAAATCAGGGGAGGGAAAAAAAAATGGGGAGTAAGGTTGACGCTTTAACAATTCATTTTCAAATCTCTCAATTTTCTTATCACTAACACACTTTTGCGAGCAGATGTATTGTCTATATGGAAAAAAAATATATATTATTCTGCGAAACGGGTATATTCTCATGACTTTTTTCATGTAGTTGGTTTGCAATTTGAAATAGTATTTTTTGATTATAGATTTACCCGGTTGAACATAATCGATTAGTAAAATTTCTTCAGCGTCCCAAGACCCTTACATTGTCTGCACACGAAACCAACTTTGTTTTCTCTGTCGCTGAACATCTAGTTTATGTTCACTGTTTCGATTCCGGTCTATGATGGTGGATTCAAGTCCCAAGTTATAATTCGACTTACAAAATAAGTTCTGTTGCTGTTAAAATGCATCCGAATATAGTTGCGATATTTTTGTGCAAATGAGTCTTTGGTCTACTGTTAGCAAGGGTGCCACTCATCTTCATATGCGATATAACATAATCTAAACATTCCTTTGAAATGCTTATATCCTTAGTAATTCAACTCAATTTAACTTACTGGTCATCTATCACCATATCATGTATTTGTTTAATTAACTCTGCTGTTGTTGCACTTTTTGAACGTCCTTCATGTGGTCAATTTCAAAGTATGTTTAAATTCAGCAGCTCATTTTTAATTGTTTGAAAATTCAGGAGAAGAATTTCAATAAACTTTTGTAAATATGGGATGGATTTCCTTTGGTGTTAAACCATATTTTTCAAAAATATTTATCACTGCATGAAACTCAATTTTATCCATTTATAGAATTCCAACAACAAGCCTGCTTTAGAGAGGCGCATTAAAAATCTGAAACAATTATTTAAAATGGATGATTAAGACAGATGTACCAAAGTAAAAGAGGGAGAGAGATTGCCATTTGCATGGCCACTTATGGTCGAAGCAGAAAACATTTCACATCGTCTTTGTGTAACATCTAGTCTAAGGGTCCCTTTGCATGGAGTTACGCAGGAAGAACTTCGCTAATAGAACAGCAAACACATTCTAACAGATCACAGAGGATGCAGCGGTGGTTTTGTCAATGGTTTTCATCACATCAGAAGTCGCCAGCTGAAGAACATTGTCACCTGTAACACGCATTGCAACTTAGGAAAAGCGATGCTAGTACTGACTCACAGAAGAATAAAGCTCTAAGACTGTAAAAGGTATGTAACAAGAACTGCAGGTGAAAAATGCGCAAGTTCTCTCCAATTTCAATAACGGCCGCTACGCTGAGATGTACGTCTAGCAATTGAAAATAAAGTTAATAGCGTTTTACAATGCTGTAATATCAGAGGACTTATAAGCATTGACTTGTGAAAAGTTGTGATAGCTGTGGACCACAAACTAGGAATGTTTCGGAGTGCCACATTCAACCAATGTTTCTTTTGTAACCCTGCATTCAATAAATTACATGTTGTTGCGCATTATTGCAATGGATATGTAGACACCTTATTAGAATTACTACTGGTTTATAATGAACTCAAGATGTTATCATCATACATTCATGAATTAATATGTTAATGTAACTGCTTCAGAGTTTGGCAAATGCTAAACTATAGGGCATAGTCAATTCCTAAAGGTCAAGGAATATTTTTTTTAAAAGTGTTTGACGCCCGTTTTTACTACTGAGGCACCACAGGAGGCGTCAAGGAATATGAGACCAAATCAGCATTAATGAGCAAATTTAGATTTTTGGGCCTAGCATATAATAAGGTTTATTAAAGGATTTGAAAGTACTGAAGTAGTTATTTGTTAAATTCAAAGGGCACTGCTGAAATGCCGGGAAGAGCCTACCATAAATACCGTCGCACATTTGAACATCCTCGGATGAATGAAAAACCAACAATTCTCACTAAGGAAAATACTTTTCTATTAATAGTTAGTATGTCCTTTTCATCTTAAAATGTGTTTTGTAGACGCAAATGGAACCGAATGGTACTCCTTACATATGCATGTAAACTGGCAAAAAATAGGAAAATGTGTCACTAAAACCCCTTTTCCAAAATTCTTCAAAAATGTTTATACCATGCTGAGATTTCCGCTCTCTGTTACGATGAGCTTATAAGAAATTAACAATTGAAGTTTGTGATGCAAATCCATGCACATGAATGGAACAAAGAGTGCTAAAACTGTCTTATGAGCACACTGATACCTCTTAATAATACAAGACACGTTAAGAACATGCATTTTCAGCTATTTCTGATCCCATTTAAAATGTGTTTGTGGAGCGCAAAAGTATTATGTCATTTACCTCATCAAATTAGCAGGAACTGCTCTATATTCATAAACGAATCTACATCGACATTGCTCAGGCCTACAAAGCAAGTAAATGACCTAATTACCCATTCATAATCGCTGGCTTTAAATAAACGGCTTTTATTGCCAGGGAGCATGGGCTCAGCACATCTGGGATATTCCCTGTAGATGAATGGAGCAGGAACCGCACAGGGTAGAACTTTTCACATTATCTGTGCATGCCTTATTCCTCAATTTGCTCCCCATAGTTGATTGCCAGTTTTGGGTTTATTTTTTCCTTCAATGTACTGCTGCATGCATTGTTAGAGAAAGATGTTTTTCTCTTTAAAGACAAATATTTTTGACCGTTGAGATAGCGTTATAGGTCTTAATACAGTGCGATCAGTGATGCTTTCCCCGGAGACTCGGGGTTTTACTAAGGAGCGAGCCCCCATTCGTTTGCTGCGATATGGAGGAGGGGGCTTAACCTACCGCTAATCACGGATACCCGACTGGCCGTCTAATGAGCGGCGCGCTCGCCCGTAAGCAAACAACTCCCGGGGAAATAAAAACTGATCACACTGTATTATACTATGCACATTTTCAATAAATGGAAGGTCTATGACCGGGCTCCGTGCCTGTTAGTAACATTTTATTTTACCTCCTTACAACAGAATAATTATTTGATAGCAATGCTACATTTTGTGTGAAGTTGACAAAAATTTGGCTTCTAAATATTTAATTTGATTGTCTAACACCGCGTGTAATAAGTGCAGAAACAGAGGGGAATGAATGAATGGTGTTTAATGCCCATTTTTTGCTACAGAGACATCACAGGTGATGGACACTGATGGTACATGAGATGATTTGATATATTGGGAAAAGATTTATTTTTAGGGAGGGAATCGTTCCAGGCCTAAGTTTAGGGTACCTCCCTGGCCTTTGCCATTTATGAGGACTGAGGAAAACCTGGAAAAAACTTCAGTCAGGGAGGACGGTCCTGGCGGTTTCCGAACCCAGACCTCCCGCTCACTAGTCCCTGCCTTAACGACCTCGGCGACCCGTGGCGGTGGAACAAAGGGGAAACTCTTTGCTAGGGGACAGCAGGGTTTCCTCCCGCTGTTCCATCTAATTAGCGTAATTTTAAATTGGTAGTTCGATCCCTTCTTGGTGAAGGACTGCCTTATGGTCACAGCCAGTATAGAAATAGTAGCATTGCCAGATTCAACAGGCCAACTTGTTCCTTTCCCTTTAGTGATATGTAGAGACAAGCAAGTTACACAAAAGACTCGATTCGGCGAGCAGTAGGAGCCTTCAGCACTGCGAGCCACCGAATATGCTCGAGCGCATGGTATATATATATATAGTACAAAAGGATAAAACACCAAGAAAAAGTCACACTTGAGATCGCTATATTTCGGACTTGTCTTCTTGCCATAGAAGGACTCCACGAGTCCGAAATATAGCGATCTCAAGTGTGACTTTTTCTTGGTGTTTTATCCTTTCGTACTATTATAATTACTGTTAATTTGTTACATAGTTAATAGTATTACTTTATTTTTATTCTTATTTTATATTATATTATATATAATATAATGTATATATATATATGTCAATATATATTGGGAGAGGGTAAACGTTTGGTTGACTGGTGTAAAACGACCAAAGGCTCTGAGTTACAGCTGCAGGGAATTGAAAGGAGAGTTTTTAAGGAGTGAGAGTAGGAAGTTTGATTTTAAAGGAGAATTCACATTGTACTGAGTACACGACTTTCGTGTTGGGCTCAGCCAATGGGGTATCACTCGACGTGTAGCATGAAGGTGATTCTTTGAGGTTGTTGGAGAATGCTGGTTCGGATTCCTTGGCCGGTGCTGTCCAGAAGAGGAAGTGAATGTGGCGGAGGCTGATTGAATCGTAGCAGTTCTTGCTGGCTGGAATTGTGTTGTTTTGCTATTGTTGCTTGGAGCTGCTTTAGCGCTCTGTTTGTGTTCGTGTGGCTGCTGCTAATTTGGCGTTTAAAGCTGTGGGCATGGTAGTTTGTACAGTGTAGAAGTTCAGTGTGTGGAGGGCTAATTTACAAATAGAAATTATGCGCAACGACCTGGCAGTAAACGCCTCGGTAACAAGAGAGACGAATCAGTTACTGAGGGCGGAACAAAAGTGAGTTGTGGTGGGGGAAAGAGCGGAGCAAGCGCAATAGTGGCATGGCAACTCGTCACACTGAGGAAATACTTGTGCGGAAGCTGTTGGTAGTGCAGAAAAGAATGAAATTACTGCAAAAGTGATTTTATGATGAGGGGAGAATGTAAAGAAAAGGGGTGGGAGAATTGAACTGGAAAAGATAATATTTGTTCCTCCCCTCTCTTTCTCCCTTTGCTCTATTTGTAACTATTTTTATATCTTATTTCACTTTTTAAGGTACACTTATATGTCACTTTGATTTCGGTTATGAATTACAAGATGTGTTTATTTTTATGAACCTAAGGAGTGATTTCCAATGTAACGCCAGCTCAATATCTGCTCGACCAGTAGAGCAGTGAAGCAGCAAAGGGAAAATATCATCTATGGTGCATGGCCTTAGATGTGTTCCCAAGCGTTTCCCAAGATGTTTTCCCATGATTTCTATACGAACGTATAGAAAATAGTACTAATGATGGCGGTATATAAAAGGTGCTCGCAGAGCTTTAATAGGTATGCATGTTCTTATTCATTGGTCCAGATATAATAACTCTTAAATGAGCCGTGAATGAAGTGCAAAGGGAAGAAAAAGATCCATGAAATATATAGTTGAATAAAGCACACAAGCAGCATGTTGATTTTATTTCCGCAATGTGTCCTACGGTGCAAGAGGGACAAAGACATACAATTTTTTTTTTTTGATTGATTTATTTATGGACGCTCTTTAACATCTCAGGTCATCAGCGTCCCATTCTGGGCGTGAAATGGCCAACAAATTTTGTTCAGAGGCCTCTCTTTCAGACTTGAGGTTCTTTTTCGTGCCGTAAATGTACGACACGGGACCCACGGCTTTACTTCCCTTCGGAAGGAAGCCATATTTAGGATTTTTACGCGCGAAAAAATCCATCGGTCCCGGCCGGGTTCGAACCCGCGTTCTTGGGTGTAGGAGGCAAGTATGGTAACCACTACACCACCAGGACCGACAAGAGACAAACAATGAGCAACAGTCAGAAACCGTGATACGGATAACATCGTAAGCATTCGCTGACACGAACCGCGCGGACTCGTGAGTGGGAGGTCTGGGGTTTGATTCCCACTAGGACATCCTCCCTGACTGGGTTTTTTCCCCTGGTTTTCCTCAGTTCTCATAAATGGCAAATGCTGGGAAGGTACCCTAAACATAGACCCGGAACGCTTCCTTCCTTAAAAAAAATTACTCTTTCCCATTTTATCATTTCATTTCATTTCATTTGTCTTTAGTTTCCACCGCCTGTGGTGCCTCAGTAGTAAAAATGGGCGTCAAATATTATTAAAAAAATCGCTGACGCTGGGTTCACAATGCCGCCCTCAATCTCATGTTCAAGTTATGTCATTAACAGGAATGCGTTTTCTCAAACAGTGTGCTCTGATGGCTAAGCGGACAAAAGCACGTGCCTGTAATAACCAGGTATGTTCACATCTTCGTTATGTATATATTGCCTGTTAATTTTTGCAAGTAAAATAATTTAAACACATCATTATATGTTATATAATAATGATGATGACGAAGATAATAAAAATAATAATAATAACAATAACAATATATTATACAGGGATTTCCATATTCTTGCTCACCCAAAATAAGTAGTTTTAAAAAACGCTTGTTTGAAACAATTTTTCATTTGAAGCATCAGAAAAAAATTATTTTGGGTAAGCAAAATAAATGGGGCACCATGTAAATTATATATATTTTAATGGACAACATATATTTGAATTTTAACAAATTTATACTCTTACACAAAAAGTAAATTAATCATCTTAATTTTATATAAATTCCAAATTATTAATTTTCTAAAGTGAAAACTAAATGTTTGTGAACATAAACGGTATAAAATAATTAAGCCTTTGCAATCGGAAGTTACATTACCATGAGCATATTTAACATTTTTACTTGCGAAAATTATCAAATAGAACAATTTACATATGGGTAGGATTTATTGTATGTAAACATTAATTTTCTTTGTAATTGTAAAGTTTATCCTGTTTTATCCTTAGAGAATGCAACTTTCTTACAGAACTCTGGATTAAGTTCACCCTGATGAAGATGAGTCGGAAAAAATGTATGAAGAGAAAGAACATAACAGTCATTGAAATGTATGCGGTAACAAACATTGGCAATAATGTGTCTCATTGGTAAACTAAATGGAAATGGCTTTGGAATTGAAAACTTGTAAAGTAATGTAACATGAATATTTTAAAGCATGGTTAGCATTTGTATAGAAATTGAAGTCAGGAGTTTGGAACAACTGCTTCACACGTAGAGTAGTGTGGAGCAAAAGTACGTGATAGGTAAGAGTACTCACAAGGGATATTTATAAGAAACCACCTTGCAGTTGGCAGCACTATATTACTGTTGGATAGTTAACATGGCCGATAGCTTCTCTTCTTAGTTTCGTCGCGCAAATATATTTCACATTTACACTATAAGGTAAGATTGAATATTACATATCTTGATGTTATTTTTAGCAGTTTTGGAAATGTGTTTGTCCTATGTAAAATCTAAAATCAGTACTATAGTACTACGCCAATAAATAGGCCATTTTCTGTAATAACATGTCTTATCTTGGTCATTGAATGAACCTAAGTACAGATGGCAGCACAACTGGGAAATGTGTAAGAAGACAATGGGGTTGGGCAAAAGTACTCATGCTTACTTTTACCCCACTCTTGTATTTGTATATCAAATGTGTATGTGCAATTGCAGCGCTAAACATTTGCTAATTAGCTAATTTCTCTGATAATTCTTGTAATTAAATTCGTAATTTGGATAAAAGTATTTGGAACTTTAACATAAGTGTAGTTATGCTTAACACAAGATGTGGGTTATTTTATCAAAATAATTGCGGAGTATTCTGTATTTGAAATGTATGTGCAAATTTCAAGACATATCAAGTAAAAGTGAGCGAAAACATTATAATGAAGCTATGCTTGAGATCGCAAAGCAGAAGTTGAAGGAGGGCTTTTCGAAAAGGAATGTTGCACAGCAGCTAGGTATCTCAGAAGGACCACTAAGAAAATGACTTGAACGGGTACACAGTCCTTAACTTTATTGCATAAATATTTGACAATATTATAATATAATAGCTAATAACATTATCACACAACAAACAGTTATAGCTGTATTCTAATTTAAAATATAATTAAAACATATATCGCACCTTCCGTTCAGACAGATCGTTCTTCAAGTCATTAAAAGACCTGTATTCTGCAATGTGTGACAAATGGTTACTAAATAACCCAGGACGCGTCATAACGCAATTTCAAATTGCAGAATTATTTGGTGAAGCCTATGAAAAATGTGCTACAATTGGGAAGGATATAAGGAGTGCCGGATTTTTTCAGTGAATAGGCACACATTTTCAGAGGGAGATTTTCTGCTCAGTTATGTCACAGATCAAGAGCCCTCAGCCGTTACTCAGAGCAGGCAACAGACAGTGAGGAGCAGTTTTCAGTTGTCAGGAACAAAATCTCCCATGAGACTATATAACCTTCCCCTCAAGGAAATGACTTCACCTAAAACAAAAATTTTAAGGCCAAGGCTTTCCATTGCTAAAAAGGAAAGACCAACAACAAATAAGGAAGAGAAGTCAACGATTAGAAATGCTGACCAGCTCACCCTTTAAAAGGAAGTTGGAAATGAATCAAGCCATTAAATCATCCAGTGCCTCAAAGCGGGTCAAGTGTAATTTAACAAAATCACATGACAATATGAGGTAAAAAAAACAAAAAACAAAAAAACAAATGCCATTCAACGACACCTAAAGCTTCAATTTCAACTTTGAGAGACAAATTCCACTGTCACTGTGGAGGCTAAGGGACGTTGAGATGGCCGAGCCGAAGGATGCGAGAATAGGTTGGTCACTTAACGTCGAGTTCTTTCTAACAAAGAATGTATTTACAGAAGAGTAATAACAAAGATTGCAAATAGCTGACAAGGCAATAAAGAAGATATCTGAGAGTTTCTAAGTCCCGAAGAAGCCTCTAAGACGTGTTGCGCAGCAAGTGGGTGTTTCAAAAACTTCTGTTCATAGAGATGCTAAGGTATTAAAATTGAAACCCTATGGAGTGTCTATAGTTCATCAATTACATTAATTACATCCTCCTGACGACGAAAAACAAGCAATTTTCTGTAGCTGGATTTTACAGATTAAGGTAATGCTTAACCATATTTAATAATTTTCTTAAATGAGGCATGGTTTCATTTAAACAGGAACAATTCCCTCACCATGGATGAACTTAAGGATAATATAAGAACAGAAAGTATGAACATTACGCAAGAAGAACTTATGCGTATGAATGGAAATTTCATCCGAAGATGCCAGGAATGTCTGAATGCAGATAGACACTACTTTCAACACCAACTATAACGGGGTTAGTAGTCATTATAGTGCATGTTACTATTAGTCACGAGTAAGTAACGTTGGAGTTTTAGAACGGAAAAAATTCCTAGACAGTTCACGGAGCACGCAATCCGCGGCCAGACGCGCTATATTGTATTATATTACATCACATACATATATTACATTATATTATTATTTTATATTACATTATATTAACATATTACATTACATTTTATGTAAGGAAGTATGAGCATCTGCACGAATAAACAGACACAACGTTCATGTATTAAAATATTAAAGTTGCGGTTGCTTCACTGAATGCGTGTTGAAACAGGATTTTTAAGGTGTGTATTGAATAAATAGTGAAAATGACTTGTGAAGGTAATTACTGAATTATTATTGATCGGGTAGGAGTTTTGGTATTCGGAGGAGAGGAAGCAGATTTATCTTATAGGGTTCTCTCAGGGGGTGTATGGGGGATGCAGGCGATGGATTGTTGAGTGCAGGGAATTGACCACCTCGTAACCTCCTCTGCAGATCCCGTCTTCCTCTTCTCTACTCCAAACTTCACACCTCGTTCCCGCTTTTATTAATTACGAAGGGAAAATTCCTTCGCTGCCCTGGCTACAATGAGAAGTCTAGTGCATTTTGGGAGACGCCTGGGCGCTCCTCGGGTAAAAGAATTGGAGGGACGTGTCCATGAAAAGCATTGAATTAATAATAAATCGCTAATATATGGCTCTTTATTTAACCTCTTTAATTTGGAGAAAAACTAGGGCAACCACTGAGACACCAGGCTGCTTCAAATGATATCTCACTTAACAAGAGAGCGAAGTCAAAACGAGGTAATGAAAAACTGAGCGGAGCACGATCGGTGTAAACACTTGCGGAGAATTGTGAATTGCCCTAACTCTCGACGAGAATTGTGAACTGAACTGACCCTAACTCCCGGCGTTTCCACAATTTTATTTCACTTCTGTCAGGCGGTTTCATGAGGCCGCGAGCATCTGATTTCGCTAGAATTTAAACATCCTGGTCGCTATTCTTCTCTTCGCATTGGTGACTTGATTTCGCACTTTTCTCGGCCTTTGTCACTTATAGCTTGAGTTCTCTGACCTAACTCTACGCAATGGATTCAATAGGAGCTGTTTACATGTCCTTGAGGAAGAAACGGGGGTCGAGTGGGACAAAGGTTAACGGTTCAGAAGAGAAATCTGCTTTCCCCCTGCGTAGTCTTTAGAAAAATCCTCCAAAGTTTTACGGTCTTGGGTCGGGTGTAAGTCATAAACCATTACATCACTGTACAGTTTTGCACTCCCCTCGACAATTTTGTACAAAGCAACTTTTCGCTTTATCCAACAAGGAAACTATGAATACTACAATCTTATGAGAATTGTAAATTGGTTCGTTTATATATGTATACTGAATTTTATACCATTGCTTATAATTGTTTTGTTTTAAGGGGTAGGGGAAATTCCTCTTTCAGTGTACAATTACATATTTATATGAAAGTTAAAGAAATATATAATAGTCAGGACCCAATTAAATTCAGTTTCCACGTTTGACACAATGTTTTTACTACTGTGAACGGAATATCAATGGCTATTGAGTATAAAGGGGAGCTAAGAGGGTTAAAAAAAGGGAAGGAGATTTCAACGGTAAGGGTTCTACGCATGTTTACATATAAGCATATGAAATTATTTACAGAATATGTGTGATGTAAGTATATTTGTGTATTTGGTGTGCTTGTATATATATACCGAGGGTGCCAAAAATGTAAATACACCTTCACAGTAGATATCCCTTTAATATACGTCAAAGTTGGTCCGAAAAAAAGAGTAATATGTAGTATGATGTTCTGTAAACGGATGTGCCTCAAATACATTATGATAGCGTTTGCTACGTGACAGGTAAATCAACAATGAACAAATGAAGCCAGGATTATCGTAAATCAACAATGAACAAATGAAGCTAAGATTATCGTATGGTGTTCTGTAAACAGATGTGAATCACATTGCGTAATGTTAGCGTTGCTACAACAAAATGGAGCCAAGATTATGGTTTGAACAGCGGAAAGCAATTTTGAAATGGTATTAGAAAACCGAGAATGTTGTTGTTCAAAGGCAATGGATACGTATGTACAGAACAGAACCGCGAGTAACAATTGCACGCATTCGAGACAAAGACTCATGGTACCGTATGCGATGAACACAAGATGGGATCTGGGACACCTCGCACAGCAACAAGTCCCGCGTCCTCAGCTATGGTTCAACGTACTTAGCAGTTTATCAACGCCAATGGGGGCTTTTGAGCAACTGTTGTAACTGTAAAAGTCTAAGATGATAAGTGCTCATCATTTTCTGTTGTGTGAATTCAATTTTGTTATGTTAGCAGTTTTTTCTTTGCTGAAGTGTGTATACATTTTGGCACCCCCCCTCTCTCTCCCTATATATATATATATATATAGTACTTACTTGTACTTACATTTGTATACTTGTAAACCTGCCATAATAAAAGTCTACAACCACCACATTACAGGCGGTGGACACTGATGATATACAAAATAAAATTAAAACTTTATATAGTTTTTTTTAAGCAAGGATAACGGTCTGGGCCTAATTACGCAACACATGCTACATTGCACTTCATTTTGTTGAAAACTATTAAGACAACGAAGTACACATATGTTGAACGCGTATCCGTCTTATGAAGAAAATGTCCATTTTTTGTCCATGTGATCAATGTATCCCATTTTCTACTATGGGTTTGAACTCATAGAACATCCTGAAAGCTAATGACAAAGTACAATATGAACATGATCAATTAAGAAACGGATTTTCAGGAAATGACCATGATATAATTTAATAATAAATTATCCAAATTTAGTAATATCTTCTTTATCCTGAATAAATTGTAAACTTTATTCAGAGATCTATTTAAAAAATACCAGTTTAAATGTAGAAGCAAAGGTCTTTATATTAAAATCAAAACATCTCCTGAGTTTCATTTTTCGTAACCAGGTTCAGTATTTATAAATGTACCATGCAGACGAAGTTTCGGTGCGATATTTTACTTCCGAAAGCTTACATGCTTTGTTATATTACAAGTGTTCCTGCCCATATATTAAAGAGTAAATTTTTCTCTCTGTTAGACAATGTGTATTGAACAGTACTAAGTGTTTAAATACAATTTTTTAAGGAAGTGGTATTTTAATGGTGGTAGATATATAACTGAGATATATTCGTCCATAATTAATGCAGAAATTGTTTCTGCACCAAATTATATTATAGTGAGTGAGTGTCTCATTAAATTTGTGTACACGTGGACAGTCAATAAGACACTTTTATTATAAGATGAGTAATGTTGAATGTAAATATCGAATTTAAGCCAATGGCCAGGTAACAATAGTTTTTACTTTTTAATCCATTTATTTTAGTAAAATATAAAGCTCCTGTGTTTACCAGATGTTTTAGCGCAGTCTATCCTGTCGTGACGTTGATTTAAACAAACACATTTTTCTGCAGTACGAAACTGACATAACCATAAATTTCAATTTTCACTTACAAACTCATTGCAATAAGATGGACACCATGAGGAATTGTGTGTGATTTTTTCCATTAATTTCCTCGAAATGTTAAAGCCGTGAGAAATCGAACGCAATATGCAGACATTCTCCTCAGCAATTGCATGCTGTTTCATATCTAAATAAAGTGGTCATTTAAAATTTGAATATTCAAACAATTTCAGAACTCTTCAAAAATGGCTAAATATTTTTGATAACATAATGATCCATAAGCGAGTCATTTCCATTTTTTAACGTCTGGGAAGAAACGTGCACCCTCGTTTATTGCGTAAAAGTTTGCATACAGACATTTTACCATATGGTGGGTTTTAGGAATGCACATATAGGAATGAACTCGTTTTTAAGGTGGAGTGTGTTTGTTATAAATTAATCAAATGCGTGTATTTGTTATCTGCACATTACTCTAAAGGCAATAATGGTAAATACAAATAAAAATAAACATTATGGTTAAGGAATGTTCATGTATACACATTTCGGAAATTTTCAGACAATTTAACGTTACAGATTTTGGTAAATTTTGATATTAATTATTTAAGAATTTGTGCTAGTTTTCCACTGATGTCACATATTACACAAACACACGTTGTTGCACATAAAGTGATTGCGCTACCTATTTTATTACGTTTTAATAATATTTCAGTACTGTATAAGTGTGTTTTTCAGAATAGAGGCACAGGATAGACTTAAAATTAAAGTTAATTTGTACATTTTTAAAATAAAATGGGCATGCATCTATTATTTTTAGATAATTTTGACACCTAAATTTGACTCGTCGCTACCGGTTCCGACTATAACGATTATCATACTATAGAAGGTTTACAATGGCCTTGAGAAAGATTTGTCAACATATACTATGCTGAAAACCGAAAGAATAATTTGTAAACGAAGAATGGACACGATTATTCTTATAGTAAATTAGTAGTTAAATACATTCTTCTATGCAGTTACCTATAAGGGAATGTGCACATTTCAAAATAAATCGAATCAAAGAAAAAAGTAATTTTTATTTGAACTTTCTTCATAGTTCGAAACTTAGTGTTGTTTAATCCGCAGGTTACTTTATTCATCATGAAGTTCTGCTCTGAATTCCTCAGGACGGAAATGGTAGTACAGTACGTGCTTAACCGCCTGTGGTGCCTCAGTAGTGAAAACAGGCGTTAAACACTACAACCCATAGAACATCCTATAAGCTAATCACTAGGTATACAGGGAATATGTTGCATAAGAAAGGGATTTTCATAAAATGGCCATAACATAGTTTCATTACAAAATGTCAAAATGTGGTAGTATCTGTTCTATCCTGAATATTTGTATACTTCATTCAAAAAAAAAGGGTTAAATATAGAAGCAAAGATCTTGTCTAAAGTAAATGAAACATCACAACATTTCCTGAGTTTCATGTTTCGTAACCATTGATCGGTATGGCAATGAACGTAGAAGTAAATATGACTCAATGTCATATTTTAGGTCCGTAAGCTTGTATTTGTATATGTAAAAGAGCTAACGTTTCTCTCTATTGATTGACGTTTTGTCAAACCCAACAAATGTTTAAAAATTATTCCTTTATGACAATAGTACTTTATTGCTAGAAGTTATATAATTGGGATATATTGGGTTATGATTAATGCAGAAAGGGTTTCTGCGTAAATAAACAGCAACAAAAATAATATTATGCTGTGAATGTTTTCTTAAAGTGTGTGTACAAATATAGAGTTAATAGGTGCTCTTATGATATATAAGTATGTAAATATCGATATCATTTACTGTATATATCAGTAGTAATGAAATATAATGTTTTATTTTGTTTTATTTTTTATTCATTGTTCAAAGCTTCGTGCGGTTTCATCTCCAGGTAACCCAATTCATCATGAATAGTGCTTTCAGTTAATTCTTCACGACGGAAACAGCACTTCAATACATGCTTGTACAGATAAAGTGAGGTGGGTTTTGAATTTATCTACTTGCATTTTAAAAAGCATTTAGATCATTCATTCATTCATTCATTCATTCATTCAGTTGTACCTAAAAAAATCGCATCATCTTCAGAACAATAAGTCTGCTACAGAAAAATTCTAGGATTCGCACAACAAAAATATACCTGTATCAGAATCAGTAATTCTTTAGACTGGTTCACTCGGGATGTTGCTATTCCGCAAGTCTTCAACACACAAATAAGTACTGATGCTTTAAACGTTACTAAATTCTAAAACAGTAATTACGCAGCACATATCATATGACACTTTTTTTTTTAATACTGTTAGTCCACGAAGTGCACATATCTGTATGCCCCGTGTTTTTGCAGTATTTGCTGATATGGGTTTGAATTAACAACATCATAATAACTTATCAAAAAGTACACTAGGAGTAAGTTAAATGAGAAACGCATTTTCAGTCATATGGCCTTAACTTAGTTTCATTAAAAAATCTACGAATGTGGATATAACTGCTCTGTCCTGCATAATCTTTAACGTTAATTGATAGACTCATCTGAAACAATAAAACGAACAAACATAGAAGCAAAGATTTTGTCAAATATTAATGATACCTCACAACATCTTCTAAAATTCATGTTTCGTAATCAGGATCAGTATGAACTGTATCATGTAGACGAAGTAAGTATGGTACCATGTGATAATTTATTGCCAAAAGCATGTATTTTTTGTTATATTGCAACTGTTCCTGCCGACATGTTAAAGAGTTAAGTTTTCTCTCTTTTGAATAATATATGTTCTTTTTTCAAACAGTGTTTAACGCCCGTTTTTACTACTAAGGCACCGCATGAGGTAATGTTTATTCAATATTACCAAATGCTTAAATATGAATTGACATGACAGTAGCACTTTATTGGTGATAGATATATAATTATGATATATTCTGTTCTATAATTAATGCAGAAATAGTTTCTGCGTTAATAAACCCACACAAAAGTTATATTTTAGTGGGTGAGTGCCTAATTAAATTTGTGTACATGTGGACAGTCAATAAGATACTTTTATTTTATAATAAGTAATTTTGAACGTACATCTCGAATTTAAGTCAATGGCCGTGTAACAGAATTGGTTTTTACTTTTTTAATGCATTTATTTTGGTAAATGTAAAGATTAATTTGGCAGATGTTTTATTAGAGTGTATCCTGTCGTGACATTGACTTAAACAGACACCTTTTCTGCAGTACGAAGCTAGTATAATTATAAACTTCAATTTTCACTTAACAAACTTGTTGCAATAAGATGGACACCATGGAGAATTGTGATTTTTCCCCATTAGTTTCCTTGAGTTGTTCAAGCCGTGTGAAATCGAAAGTATAATGCATACTTTCTCCTCAGCAATTGCATCCAGTTTCATGTCTAAATAAAGTTGTAACTTAAAGTTTGAACACTCAACTACTTTCAGAACATTTCAAAATATTCCCTATTCATACGTTTTCCGTATCTAACTGTTGCAAAGTTTTCTGCACTTTGAAATGTCACGATCCTTTCCACTTACATTTCTCTTCGACATTGAAACAATCTTTAATAACACCTCTCTCTTCCAATGTGGTAATTTTATATATGTATTTCACAATTCTTGTAATAATTTATCTTGGTGAAATGCCTACCTAATTCTAGTTGAGATACACAATTTGGTGATGCTATCGGTAGTAGACCTAAGAACAGTTTTCAAAACTTATATTTATTTTATCAATATCTTTCCATGACTGCTCTACACCTTATATTTCCACCACATATGACATTTTGACTTCTACTGTGGTTGTGTGAATTCTTTCAAGCCAATTTACTCTTATATCTGGAATTTTTTCAAACTTCGCATTTGATACTTCTAGCTGGTTTTCTTTTAGCTATTGCCTGTTTCTTCTGTTCATTCCTACTTGTATAAGAGCTTAATCTTGTCCCTACATAATTCAATTTCCTTACTATCTCTGTTTCTCTCCCATTTAACTGTCATTTATTATCCTTTCTCAATTTAAACTTCTTTTAAAAACCTTGCTCTTTCATTTCTTTTCATTTAATTTCAATCCCAGTTGGTTACAAAAACTATTCACTACTTCAATTGCCCTTCTCAATCCTCCTCCACGATGTAATTACTAAATCACCTGGAAAAAGCAACCCTGGAATTTCTTTAATATTTATTACTAATAAATGTATCGTTTCTCTTTGAATCTCATGTAGAATATCATCAATGTAGAGAATGATTGAACTTAATTTAAAGTCTTGCCTTACTCGTGTTTTACATTGCATATAATCCGTTATTTTATTACCTGAAAATCTGATACAAAATAGGTTCTCACTATATATGTTTTGTACTAGTTTTATAACGTAACGTATTGCTTACATCTTTTCTTTTTTAACTTTAACCACAATTCTTCTCTATTTGTGGTATCAAATCCTTCTCAAAATCTATAAATATGGTTTAAATCCTTTTCTTTTTTGTTTCCTAAATATTTATTCACAGTTGTCTTTATTATGAACACATTATCCGATGTTCTCCTCCCTGCTCTGAAACCTGTTTGAAACTCGAATTTCTTCTTAACACATTTCTGTAATCGACTTGCTAGAATTCTAATAAAAGCCTTTTCTAAAATCGAAAGAAGAAATACTCCTATAACTAAATGGATTATTTACATACCCTTTCTTTTACATATGGCCACTATCACGCTCATTCTGCAAATCTCCCTTAATTCCATTATTTTATTAAACAATTTAATCACTGTTTTTCTTCTAGCATTTTCTTCAGCCAAAAAAATTCCAAAATTTTCCCAAATACCATTAGTACCACTTGTTTTCTTCACCTTTAACCTCTTAATTTGATCATAGAATCCTGCATCCTCAATTTCCATATCTAAGTAATCAATAACTTCCTGGTTTCCCAAGAAATCTATTCTACTCTAATTACATTTTCCTTCCTAATATTATGCCTTACTTACAAAGAAATATATAATATAATAAATTATGATAAAGGTGACCCTCTGCAAATAACGGAAATGTGTACCACTCGATGGGTTTCTAATCAACCAGTTGTCAATAGAATTATAGAATAGTAACGTGAATTGACTTTACATTTTGATCTCGCAAGACATCAGAATAATTACACAACATGTACAAGGAACCCATTAATTAGATCTATTTGTACTGCTTAAAAGCAATTCTAAACGTAGTTCAAAGAGTAAATAAACTCTTTGAGTCAAAAAGTAATGATCCTACAAAATTATTGGAAACATTAGCACAATTAGTTTATTCTATAAGTGGTAAGATTTTAAACATCTGTTGCATAATTAACACCCTAAAATTTCACATAGACGATCATGTTGAGCCTGTGCTGTATCTTGGGTATTCAATAGAAAATGAGCTGGAAAGTTCCAATATGTCGGAAAATATCAAGACAATTTACCTGAAAGCGTGTAAATTTCACCATAAATATCGTCAAAAAATTGGTACCAGGCTTCCTGATAATATAGCAGTTTTGAAGAAAATGTCTGTGTTTAGTGTTAACGAGCCTTTAAAATCAGTTAAACAGCCAGTTCAGCAGAAAAACTTGACCGAGCTATTGAAATCCATAGTCCCCCACAATGACGTGAGCTACCGAGCGGCCTTCAATGTCGCAAGTTTCATCAATAAAGATAAAGCTCTTATTGTGTTGGATAATTTGTCTAATTGTTCTTATGTTGTCATGGCAATGATTTAATTTACTATTAAAGTAATGTCACTGTGAATTGTTTGGCTAGTGTAGTGTTTCAGGAAGCCCCTTAGTTCTGCATTACTTGTTTACTTAGAGGGATATTCATTGAAAAAAGAACGCCTCAAGGTTCTTTGAAAAATGCTGATTTGCTGCAGCTTGTATCAAGTAACTGCTAATGCTTTCTTTTTGGCACCATTCTCGACAGCATATATGTGTTTATCGCGTCTGATGTGCTACTGTATTGTGAATATCGTTTTTGCTGCCAATTTAACTTTGCACATTAATATCAAATCATCAGTAGCAAGCACGTCTTCAGCAAATTAAGAAACCATTTGACTTAAATTATACTTTTACAGGTTTTACTTTCGGTAGTTTTAGAGCGCAACTGAACAGCAACTAAAACGGACCCTACAGTACCAGCTGATTTGCAAGTCACAAAATTAACTGTTTTCCTAGGTTTTTTATTATTTGTCTGAAAGTGGGGGAAAGAAAGACAATAGAACGCCAGAACAGTCTCGAGTCGTCCTACGTACGGGTGTTAAAGGCCACAGTACTTGTCTAAGTTTATTAGGCGAGAATTCCTTGGATGTGTCGTAGGTTAAGCATTTTGGCCACCCATCCATGTAATGACCAGGGTCAATGCTGCTTAACCTGGTAGAGCATTATTGGCCACCCATCCAAGCGGTGACCAATGCCAATGGTATAGTCACCACTCTTCCAGGCGGTGTGATTCATAATTATCTACCCAGGATGTCTTTTGGGAGTCTGTATGACGGGCGACGCCTAGTAGCTCTGTGATCATATTGACCGAGGAGACGCGCCAGCTGGTTCGGGTGAGTTTATCATACAATGTCTTTGTTCTCTTATGAATGACATGGGCAATGTATGGAACCCCGGATTGTTCACGGAGAATGTTCGATGGAAACCTGCACAATTCCTCGCTATGGTCATATCTTTTTGGTAATCCTAACGCGCACCTCTTGTGCACGAAGAAAACAAACAAGTACAAAGATTATCCTGCGAACTATGCAGAATGTTTCCGAGTTGATAATACAAACTTTGTTTTGAAGCGCTTAACCCCAACAGAAATGCAAAAGGAGTTAGATTCCACATTAAAGGATTCTTCCCTTTTGTTTTACGACGGTTAAAAAGTGAGCTGTTGAATTTAAGCATATTCGATGGATTTGGCCCCCAGAGTTTCCTTTTTGTTTCCAAACCTGAAGAAATGGCTGGGTGGGCGAAGATTCACATCAAATGATGAGTTTCAAAATGCGGCAGACGCTCGTTTTTCACAATTGAACAAATTTTATTTTACTGAGGGTACTAAAAATTTGGAAAGTCATTGGATTATATATATATATATATATATATATATATATATATATATATATATAGAGAGAGAGAGAGAGAGAGAGAGGGGGGGGGGAGATTTACAAGGTGACTGTATATGAAAAAATAAAATATGTAATGCATAATAATGTATATGTCTATAAATGTAAAATAGTAATGGTAATGATGATGATTGGGGCCGTTCGTGGGGTATTAGCTGGTAGCAGTCCGCTCGCGGGAAGAGGTGTCGTCGATTAATTGTTTTTCTTTGAGTTCTGGGTTGGATGCCCCTTGTGTCGGGATCAGGAACCTTTATCTCAGGGAACTCTGGAATTTTGTGACTCGTCTGAGTCAGAGGGAAGGGAAGGAAATCTATAAAGTTACACGGAAACACTGGAGTTCTTATCTGACATCATTTATTTACATTTAACAGAATACTGGATTGTTCGCGTAAGCTTGGAAATGTGTTGAACTGACTGACTATTTTTCTTCTCCTACCGACTTCGCTCACTTTGATTTGGATTGTCTATTCTTTTGCCCGCTTATTTAAATTGACTCTTACAGTTTCGTTCTCCGACTATCCAACCTTTAGCTCTTAGCCTCGAATCCCGGACCGCTAACTTTTCCCTGCTGTAGAAGTCCAGCTGCTCTCTCTCTCTAAGTCTCACTGCTGTTGAAGTTCTGCTGCTCTCTCTCTCCAAGTCTCTCCTGTTCTGTCTCTCTAGGTCTCTCTCTCTCCAAGTCCCTCCTGTTCTGTGTCCCTTACATTATATATCAGATGTCAAGTTTATTGTTTATTAGGAACCTCCCATCGTGAAAATTAAATCCGCGAAATTTATGGAGCTCAGTTCGATTCTATCTGCGTTATTGGTCCTTTCTTAATATCTATAATTATGCAGGCTCGCTCCGATTCGTTCAATTTTGTAAGATTTCTATTGGTTGTGTGGGACCAATTTCTGGAAATACCTCTCACGTTATAATATTTCTAAGAACGGACATTCCTGCCCTAAATGTTGGGAAATTTTTATAATCTGACTTATCCTTTCACTTTTCTGTCCTTTCAAATTTGCTCACAATGAAACCTCGGCCATAAGTAAGGAACATCTATTTGTTTTGCAAAGTCATGTCAAAATCTGTCGACGTTTGAATGTTATTGTCATGAGGGGTTATAAACTTGAGCTGTCATCTGAGATTGACATTTGTTCCTTCTTCGAAAGAAATCCACCCGTAAAGTCATTAGTGCCTTTACCCTTAGTTATTGAAAGAATATGTTTCTCTGCTTTTGTCTGCGTCTCGGTAAATGGTTTTCTTTAAACCCTCTGAAAAGAGAATTGCCTCTTTTCAGGACATAACCCTTTTCCCCAAGGTCAAAACTTTTACCATTTCCAAGCTTAACGACCCGAACTGTTTTCCATTCACATAAATACACAATGGACCTTTATTACTGTTTAGCACAGGTGCTGTCTAATGACTACAAACTACATACATGTATCAGATGATCATATTTATGTTAATTATTACTAGCCTTAATTATAACAATGTTAGTTTAATCAAAGACGGCCTTTAATTCCGGCTACAACATGCCCCCATATTAAGGTTTATATATCGGAGGACATATAAATTTTAATATGTTGTTCCCGTGAGAAATTAAACCTTATTACTTATCATATATATTCTTGATCTTTTTAGGCTCTATGCTAGTCATATAGATACATCCAAATGTCAATGTGGTTTCCTAATACAACTTCTGGCCTTCTGAGCCTTCTAAATTATATTCTTACATAATTGGCTTTGTTGTTGTAATTTAGTCTTTCATAGAAACGCGATTCTTCATCAATATTTTACCTAATATTTGCATCATTGTCCTTTATATTTGCTAAATTATGTTTGTCTATACACACACTGTTGATTCGTTCAAGTTATTACACTTTCTGTATTTATACATGTATATATGCACTTTTATTCAGGTTTTATTACTTTGACTTCAGTTATTTCTCTGATTTCACGACACTTCCTATCCATTTTAACACTTCATATTTACCACTATAATTATTATTTAGCACTGCACTTTATATTTGTCACTATCTTCCATTATACTGCATTGAATTTTCTAGGAAAACCTATATACAATAATATACATATATCTTATTCTTACAGACTAACATGCAGGTGCTCAGTTCCGGGTTAACCAATTATTACTCTAAATGAACCTCATGACACAACAAGGTTAAAAAAAAAAGCATTAATTTTACATAGTTTAGGTAACATTTATCAATAGGATTAGTTTCCTTTCGCCTCGCCCAACGTTTTGTACGGCCGGAGTATTTGTTTATGGTACCTGCCTAATATTCTCTTAGTCTTTGGATCAATCAATTCATATGTGTGATCCCCGAACTGTTTTCCGATCTCATATGGGCCTCTGTATATTAATTCCATCCTGTTATAGCGCTTCCGAAGTGAGCTTGATACCTTTTTGTCCTTCACAAGTACAAGATCTCCAATCTTTGGACTCCATTTTGATTTTCTTCTTTTGACTTTCGCTAGTCGCTTTTCGGCTTTTCGCCTCATCTTTTGATACATGCTTCGGAATATCTGCTCTTCGGTCCTCGGCTCTATTTCTGAAGGGATCGACGTTGGTAGTCCTGGTACCATAGACTCGGGCTCGGATCTCATTAGTGCTTTAACCGGGGCTATTTGCGTGGTTGGGTTTACGGAATGGTTCATTACCCTTTCTATAATGGGGCAATATTTCACCCAGTCTGTATGTTGTTTATGACATAGAATTCGAAAATATGTTGATACCTCCTTTATCGCTCTCTCTGTTGGATTTCCCTGCGGAAAGTATGACGATGAGTGGTAAAGCTTTATGCCTAATTGTTCGAGCGTTTCTCTGAATATCTTACTTCTGAAGACAGTTGCATTATCCGACAAAATGGCGGACATAACTCCATAATTTCTTATGTAATCATTCGTGATTTTATTAAGGCAGGCTCTACTCGTGATGGATTTTAGAGGGTATATTTTTACGAATTTTGTGAAAATGTCGTATAACACTAGCACATATCTATATCCGAACTGTCCGCGAGGCATTTCTCCATGTATGTTGAGGGTTACAAGGGCTCGGGGTAGTTCCCTTAGTATGGTCTTAGGCTCGATATCAAACTTGCAGTTGAATGGTTTTGCTTTCTGGCATAACTCACACGCAGCAATTATTCTTCTGACCTTCTTAGCGAGATGCTTAACGTAGAAATTCTCTGCTATATTGATGCATACTCGTTCCGTACCTGAATGTAGCATTGACGAATGAAAGGCATTTATCAACTTATTCGTCATCGCCTGTGGAATTATAGGTTTCCACCTCTGCTCTTCCTTCCCATGTAATTTATATAGTATATTATTTCTCTTAGCTACGGTGCCTGAAGTGTTGCTGTCGAGTTCTGGTACCTCGGTTAATAATTTTTTTAGCTCGCTATCTTCAGCCTGCAGTTTCGCTAGGTCTCTAAAGTCTTTACTAATGGATTTTTCCAAACTTTGGTCTAATTTCATAATAGTGATTTCATAATCCGGACTTTTGAGGGCTTCGGGCATACTTTCTCGATGTTTTAATCTAGACAGCGTATCGCTAAATATATTATCTTTTCCTGGAACGTGTTCTATAGTTAGATCGTAAGCCATAATTTCGTGTATGTATCTAGAGATTCTGGAACTAGTTAATTTACATTTGTGAATGAACGAAAGACTTATATGATCTGTTCTCAATATTACTTTCTGGTGGAAGATATAGTTTCTCAATTTTTGGAGCGCAAAATATACTGCCGCTATTTCTAATTCAGTAACACATGATTGTGATTCGTATCTAGAACATCCTCTAGACGCTGTCGCTATGATATGTTGTGTTTCATCCTCATGTTCTTGTAGTAATACAGCTCCAAAACCCTTGCTGGATGCATCGGTGTAAACGACGTAAGGAAGGTCATTTCTTGGTCTTTCTAATAAAATTGCGTTCTGAAATAGCTTTTTAATATCATCAAACGCCGTTTGCTCGGTTTCTGTCCACCGCCATTTTGTTTCTTTCCTCAAAAGCGCCCGTAGAGGGTCTGCTACGGTTGCATAATTAACTAGAAACCGAGTTTGATATTGGAGAATACCCAGAAACCGTCTAAGTTGTTTTACATTCAATGGTCTTTGGATCTCCAATATTCCCTCTACTTTAGCGGGGTTGGGTTTGATTCCCTGCTCGGAAATTAAGAATCCTAAAAACTCTGTCTCTTTCCTGAAGAAGGCAGTTTTCTCTAATCTGACGGTCATTCCGCTCTCTCGTAATTTTGATAGTATCTGATCAATGTGATTTAGGTGATTTTCTATGTCGTCTCCAAAAATAATAAAATCGTCTACATATTGGACGGCATACTCTTTAGTAGAATCCTTAAATATTTCATATAACGCCCTAAGCAATGCGGCACCACTCGATGACAGGCCAAATGCGCACCTGGTGAAATGATATGTACGTCCATTATGAATAAAAGCCGTGAATTTTCTTACTCTTTCGTCCAAGGGTATCTGCCAGAATGAGGCAGTTAAATCCAGGCTAGATAAGTACCTTCCACTTGTTAGACGAGTCAACAGATGATCAATCCCTTCAACGCGAAAACTGTCCCTTGTCACGTGACGGTTCAATCTTCTCGCATCAACTGTTAATCTTAATTTTCCGTTATTTTTCTGGACCCAACACAACGGATTGATATAGCAGGAATCGGACACTTCTATTATGCCATCTTGAATCATGGAATTTATGATCTCGTCCGCCTGGTCCCTAATAGATATGGGAATCGGTCTGTGTTTATGTGTATATGGGGAAATATTAGTTACTTCGAAATAATGAGTATATTTATTACATTTACCGGGGTGTTCAGAAAATACTTCCCAATTCTTTACTAAGATTTCTTCTAGCCGCCTTCTCTGTGTTGTATTCAAACCGCACGCCTCTCTCACTTTCATTCGTAAAACTTCCATTGTTTCGCCCTGACTGCCTAATCTCAAGCTATTAAGTTTTCCTTCCTCCTTTCTCCGAGTTGCTACGTTGGCTCCGTTCATACTGTCCTTGCAATCATTACAAAAAATCATCGGATGACTACACAGGTTTTTATAATCAACTGTGAACGATTGGTTCTCTTCATCTATTTTAATCACAGCATTTGCGATACCAATATCTATTCTTTCCACGAAAAATATCTCATCTACCACTTCTTGTTCATCATGTGACATTATAATTTCGTTTTGATCTCTCTCTTCGTGAAATTTCGCTGAGATTAGCTCCTCTGAGTTTCGTATCGCTAGAATCCTTTGTTCAAAATTAAGAATGGCCTTCCAACTGTATAATGTATCGCATCCTATGATGACCTCGGTAGTTAACCTTGGAACAACAAGAAACATCACCTCGAAAACACGACCTAGTAACTGGATGTTTACCATAGCTTGATAATTTACCCTCTCCTTACGTTTGCCTACTGCAACAGAGCAATAAACATCACAAATTGGCAGACACATCATCTTTACTTTGTTCATGATAAGTTTTTCGTAGAAAGTAGAGCTGCACACTGTGTTAGTGGCTCCCGAGTCAAGTAAAGCAAGTGTATGAATATTCCCGATCTGTATATTAATTTTAGGTGTTTCTACATGTTCCTCCTTTGAATTTTGACTTGTTGAAGTTTCGTTTTCCTTTGTTAATAAATTAGTGTGACCCGTTCTCTGTCCCACCAGCATGTCTTCCGGTAAGTTAGAAGTTCGTTCCAATCCTACATGGGTCTCTGTGGACTGACTGGTAAGTTTCCCTGGTCTCGCTCGACGGTTTGGTTACCCATACTTCTTCCATTTTCGTTCTGATCGTTTGGTGACCTCGACCTCACATATTCATTAGTATCCACAGTTCTCGATCTCCGGTCTTCTGGGTTCCTCCATTGATTTTGGTTATTCCTTCCGTACCATGGAGTTTGTTGACGCCAGGTCCTGATATTTCTACTCCATCTTCTTGGCGGTTCGTTTTGATTTCTATAGCTTTGATATGGCAGTGTTCTGCTCGAGTATTCCATCGGCATCCGTCCTCCAGGAATTGTCTGAAGTGCGTTGATTTGAGGTCGTCGGAAATTTTGATTCTCTCCATTATTTCTTAATCTGTTGGACCTTGCCCCGTTCCCGTGAGAAGAATATCTAGCTGGACGGAAGTCATTTCTGTAATTGTCATATCGATTTTCTTCCCTTCTGTTTCCATGGTAGTCGTTCCTTTGGAGGTCAAAAGCAGTTAAAAGCTCAATCATTTCTGAACACGTTGTGGGCTTGGCCACAATCAGGTGATTTCTGATGTGTTCAGGAAAATGTCCAGATACCAATGTCATCAATTCTCTATCAGTTAGTGGTGGATCTAAAAGCCTGCTCTTTTTACCTATGGCCAAGAAATAGTCTACCATACTTATGCCGGTTCTGGCGTCATATTTCCCATTTGATATGTCTAAACGAATGGCGTTCTGGTGTGTCGAACTCCAATATCGTGATAAGAATAAAAATTTGAAATCTTTAAAGGAAGTGCAATCTGATAACGTAAGCCTGTACCAATTTGCAGCCTGACCCTTTAAACTTCTCCTAACGAAAATAATTTTCATCTCTTCCGGTACTCCTTTTAAACGAAAATAATCTTCTAAATCTGAGACAAAAATCCTTGCATTATCGTTTCGTTCCTCGTAGAACTCCGGGGGTGTTATTTCATTTATTAGTTGGCTAGGCCACGAATTACAACTTATGTTGGGCATGCATGAATTATTCCCGGATCTAATACACATATTTTTGTCAGAAATACAAGAACTTCTTGGTGAACCAGTAACCTGAGCACTCACATTTACATTTATAGGTAATCCAGCCGAGGCGTTGGACTGAGATTCGTTTACCTCTGTCACAAATGTGTCGCCTGGCTGAGATTCTGATGTTCCACTACTAACATTACTACCGTCAGTATTCTCTACAGTACCATTATGTCTATTCTCTATCAATTCAGACATTTTTTTCGATAGTTGGCTTTGATTTTGGTCTAATGATTGGACAATCAATTTTACTGATCTGAGCTCTTGGTTCATTCGCTCCTCCAACCCTGAATATTTACTGCTAACAGCTGTTCTCAGCTCTTGCCCTACTTTTTCAATTTCAATTATTTTATCATCTATTTTATTCATGTTCTCTCTGACTTCCTTAAAGTCTTTATTTCTCTCTCCTACTTCTTTCTCCCAATTCTCATTATTTTCTTGCAACCGTTTCGAAAAATTTGTCTGAATTTTAAGAGTTTCTTGAAACTTATTTTCTATGTTACTGCACAAAGATTTTTCTACCTTCTCAAGCCTACTCTGAAAACTTGTTTGCGAATCATTTATTTTGTTTCCAAATTCTTCCTGAGCTTTTTCTATTTGTTCTAATCTATTTTCTAGAGCACTACTGACCCTAATACTAAATTCTATCTGAGAATTTTCTATTTGAGCAAAACTGGTATCCAAAATCTTGTTAATTCTTTCTATCTGTGATTCCTCCATCTTCTCTAACCTAGAATTTAATTTACTCTGAAAGTCCTTGTGTGCATTTTGCGAATCTATTTTTAACTCTCCCTGTGAATTCTCAATTTTCTCTAGTCTAGAATCCAACCTACTTTGGAACTCCTTCTGTGCATTTTGTGAATCTATTTTTAACTCTCCCTGGGAATTCTCTATTTTCTCTAGTCTAGAATCTAGCCTACTTTGGAACTCCTTCTGTGCATTTTGCAAATCTATTTTTAACTCTCCCTGTGAATTCTCTATTTGTAGTTTCATTTGACTGATCATTTCTAATATTTTATCATCCCTATTACTCTTATCTGATTGATTACTGTCTTCTAATTCTTTACTTTGGTTTTTATTTGTCTTACTATTTTCCCCCATTTGCCTACTATCTACTCCTACCGTCGTTACTTCGTTCGTTATTCTGCCCTGATCTGCCATGTTAATCTTCCTACTTCTCAATAACATGTAATTTTATATTCCTTCCTATTTATGCTACACAGTTTCTACAAAAAAGTTCAATTTTTGTCTGTACCTTCTCTATTCTGTGTTTGCTGCTATTGCGGTTCCTGTTCCTTGTTGTCTGATGATCCTCTTCTTGGTGTTCGGCAGCGGTTGTAAGCTTTACGCTCACAGCAGGATCCTCTCCGGTGTCGTCCGCGTCTGCAGTTTGCTGTGCTGATTCAGTAAGTTACACTTACTGCTGGTACCGCTCTGGCGTCGTCCGCGTCTGTAGTCTGCTGTGCTGACTCAGTAAGTTACACTTACTGCTGGTACTACTCTGGCGTCGTCCGCGTCTGCAGTCTGCTGTGCTGACTCAGTAAGTTACACTTACTGCTGGTACCGCTCTGGCGTCGTCCGCGTCTGCAGTCTGCTGTGCTGACTCAGTAAGTTACACTTACTGCTGGTACTGCTCTGGCGTCGTCCGCGTCTGCAGTCTGGTGTCGTCCGCTTCTTCCGTGATTATTTCCTTGCCCTATTTCCAGTCTTAGAAGACCCACGTTGTGTGCGCCATTTTTGGGGCCGTTCGTGGGGTATTAGCTGGTAGCAGTCCGCTCGCGGGAAGAGGTGTCGTCGATTAATTGTTTTTCTTTGAGTTCTGGGTTGGATGCCCCTTGTGTCGGGATCAGGAACCTTTATCTCAGGGAACTCTGGAATTTTGTGACTCGTCTGAGTCAGAGGGAAGGGAAGGAAATCTATAAAGTTACACGGAAACACTGGAGTTCTTATCTGACATCATTTATTTACATTTAACAGAATACTGGATTGTTCGCGTAAGCTTGGAAATGTGTTGAACTGACTGACTATTTTTCTTCTCCTACCGACTTCGCTCACTTTGATTTGGATTGTCTATTCTTTTGCCCGCTTATTTAAATTGACTCTTACAGTTTCGTTCTCCGACTATCCAACCTTTAGCTCTTAGCCTCGAATCCCGGACCGCTAACTTTTCCCTGCTGTAGAAGTCCAGCTGCTCTCTCTCTCTAAGTCTCACTGCTGTTGAAGTTCTGCTGCTCTCTCTCTCCAAGTCTCTCCTGTTCTGTCTCTCTAGGTCTCTCTCTCTCCAAGTCCCTCCTGTTCTGTGTCCCTTACATTATATATCAGATGTCAAGTTTATTGTTTATTAGGAACCTCCCATCGTGAAAATTAAATCCGCGAAATTTATGGAGCTCAGTTCGATTCTATCTGCGTTATTGGTCCTTTCTTAATATCTATAATTATGCAGGCTCGCTCCGATTCGTTCAATTTTGTAAGATTTCTATTGGTTGTGTGGGACCAATTTCTGGAAATACCTCTCACGTTATAGTATTTCTAAGAACGGACATTCCTGCCCTAAATGTTGGGAAATTTTTATAATCTGACTTATCCTTTCACTTTTCTGTCCTTTCAAATTTGCTCACAATGAAACCTCGGCCATAAGTAAGGAACATCTATTTGTTTTGCAAAGTCATGTCAAAATCTGTCGACGTTTGAATGTTATTGTCATGAGGGGTTATAAACTTGAGCTGTCATCTGAGATTGACATTTGTTCCTTCTTCGAAAGAAATCCACCCGTAAAGTCATTAGTGCCTTTACCCTTAGTTATTGAAAGAATATGTTTCTCTGCTTTTGTCTGCGTCTCGGTAAATGGTTTTCTTTAAACCCTCTGAAAAGAGAATTGCCTCTTTTCAGGACATAACCCTTTTCCCCAAGGTCAAAACTTTTACCATTTCCAAGCTTAACGACCCGAACTGTTTTCCATTCACATAAATACACAATGGACCTTTATTACTGTTTAGCACAGGTGCTGTCTAATGACTACAAACTACATACATGTATCAGATGATCATATTTATGTTAATTATTACTAGCCTTAATTATAACAATGTTAGTTTAATCAAAGACGGCCTTTAATTCCGGCTACATGATGATGATGATGATGATGATGATGATGATGATGATGATGAGAGTGTTTTATGTTACAGGAGATTTCCGCACAAAAGCGTTCATTCATTTGAAGAAATATTCTGCATCACAGGCGGCATATTGAAATTCTCCAGAAAATGCCGATATAGATAATAATGAGTGCTGGTAAATGTATTTTGATATTTTACCGCCATCATCATTATCTTCATTGACATTGTTTTATTACAGCGGAGAAATTACAAATCATGAGTTTATTAATACACGGTAACTACGAAGGTCATAAGGTAAAGCCAGAAGCTGTATTTAATTCCTGGGTCCGTAACTCTTGGAATATTTTACCTTTATTCCCCTTGTTGTCGAAGAAAAGTTGACCATGCAAACTTTATCCGCCGAACTATATGGAAACTTAAGTTTTATTACAAGAAACCCAGAAGATTGGACATATAGCATTCAAATACATTCTGATTTCATATGCATAATCATGACATTGTTTTTATTTTGCAGGATATTTTTTTAGCATAAAAAAGAAGAAACTGGGTGAATATTGTATATTCAGCGTGTCTGGAATATGGCGGCTGGCAGAAGAACGGTAACGTAGAATAAGATTGGCATTTCTTCTATGTGTTATTCTGAATTTTTTTATTTCACTTTTGCAGTACGGAGTTCTGTATGAGCACTTTTGTTCATGGTCCAAAGAGTTCAATAAAATATCAAAATATCAGGCCGGTTTTAAGGAAGGCTTCTCAACCGTAGCTAATATTTACATGCTGGATATCCTACAAATATGTTTGAAAATGAAAAAGGGAAAGTTCCATTATGGGTTTGTGAATTTTAAAGTGGAATATGACAATGTGGGGAGAAGTGCATTATGCCAGAAACTATGGCGTGAGGGTACTTGGAGTAAAATGAGGTAGGCTGTAATGACAATGGCAATATACTAAAATATTACATTTTGCATCAAGATAGACCAAATTTGTACATCTGAGTGCCGTAGAACTTCAAGGGAAGTTATTTAGGGATGTTATTTATCATCTCTATTATTTCATCTATTTATTGATGACATTACCCATGAGGAAATTAGACCTCCAGAAATAAACGACACAAAGATTGCCGTTGTATGTACGCCGATTATTTATTAATCCGTTCATTATCTATTGAGGGTCTACATAAGAGACTTGACAAGCTAGAGAGCTGTTGGACAAATGGAGATTAATTATAATCCACCACGAAACTTAACTGTAGTTTTTAAAAATAGATCGGTTTACAGCAAAAATGAGAAATGAAATACCAGGGCAATAAAATAAAAATTGTAAATTACTTTGATTATCTAAGTGTAGCTCTAAGTATGAATGGAAGATGGGTTAAGCAAATGGACACGAAGGCGAATGTCGGAGGTTTTGGATGCCTGATATTCCTGTAACTCTTACGGAGAATATGTACAGCATCATGGTAAAGATTAAGGTCTGGGGGAAAGTGAACTGACTGAAAATCCAAAATGAGTTACCAAAGCAGTTTTAGGACTATGGAAAAATATAACAACTTTGGGTTTTTAAGAGAATTTGGGCTCTTTGAAGGTAATATTCTTTGTGAAATTAGAATGCTTAAATACTGGTTACGTATTACGTATAATAGAGGATGGCAGAAACTTTAAGGGTTTTGTGCTTCGAATACCAGATTGGTAATTGAGATCAAAGTTACTGGACAGCGAGAATTAAAGAAAGAAAGCATTGGGACGACAGGGGTTTGGGAAAAGGGAGTAAGAAATCATAGTTATGTTTGGAAGAAGGTATAACAAAAACTTACGGATATTAACCAACAGGATATAGAGTTAGAAAACATCAGTTAGTTTAGGGAACAAACTCACAAGCAGATGTGGCAGAGAGGTGTACTTACGTTCCACGATTTGCAAAATAGATAGGGTCTATCGTGGATTAGATTGGGGACTTGGAAGACAAGAAAAATAACATATAAGGCGGTAAGGAGAAGGTGTGGTTTTTTTACAAAGAAAATTGGCAACATTCCAATGATTGTTCAAGTATCGAAGAGTGAAAGCTGACTGCGCTGGGAGTTAGGTTTGCTAAGTAGAATAGGAATAGGTTAGCATGTTAGGGTACTTTTGCGAAGGGAATTGGCCAAATTTGGATTATTTTCTCTGCAAAATACCTGAAATTAGAAGCGTTTTGTTGGAGTTCACGAGAATCTGAATAAAGATTAAAAGAACTCGTGGGTGTGTGCGCCAGCAAGTGAATGCGTACATTCCAAAATGTAAATATGTGTATATATTTTTATTTTATTATTCTTTATTCTTGACTTCTTTTTCTATACATGTCTATGTAATAAATTGCATATACTGTCAATAAACCCAAGAGAAATCTGTTTGTTCAGGAAGCATAATAAACACACATCCTAACTCTAACTCTGCTTTTACAGTAGTCCACTGCATGAATGTAGCGCTTTCAAAGTTGTAGCAATTAAGATTAAAATATTTTTTGTTTTTCAAATATATATACAGTCGCTTTATTACACATCCTTTTTTACATAACCATAGCAAAGCTAAGCACGGAATAAGCCAATGTAGTAGACAAAACTGGCATATAAGTACGTGAGAAAATTCAAATTTAAGTTCAGTTATATGACCCACATGATTGAAATTATATCCACGTTCAAAGTTCGCAATGTGCATAATCGTGTGGTCTTTTTCTATTTTTTCTTCAGATTACCTTGCTTTATTTAAATTTATTTGAATAAATATGCATTGTATGTAACGCATTTATTTATTGAAGAACATGGTGTTTCTGAAAGAAGATGAAGAAAATGGTGATTCATTTGTGCGTAGTATTTGATATCGCCGCACTCGTCATTATCGTCCGTGATGCGACTTCCTTTGTACCAGGACATGACACGGTTGCGAACTGCACATAAAAGCGATGAGTGTAAAATTGAAGAAAATTTGCAATTTGTGGTGTCTCTAATAGAGTGCAGTAGTAACAGTACACTAGAAAGTTATGCACTTCCAGTAAAGGAGTTTAAACATGTAATGGTCCTGTTATAGGAAAGAACTGCTATGTTTCGCTCTTATGGAAATTTACAATTTTGTATGGTTCGTTGTAGGAGCAGGAAACTTGTCAAAGAATGTGCTGTCTACTCAGATGTCACTGACACTGATGATGCACTTCACTCAGTCGCTATCGTCATCAAAATAGACAGAGTTACATATGTAAGGGAGGTAGCTGCATATGTACAACACTAAGATATGCCTTTTTTCAGTTCCAGAAGGAAGCAGTTCAACGTACCAACGTGCAGACCCATCTATTGTCAAATTAACCAGATTACATGAAGAAAACAAAGAAACAAGGTAAAAGAAAGCTGGAGGTGACCATATATGATGCGTAAACTGCGGTCTAAGTAAAACTAAGGTGTATTATTTTTCACGTGTCTATATAAATAACGAGAACTTTCTTTTCTGTAGAATTTCAGAGTAGCGTTGTTTGTCTCTACAATGTTACTCGTCTGCATCTGCACAACAAAAGTTCTTCTGCAGTAGAAATTCTCCATCCCTAACAACATTACAATATTTGGAAACACATTCACGATTCTCTGTTTTAGCTGTTCCGGACTCTTAACTGCATCATTCAGTACAAAGAGGCAGCTGTTTATTCCAGCCGTGAAAAATAAATATCTTATAACACGTACTCAATTACAAAAATTCTATCAAAATAAACATTCAAACAAGCGCTTTCCATATGCACGTGTTTTACAATTAAATATGTTTTCTTTTCTATTTTGTTGATTTGCTTTATTTACGGACGCTCTTTAACATTTCAGACCATCAGCGTCCCATTTTAGTCAGGGCGTGAAACGGCCGATAAATTTTGCTCACATGCTTCTTTCATTCTTGAGGTCCTTTACAAGTACAAATCTGCGACATGAGATCCAAGGCTTCACTTCCCTTACGAAGGAAGCCATACTCAGAATTTTACACCCCCCCCCAAAAAAAAAACCTTTGATCCCGGCCGGGATTGAAACCGCGATCTTGGGTTTAGGAGGCAAGTATGGTTACCACCACACCATCAGGATAATCCTTTTTTTCTAATCGTCTTTTATAGGTATCAAAATAAAATTCATATTCTTAAGCTGAGTATATGATGAGGGCAAAGGCAAAGAAAGGAATTCATATTCTTAAGCTGAGTATATGATGAGGGCAAAGGCAAAGAAAGGCGCTTGTGTGTAGTTCTGTGATTTCAGCGATTTCACAGAACAACTGCATGAATATGTGGAGAAAAATGTGCTGTGAGCCTGTTAAATGTAAACATAATTATTAGATTTTATATCTCCTGCTTTCCTTTTCCATTAACTTGAATAGAATTGGAGAATTTGAGGATCACCTCGCCCTGGCGCTTTCGAACCGACAGCATGAAGTGATATGAAGTGGGAATGGACATCCATTCCGCATTCACCTAACGATCAAGGAAAACCACAAAAAACCCAAGGTCAGAATATCGGCGGGATTTGAACCAGGGACTTCCCAAATCTTATGTCTTCCGGCCTCTGCCACCCCGGTTGGTTCCATTAACATACAGAACATATTATTCCGCTTCCTAGGGCTGTTCCTGCTTTTCTTTTATATTAAGCTACTGTAAGAAGTGCAATAAAATTTCATTGTCGGTGATTTCAATAGTATCGTCACTTCTGCTTTTTAATTGACAAGCAGCAAGAGTTGCATTTGATTTCAGTGCTCCATATAGGGATAAATTCTACCATAGAGCTCTACAAACAGAGCAGCTGTGTTCTGATTGGCATACTCCTTTGCAGCAGTTCCCTATACCAGTGTAACGCTTTCAATCCCTTGTAATTGAAATCAGCTATTTTGTGCATTTCACACAAAGTCCTTTCTTGCTCATGCATTGTCGCTAAAGAAAAAGCAGACAACATACTTTGTTCAGTTATTATAATCGTCTCTTAGTCAAGCTGCTCTTGGGCAGGAATAGCGGAATCAGCATATGTAATACACATATTTTGGAAAACAGGAGCAAGAAGTATTAGTGTAAATTCATTTATCAAATTTGTATAATTTTTAATCAACCGATATAGTAAAATCTGTGAAAATACACACATCATGCAGGGTATTCACAGTGATACACACTATGAATGTATTTACCTTTACGTACGTAATTGCATAACACGATAATTTACCTTTACTCTGTATTAAGTGTGTCTAGAATATGCCGGCCGTGATTGAAGACGAAGAAATGCTGAAAATTGGGATTTGCTATTTCTTGATGACATATATTACCGGTTGTTATATTTCTTTAGCAGCAGTTCACTACATCAGTGCAACGCTTTCAAATTCGTCGTAATTAAGATTTGAGTTTTTGTTCATTGTACACAAAGGCTTTTCTCGCTCTTGCAGGTCGCTAAAGAAAACAATAAAAATATTTTGTTCACTCATTATTAGTTTCTTTTTACCACTTTTCTTGAATAACAGAACCAGCTTGTGTATTACACAATGTTGGGATAAAAGGAACAAAAATATGTTAAATTAGATTCATTATTCAAATTGTAATACTTTCCATTAAACCGGTATAATGAAAAATGTAAAAATACACACATAATGCACGGTATTCACAGTTATACACAATATGAAGAGATTAACCTGTACGCACGTAATTCCATAACACGATAATTTATCTTTACACTGTTTGAAGTGTGTCTAGAATATGCCGGCGGTGAAGATGAAGATGAGGAAGACTGGGATTAGTGATGTCTTCTTCTCCTTCATCCTCACTGTTGTTGTATTTGTTTTGCAGCAATCCACTGCATCAGTGTAACGCTTTCAAAGTCGTCGGAATTGAAACTCAGCTGTTTTTTTCATTTTGCACAAAGGCGTTCCTTGCTCATGCAGTGAAGCTAAAGAAAACGGAAAATATACTTTGTTCACCCATTGTCATCGCTTCTTTGCCACATCTGCACTTTTGTTTGAACAACAGAACCAAATTTATGTATTAGACAAAGTTGGGAGAAAAGGAGCGAGGATGAAATTTAATGTGTATTATTTAAACCTTCGGAGTCAAATTAAATCCATTTAAATCCATACGTTGCGGATGTATGTACATAAAGATCTTACACTATTTGTTTGTGTTTAAAGAAATGTTGTGCAATACAGGTGCCAGGTCTAGTTATTGAAGAACATGGTGGCTGTAGAAGAGATTGGTAAGCTTATCGCAGTCGTCATTTTCGACCGTGATGTGTGTATTTTGTATACCCTAAGCCTGAAAAGAAAAAATAAAGAGGAAAAAGAAATAGAGCATACTCTCGAAGCGCTAATATGTCTTAAAATGAGTACTACCGAAGTTACCCTCGGTTAATTTGTTATTTTCGCAGTTAAAATAATGTTTAGTATACACATGATAACATAACTTAACGGCAAGATTTGTTGACTTTAAAGTTGATTATGCTCACACACACGCACGCTTTAAAACCTAAAGTAATCTTTGTTTTCAATATTAATAGGAAAATAACTCATTCAAATATGTGCTGCCAGTTAAAATATGGATTTCTGCCGAGTAATGAATATTAATTTTACTTGCAAAAGCCATTAATAAATAATTGAAGTAAAACGAGGATTTGAAACAAGACAAGTTTTATTCTTGTATGAGTACAAGGTCCCAGATTAAGCCTTTCCTATTTATGACATGACAAGAACATTAATTGAAGGCGGCATTACGTGTGTGCTGCACCCAGGTTTAGGGAATTCTTTCGACATTTTCCTAATCGATCATCGTTTCTGAACTTTCTCTGCTTCTTCTTCTTCTTCCTTCTAAGTGTGTGTCTGGACCAAAGATTATTTGTGCAATGTTCATAAAAGCAGTTCACGTGAATTTCACAATGCTATTCTTTTCTAGTTCCTTTTTGTGCTCTCTCTAAGTGGGCTATAACAGTACGCTAGAAAGTAATATGCCCACCACTAGCAAAAGAAATTGAAAGGAGATCATCTTGTGATTTGAAGTAGTTGTAAGATTTTACTCTTACAATAATTCAACGTACAGTCAAACAGGGGCTTTTCGCGATAAGCATCTTGAAATCCAAGACAATGCTGCCGACATCTTGGATCGTATACTAGTAAACACCTCCATAAATCTTACTGGGTTTTTTTCCTCTTTTAATTGAAGCGTGCTTCGGCATTTTAACAATTTGTTTTTAGCTGTTAAACAGCGATCAACAATTTTATTTTTATAAAAGTTCAAACTATCCTCAAGAGGCATATAAATGCAAAGTACTGTATACATGTTGCTTTGCAACAGTTTGTTTTTATTTCTGTTTCTTGTTTTCATGTAAGCAAATGCATTTAAATAAATAGTTTTTCTCATTTCATATCCTTGTTTTTCATGTTTGACGAAAAATCGAAGGAATAATATCCGATGTATAGGATTCTGACAATATTTTAAATTAAAAATTGTATAACATGTTTCCTTTATGAGCTATATGCTTAAAAGTTTTGTGATAATTGTGAAACAAACATGAAAACTACAAGGGTTTAAAAATTGAATGTATTGTGTTGTTTTTTTATTTTAGTACATACTAATTCTCCTTCTAATTCCCTTCTTACACCACTCCATATTAAGTTAGGCCTGATAAAGCAAATGTTACTGCTCTGAATAAGGATAATGATGTTTCAACTTTCTTGTTACAGAGTTCCGATAGATAACTGTGCCTAAGTAAGCAGCAGGTATTTCCGATGGACCTCAGATTGTGAGCTTATGCAGAATGAAACCTTTTCTTAGTGGATGTCCGAGTTAAGAGAAGTCAGCATGATTGACATACAAAAAAGTGACAGAAATATTTCTTGACAACAAAAAATCTGAGAAATAAAAAGAAATTGTGGAGGAAATGTTATAACATTTTAGAAATATGCGAATAGAATGAGTATTAAAGTGAATTTTTCAACAGCCATATTAGTTACTTCCCTGCGAATCTTGGTGCAACGAGTGAAGAACAAGGAGAGGGTTTCAGGTTTCATGAAAACATTAAAACAATGGAAATCTCAATCAAGGCCATTGGGATATGTAAATCATGGCTGATTACTGTTGGTTATTGAAAAGGACTGTAGTGAAGAAAGTATGAGAACTTAAAGAAAGAGAGAGAGAGAGAGAGAGAGAGAGAAATACTCCCTAAAACTGAAAAATTTGGAATTTCACAATAATTTGCATTTAACTCTCTTTTTAATACGTTCATTAATATTTAAGTTAAAAAACCACCAAGATCGCAGGTTCAAAGGATCAATGGATTTTTTCGGGCATAAAAATCCTAAGAATGGCTTTCTTCCGAAGGGAAGTAAAGCCGTGGGTCCCGTGTCGTACATTTACGGCACGGAAAAGGACCTCAAGCCTGAAAGAAGAGGTCTGTGAGCAAAATTTGTCGGCCGTTTCACGCCCTGAATAGAATGGGACGCTGATGACTTGCGATGTTAAAGAGCGTCCGCAGATAAATCAAATCAAACAAAAACAAAAAAGCAAAAAATAAAAATAAAAATAAAAAAAATAAATCCTACAGAAACAGTTTTGTCTTAACTGCGTGTCTTAAAACGCATCAACTTTTTATCAGAAATATAAATGCATAACTTTTTATTCTCTTTCTTTTAGATCAGTGATATGCTATTTATATTCCAATCCATGATAAAAGTCAGGCCATAAACTGTTCAAAATTGTTACCTAAATATTATTTAAATTGTATATTGTGTTTGTGTTATACACATCATGAGGTTAACTGGTACGTATTGTGCAGTTCAAATATAAAACTTCATACATTAAATATAGTAATTTGAATGTTAGTCCCGTAGCAGGGACTAAGATTTGCGTATCTTATGAATGGGTACGAACATTAGTTCTTTAAATACAAAGGGCGATGTCTGACACAATAGAATCATACAGAAATAAATTCATTATACACAGAAGTAAATGCATCAAAAACTGGATGAATGGTCAAAGTTTGCAGAATACACAAATTATCTTAATGTATAATAATTCAGAAAAGTAATAATTGTCTCTTTTTGATGCAGATGATTGCTATGATCTCTAACAGCTATCAGCTCTAACAACATTGGACATCCCCGAAGAAGAGATCAGGGCTGTTGCAGCCATTGACCTCCCAATGCCGATACCTTTCAGCTACAACTTGTACACAATATGTATACCACACATTGTTTTTGAAAATGGTACTATGAAGATAATGACAGTAGAAACTGCTAATGGAGAGGAAGTTACTGGAGGAAAGTGTAACATTTTAACCCCGCCAGTGAAGTCTACTGCAATTCTATGTGAAGCAACTATCTTAACTGATAAATATCTGGAGCCTCACAATGAAATTAAAGGAAAAAAAACTGCTAACAGTGATGAACACCAAAGCCAATGTAAGTACACTATGTATACAATTACTAATTTGGGAATATGAAACAGAGTTTAGAAAAATCAGCTGTTGTTGTATGAGGTTCGTTGCTCATGTGTTCAGTTAGTGCTGCAACAGATGCTTCGTCTAGATTTGAGTCACTACAAGAAATAACTGCTGGGAGATGCGCAGTCTCAGAAACAGCAAACACCAAGAACAATTGTGTGACGTTTTGAATTCTTGAGCCAATATAACAAATTTACAGAAATAACAAACAGTTCAATGTGCATGGCATAGCTTCAGTAATTTGTGCCATTCACTTCCCAAATGAGCGAGATGTGATGAAACCTTGCCCGTCCTGTGTATACCTTACTTCGATACCATCTGCATCAGTAATAAATTATTGCCATGGGTTGAATTTGGACTTAGTATCACTCAAGACTGAGACACTGGGTACAGGTTAACGCTAAACAAATTTCATAAATCTGGAAGATACTGCTCCCAGAAATTTTGTGCATTTCAACTGTCCGCACTAAATAAACAAAATTAAACGGTTTATGTAAGTATATATAAAAGGGACTATGTAGTTTAGCTTCCATGTATATCATACACTACTAGTGTGGTTGTAAACCGTAGAGCAGCTGTAAATTTCCCTATTATTTTGATTAGTTATTTAGTTTGCTTTAATAGTTTTATCTAATGGAACAGCATAAGTAAATCTTCAGTAAGTTAGCTGCTTTATATCGTGTATAACATATAAATACATATAATGTTAATGTCCTATTTTGATTGTCTTTTGTTCTTTTTTGATTCCTCGCTTTTTACTTTTCTTAAGTCGATAAAAGTGTCATTTCGTTAGAGGCTTAGAAGCTTAGTTTTTTACAGGTGTTCTATTCAATCAACTCAACTCTAGCTATGCACGTAACGGCCGACCGTCGACCGAATTAATGCCGGGATGTCGATTCGCTGGCAAATCGTTAAAATAAACACGTTAAATATATAATTTCCTATAAAATCATTGTAATTATTTCGTTATTATTGTAGTGCTCTAAGCAAAAGTTTAACCTGACTTTTATTTGCCTAGCTTCTCATTAAAATGAAGTATGTCTTACTTGTTCTATTTCTTGGAATTCAAAGTGGTTACCTATGCGTAAGATTAAAGTTTACACAGGAAATTTAGGTATATTTTGAGGCATACGAGCAGATTTATTCATTAGTAACATGAAAATGAACATTTGTATGCAGCACAAGATCGTCAAGTAAAAACAAAAACTTCTTGGACAGGAGATACAACCTTGTGCTGCTACACAGAGCGGAGTTCATTATGGCACCATTAACAATGAAAAATAAACGTAAATATAATAAAATAACACGTAACACGTTGACTTAGTAGTATGTAGGCATTCACAATGAAATACGCAAACGTACGTTTTAGCCAATCAAAAATAACAACAAAAGTGAAGATCAACTAATAGCTGATTGAAAATGGTTGCGTCTGAGTAGATGGCGGTAGAGTTTCTGCATATGCAAAGTGCAGTAACTAATTTGCTTGGAGTAATATGAACAAGGATAGTTTTCTTATACTGCAAATAATCTTTTGTCCATTGACACCATTCTGATGTTCAGCTCTCTACCATAACTTGTCCTTACATGGAGCACGGAAATCAAATGCAACTCTTGCTGCTAGCTGCTGCAAGTCCCGAGGAAGGAGGAGAGAGCCGAACTACTGTTAGTATGTATTATATTTTTGTTAAACATAATATAATCTATGCGTTATTCTCCGTAACTTTTAAATAAAAATTATAGGGGATTGTTAAGTGGGTAAAATATTTTAAAGATGGCAAATCTTCTCTTATTGGATTTAGCAATTTATTCATACATATACACACACTAACCTAATGGGTAAATCCTAGAATCCTGTGGACCCAGTGGTTTTTCGTAAATATGAATTGATAGGGGTGGGTAAATCTCTGTAATGGTGGTAAATCTCCTTTGATTGCAGCATGCTGTTACACTTGAAAGCCTTATTCTCTAGCTATTTCTGTGGAACTCACCACCTTCGACCCTCTCCTCCGTCGCTCGGGGACCGCCACCGGTGGCCCAGGTCGTTAAGGCGCGGACTCGTGAGCTGGAGGTCAGGGGTCCGAATCCCGCTAGGAAGTCCTCATAAATGGCAAATGCTGGGGAGGTACCCTAAACTTGGGCCTGGAACGTTTCCTTCCTTTAAAAAACAATCCTTTCCCAATTTATCATTTCATATCATGTATCATCAATGTCCGCCGCCTGTGGTGCCTCAGCAGTAAAAATGGGCGTTAAACACTATTAAAAAAAAGTCGTTCGGGACTTGCAGCAAGGTTTGCATTTGATTTCCGATCTCCATATAAGGATAAATTCTACCACAGAGCTCTACAAACAGAGCAGCTGTGTTCTGATTGGCTGAGTTCTTAAGTTTAAGTTAGACGTAGACGCAAAACCTTGGACCTTGCAAGCTTCGTAGCATCTAGCTTTTACGTTTAAGTTTACGTTATTTTAATTTACATAGTAAAGTAAATGTGAATGGGGCCTATCTCATTCAAAAGCTGCTCTTACCTCGAAATACATTAAAACTGCTGATAGGACTTTTTTTCTTAGCAGGGTAGTTAGCATAGGTGGATGTTAAAAATTATTTTTGCAATATGTTAAGCTAAAATTATGAATGAAAGATTCGTTTTTCCGCAGCTTGTTTGTCTCCTCTTATGGTGAATAGTTAAATTACCATTTTCATTTGCTTATGATTAAAGTAAACATTTTTGAATGTCTACTGAAATCACTACGATATTTAAGGAACATACAATGAGATAGTTGTAGAGAAAAATGTTTTGCTTTTTGGATATGTCATTAAAATACACACATCGACACGAGTGACCGAGGTCGGCAAGGACTTGTGAACTCCCGTCAGCAGTTTGACCTCCCTGTTGACTTCTTCCGAGTTTTCCGCAGTATGGATCAATAGCAAACCCGGGGAGCTTCGGGAACGCACCTTCACTTTCCTTATTTATAGAACGTTCCTTTCCCAAGTTATCGTTCCATTTCATGTATCAGCAGTCCCCCTGTGATGCCTCAGGAGTAAAAAAGGGCGTTAAACACAATTAAAATAAAACTCGCCGTGAATATTACTTCAAAACATAAAATGTGTGAGAGATAAAATAACTTGTTTTACTCCGGCTACCTCTTCGAGCAGAAAGATATAGGGAAACACTACATATAGCTATTAACAACATTACCATAATGGAAAATATAAATATAAAAATAGCTAAAATAGAAATTCGACAACTTCAAGTTCATATATCCGTTATTAAGGGTTTCTCGTATATTGATTCATAATAATTTCATTTGATGCTTGAAATATAAACAAAAAATACATGTCAGAAACCCATCATTGTATTTTTTGTGAGTTACAGTTTACTTCCTCGTCGCTGGTATGATTGCTGCATTTGGCCTGTTCATCGATGGAATTACCTTCATCATAAGGAAAGTTTGTTCATGGTATCTTATGCCAAGTACATTATAGGTCTCATATATATGTTATACATCTTAAATCACACCCAGACACTTGAGATCACATTAAAATGCATTAGAAAGCTGTTCGTTTTATAGCTAAAATCTTCAGTATTTGTAATTGGAGTCCGCAAGTGAAATGATGGAGATCAAATGTTTAAATAATTCTCAAGAATAGAATTCAGAAGTCCGGTTAAATGATTTACAATTAAATCAAACTGTACGATTGATAATAATCATGTATCACATATTTTCAATGTATATTGCTATAAAACATTCTCCAAATATAAACTATATAAAAAAGAAATGTATGAATTAGACAAATATTCATAATAAGTGCAATTTTAGTTTACATGTTAACTTTTATTTGACATTGTATTGAGTAATGAAATTTGTGTTTGATTTTATAGCATATAAAATTATATTGTAAGAAATGATGTAACAAGCTACATAATTTATTATATTTACTTTAAATTTACACGAATATTTCCTATTTAAAATAAATATTGTGAAATATATAAAAAAAATCTTTTTCTTTTGTTGCAACACCTAAACCACTAAATCCTGCACTAAAAATTCCTACATTTATAAGGAGTCATTACACATGTCTAATATATTATATTACGTCATATTATCCATAATGAGAACCTTTTTGCATATCAAATGATAAAATTTATAGATTTTCTGTGTTTAACCATAAAATAATATTATGAATGCGAATTGTAAAAAGATACATTTTTCATTTCATTGATATTTCAAAACTATACAGCGTACTTGTCAACTGGCGGGACCGGGTTCGCTCCCCGGCCGTGACATTAAGCAAGTTTTTCTGGGAGTTTTTCCTTGGCTTTTTTTAATAATGTTTAATACCCGTTTTTACTGCTGAGGCACCATAGGCCCTGGACACTGACGATACATGAGATGAAATGATTAATTGGGAAAGGATTATTTTTTAAGCACGGAAACGTTCCAGGCCTAATTTAGAGTACCTCCCCGGCATTTGACATTTATGAGGGCTGAGGAAAACCTGGATAAAACCTCACTCAGGGAGAACGGTCCTGGCGGGATTCGAACCCCAGACCTCCCGCTCACGAGTCCGCGCCTTAACGACCTCGACCACCCTGGCAGTTTTTCCTTGTCCTGATAGACACTTCGGACTCGTTTAAGTCATCATTTCATTATAATCTCGAAAGACCTTAGCAGTAACGGGACGTTACCAATGTTAAATTAGGTACATTTGTGTTTCTAATGTGGCAAAACCATCAGAGCTATAACGCTGAAACTTCAAAGGCTTATTTTTCAACATATTTTTATATGTGTACTGAAGCACAATAATTAATAGAATTTAAACGCTTTAACAAAAATGATTTTAATATTAGGAATTTTTCATGAAAAATATTATGACATTTTCTTTAATAATTCTACTTCAGCAACTTCGTTGTTAGGTCTAGAAACATCACGGAACTTTTCAAGATAATTGATTTACTATTTTTTTCTTCAAGGTACACACATGTGGGAAAATGCAGTTATGAGAAAATTGGATGAAAAAAAAGTTTAAAACTCGCTCTTAGCTCCAGCACGGAACCTAATGCAAGTCTACTCCATAGTCAAGAACTTTTCAGGCTGTTTACGCCAGAATACTAATAGCAAAAGTAAAAATTTCTCTAACGATTGGCAAAAGCATTAATCTTGTAGCTCAGTTTGTTCGAAAGCTATATTAATTCTGAAATGGATAGTAGTGTCAAATCAGGTATTTTATTCTATGCAAATTTATTTGCAAATGTTAAAACACTACTTCTATGCTACACATCACAATTAAAATTATATCACATAATTCAGAATACTCGCAAATTTATTGCAGCAATTCTTTTTCTAAAAAAGGTTCGACATTCAAATGTTTGCCTTCAAACTATCCTTGTCGGTCCTTTGTGTAGTGGTAACCATATTTGCCTTTTAAACCCAAGATCGCGGTTTCAAACCCTACCAGGATCGATGAATTTTTTTTCGGGCGTAAAAATTCTAAGTATATTTTTTCCTTCGGGCGGGAAGTAAAGCCGTGGGTTCCGTGTCGTACATTTACGGCACGAAAAAGAGCCTCAAGCCTGAAAGAAGAGGCCTCTGAGCAAAATTTGTCGACTGTTTGACGCCCTGAATTGAATGAGACGCTGATGACCTGAATTGTTAAAGAGCGTCCTTAAATAAACCAAATCAACAACAAAACTACCCTTAAAGAGAGAAATTTTTCTTACAGAGTTTGGAAAGTGATATAAACACACATTGATTTTCATTTTATTCCTCTTAAATCCTACTTTGTAATAATTAATAGTGCAATAATTTCGAAATACAGGCTATTAGGATTGTATAAATTCTAGTTATTTGAAATAGGAAAAATAAATGATTTTTAATTGTTTATAGGTAATGTGAATGTAGATATCCCCAAAACGCAATCTGCACAAAATGACGAATTGTAACATAAAAAGTGTAAAACTTCGGTTGGAAACAGAAGTATGCTGTATTACGTGCCTGTATTTGAAATATTGCTTCCTGCTCCATTTCAATTTCAATTCAACCTAATCCGGTCCCTTGTCCTACTAACTTAGTATAGCTGCACCCTCACAACAAAATGTCCAATAATACACATTTTGAATTTCACTGGGAGCTACAGACACAGAAGGTTGAACAATTATTGCTAAACCGATTATTAAAATAATTACATAAAGTAATAGCCCAGTTAGTTTCGTAATGTTATAAATTAAGTACACAACTGTGGAAAACTGGCCAGAACGAATTATTATAAATTTATTTCTTTGAAGTGGGTGCATAAAACAATGGAACAAACTGAGACTAGTTTTCTTTCAACCTTAAAACGCCAAGCTGTACTATATGTTGGATATGTTACAATACCAAACAACTAGCAGTTTTCCTATTTCATATGATAATGATATAGATGTAAATACTTAGTGATGTCTTAAATAGAAACATTTAAAAACACCATACCTGTCCTAGGACCGTTTCCCTTGTAAGAGAAACAAGCCTTTTGTATCCTTGTAGCCGGAAACTATAGATGCAGGCCAAAACGGACTCAGAGAAACATTCATTTATGGGTGAGTACGATATGTTGATAAACAAAGAAACTTACGAAGATCACTAAGTTAAACAAAAATACACAAATACTGGCTTTAACTATGAAACACTTAGAGGAGATATTTGAAAAATAGATAAAATGGTAAGAAAAATTAATAAAATTGGAAAATCCAGTCTCTTGGATTCTCGAGGATACGAAGCTAGGAAAGAGCAATTAAAAATAATGTGACGACATTCTAAGTTACACAAATACAGTCTACACATGTGCGGTAGCTCAGTTGGAAAATAGGCAAGGGAAAAAAGTGAATTAGCAAGACATCATACAATGACGGGTATATATAGCTGCAAAATGTTATATGTATATATATAGATGATTCTATAACTTAGAAAAAATGCAAATAAATTTTGGCGTACACTGACATTGACACTTGGACCAAGATCTGTACACGTATATCCAGTAGAGGTTGAAGTCGCGCTAAACTGGAACATCCAAAATGATGTAAGCCAGTAGTTCTCAAAATTTCCTTCACAGCGGACTTTTTAAAGACCTCCCACTCTCGCGAACTCCTAGGATTTGCTCAAATTAAAATCCTAAATTTGCATTCTATATGTGTTTAAAGATATTTATCATTGTTTTACAACTTTTAAAAACATAAATATAATATATATTTTAATATTAGCCTTTTTATGTAATGTTTCCTTACACAACAGTAATAGGAAATCAGTCATACACCCAAAAGTATACATTTTAGTTCTTCGTTTTTGCTTGCGCAAATCGCTGGGGTTATGCAGGCGATGACCGTAAAGTTTTAAAGAACTTGTAAGTCACTGAAAGAAGGTTCAGGTTCCTTTGCCCTCTTATCCAATTATCAAACCCTTTGAGTGTGTCAGAAGCAGAAAAAGTGGAAATAATTTAATTTCTTCTGTGGTGACTGATACAGTGATAAATGTTACATTTAGAAAAAATAACAATATATCACAATTCATATTTTAAAATGCATACCTTCTTAAACCACAGACTATATGTAAACACAGTAAGCACATTTAAAAAATTCCAATTTAAGTCGACTGCTTAGCTGCGCGACCCCCTCCGCCATCGCGGGCATCCGGCGCCCCAAACTCACGGCTAAAGAACTTCACCATTTTCAAACTTAAGTACTGTAAACAAAATAAATGAATTCTATACTTACTTTGCTTACAGAAGATGTTGGAAATGGTTCTCGCTTTGAACGACACACACTATGTTTTCTGGGGAAACTATCATTTATATTCTTAAGTTCTTCTGTATTAATGGGTGTAATTAAGCCCTTCCTTATTCCAGCATTTTCTGTAAGAAAGTCCAGTTGTTTCATTTGTTATATTTCTAGTACCCAAATTTTAAAAAATTGTTTGGCGCCATGAGCTTGCAACACCAGATGCCGGGTGGGATCGCGGCGGTTAGCGGGCAACTTGTGAATGGAAGGTTTTAAATGTGCATCGCTGTACTTAAGTATTTGCACCTGTGTATTTGAGCAAGTAGTCCGCTGCAGAGTGGCGTAGAATACAGATGTACATTATAGCGGACTGGCCTTTCTTTGATGCTAATACGGTCCCTATCTACTTTTTTTTTTTTTCCTTTCTTTCTGTTTTACTTGTCATTTTTCTTTAAATTCCGTTTCGAAAATAATTTCACAGTCATCCAGTACATTGAAATCATGAACAAGATCATACGAGTAAACACTTTGAAAGCTACCTTCGACAAAGTAAGCCTCGGCCTACACCATTAGATATACATCTCTGTATAGATCCATCCCTACGTATAGCCAAGGATCAACAGGACGCACTTTAAATTAATTAGTAAGCAAAATGCAATATTTATCAAGCGGAGTTGTTTTCGAACAGTTAGGGCTTGCATTAATTACGCTGGGCAATCGCCCACGTGCAATTCATGTGCTTAGACTATTCATTTCGGTGATCGTTGTCCTAATAAGAAATTTGCCTGTAAGATCCCGCAAGCCCAACATTAAAACGTTATTCAGTCCCACTCAACTTGACCAACAGGTAGACCCTCTCTCCCCTCCCGTGTACTCTCCCCAATCAGCGTCTCAATTGGAACCGTTGAATCCGATTTTCTTGTTGTTACAACGGCATGATGAAGTTCCCTTAACTCAAATAATAGTAAACACTGAGAGGGTAACTACGGCACCATCGCATGTAGAGGAGCTAAGTACAGGAACTAGTGCTAAAAAAACGAAAAATATTCTAAGGATCCCAACCTATGATGATCACTTTAAATGATTTTAATGTTCATACATCACTAAATAACAAGCCAGGAATTTCACTCCGAGATCCGCGATTACAAGGCGGTTCATGTTCTATAGGTTCTGTTAGCAGGAAATAATCTGGGAAATCTCTGACGTTATCTAAAAGTTGTACTACTCTCCTGTAAATGTGTAATTTCTTTTAGTTGTTCTTGGATTAACTGTTCCTCTTGTTGTGTCTCACACACATAATACTTATATTGATTATTAGTAATATCCAAACTCCCGAAAAAATTTCCCTTCATCATTCCCTGGTTGTTGGCATTGCTCTTCCTCAAGAAGTAAATAACTCGCTTATATAGACACAATACTGAAATTAATATTGATTTTGTTATCCGTGATACTGTTATTTTGCTTTAAGATCCCTTGCAATGTGCGGATGGGCGCGTGACGGCAAATTTTAGAGGCATTATCCTTACCCTAGAAGACCTCAATATTTTCAATTTCTTTCTGGCACCCATATGAAGAAGGAAGGTCAGAAATTCTTTGCTGAAGATGTAGCTACTTTATTCTCTAATTCTCTACATATATAATTACATGGTGGTTTTAATACTATTTTATCTCCTAAAGATTGCTCGGAGTTTATTTGAAATGTCTTGCATTAGTAGACTTAGTTCACCGACTCATGTTACACGATACATGGAAAGTCCTGTATCGCGACCGTCCACTTTATACATTTCAATGCAATCTCTCGGAAGTACGACTACAGCCCATTTACGTTGACCGAGATCTTTGTATTAGCACTGTGGATATAGGTCCAACATAGTTCTCTGATCATTGTGCGTACTGTGCTTCCCTTGCGATGCATGACACCTCTCCCTCATACGTTCCTGGATACTGGAAACCTAATGTGCACAATCTTTCTGACAAAGATGTTCAAGAACTCTTTGACGAATGGTGTCGATGTTGGGTTTATCAAAAGCTATTTTATTCTAATAACTGGAATGGCAGATTGTCATCAAAACAAAGATAAAGTACTTTCTTCAGTATGTGTCTGGTGATAAGTACCACAGTAAACAGAGTTATTGACAGTTTCTTTATGGGGTGTTGAGAGATCTGTACAGTGACTGATAAAAATGTAGTATTGAGATAAAAACAATTAAAGATCGGATAATTAAACTTCAATTGAAAGATTTGAGGAAAGCTCAAGTGCGTTCGCGAGCCTGTTCATTGGTATGGAATCCCGTCAATATATCATCATGTCCGTGAACTACGGCGTGCTAAGGGAAAATATATTCATAGTATTCGAAATAGCTCTCATGTTTCTGTACGTAGCCTACTGGATATTGGTTCTGTTGTATATGAGTATTTTCAAAAGCTGTATTATGATATTACGGCTGAGGAACTACTTGCTACAGAGGAAGTCACTGTTCTAACCTCTTTTGAACCAGGTGATACTATTCCTCATTTTACCATTGCTGAACTGCCTGTCCCCGAAACAAATCGCCTGGAGTAGATGGCAAACCTGCAGAATTTTACTCTGCATTTTGCGGCTGCTGAAGAATGCACTCCTTTCAATTTTCAATGAGTTGCTGTTTACCACCTTTATTCCATCTGAATTATTCCATGGTATACTGGTTCTTGTGCCTAAATGTAGACATCCCAACGCTGCACGAGTCTTTCGTCCTTGAGCAATGCTACACACTGATTATAAAATGTTCATGCGATGTATTAAACACCGCTTATCACCAATAATAGCTGATATTCTTGCACCGGTACAACAGTCAGTAAGATGTGCATGGCACATATTGCATGGCCTATGTGCTCCCCGCGACGCTTATAATGAGGCCCATATTTCGCGGGTTGGAAAAACTTTAATCTCTTTGGATTTGAGCATGCATTTGACCGGGTGAAACATAGCTATTTACTTAATACTATAATGAATTTGGAACCCCTGATACCCATTGCTACCTCCTTCGCAATATATTACAAGCAGTCACTTCCAAAAGTTTCGTGAATGGCTATTTCACTCATTCCTTACACTGTGAGAGCATCTGTAAGACAGGGCTGTTCTATATGTATGCACTTGTTTGTGTTCTCAATCGAACATCTCCTACGAAAATTACAACAGTGCCTTCATTCTGATGGTCACTCTCTTATTAGAGTATTTGCTCACGTCACTTTGATAAACTCACAAGGTTCTTTCCTTCCTCATATCCGAGAAATTATCATTTATATCTATGGCTTTTTTCCGTTAAAAATTGGGTGTTACATTTCTAACCCCACCACCGGCTACAATTCAGCATAATTGGTATTGTAGTGTTAACAGTGTTCGTAAAGATCTTCAAGACCATCAATTTCGTTTCCTAAATTTTGTACAGCGCTCTCACTTAGATAATATATTTTCATTATCCAAGATATGGTTTATAAGCCAGGTTCTGGCGTTAGCATCTATTTTAAGGTGTCTAGTTGAAATCGGCGACAGGATGATTTATTTCGCAAGGTTTCCCTATTACGAGTCTAGAAATCAGCTCACACTTCCAAACTCTGAAGGGGATTTAAAAGCTATTGATCCACAGGTTAAAGATGATTATCTATTTCTCCGTACGAACTGGGCACATCTAGGAGACTATGGAGTTTCTTATAGTCATCAATTTCCCACTCAATGGTTATCGGAGCACAGCCTCCAGAATCCACTAGCTCTTCGAGGTTTGCCGATTCAGGCTCCCCAGGTTAAGAAGCTACTGCAACTAACAGCATACTGTCCTGTCGACCTACATAGCGGCCTCCGAAGACCAGAGACTGTATACTGCCTGGTTATTTCAATTGCCAGCTCCTAAGGTGGTTCTCCAACATCCAGTATACAACTGGCGCCCAATATGGTCCTATATGCGTCGTTCTGCATTCAACACTTACTAACGAGGTGTATGGTACCAACTGGTGAGCAATATCTAACCCTACAAATAAGCGCCTGCATAGTATTGGCATGAAGATGCGTTTAAGCTGTGATAATTGGAGACCTCAAGATACCATATACCATCGTTTTGAATGTGGTATTGCTGCATCAGCATGGCGAAGGGGGTATCGTGATCCTGCAGATCCTGGATGTTTCCGTGAAATATTTTGAACTCCAATATTTGAAATTTCCAGTATCTCGTTGATTCTCAATAGCTCAACGAATAGCAGTGTTGCGGTATATTGGGCAATTATTGATTTCGAAGATTCAAAATTAAACAAAATATTATTATAAAAACACAATTGAGTTGTAACATTGTAGGAAAAAATGTGAGTTGTGCGGAGGTAAATTTAGTTGTTGTAGACACGTTTTGGCGTCGTATGCGGTGGCAATTATATTTAGTTAGGTGCCTTATGCGGTGATAATTATTTTATGGATGATGAGATGAAATGGACGAGAAGTTGTCGGTTTGGGATGGTCGGCTGACTGCAGAAATCTTCCTACATTTCCTCTTGCTACTTGCCTCCGTCTGTTCCGGCTATATGAGACATCAAAATGGGTGATTTTTTAGAAGGTAAGAAAACCAATTCACGGGTAGAAGAAAATTTGAATAGGCCTATGTCCCGTGGACAAGTTTGAAAAACAATCATGTCGTTGTAGGAAAAGTTTTATTGAACGTCCGTCTTACACTCAGGATTAAAGTTAATTTTAAATATTGTTCTATTGCAATAAGGAACTTTGACTACCGCCCCAGGTTTGCTTCAAGGGGCAATATCGTTAAGGCGATAATTGAATATTCACTGTAACTGCCAACATTAACTTTATGTCTTTATACTACAGTCTTCACTCCCAATAGCAACATCAGCATTTACACTGTTCACCGCTACAGCCACAACTTTAACCCACAACCCACGACTGTCAACTCAACCCAACTGTCCACAAACTTCCCACAACTGACCTAATTCTCCGTAATCGGAAAGTTTTATGTCTTGGCGGTCGGTCGGTTTGTGACGACGCTTTCTAACTTTAGTTCAACTATTTAAAATTTTATGCTACGTTGCTATTGGCTGCAGTGTATGAATTTGTATTACGCAATCTTCTGGTTGGTATATTTTGCACGGTCCCTCTGGCTAGAGGTGGAGTGATAGCTTCTATTTGCGCGAAAAATATACCTTAACGGTTTTCCGTTTCTTGTTTTCCAAAAGTTTGCATAACAGCATTCCTTGAGGGTGAAAAATCGAAGTTCCTTTGTGCGAGTTACAACTAACGGTATCCAGATAGTTTCATGGTCACAGGGGTTCTTGCAGGAAAGAGGGAGGGTGTCTGCATTTATGACCCTCTTCCGCTCTTCCTGCACATAAAAGATTTTGGTGATTGGCAAACTGACGGCCTAGTATAATTCTACAAGGAGCTAATTTTCAGTTTCTCACTTAAAATGTTATGCCAACCATTTTTTAATATCACTTTGATATTCACATAATTTTATATTCACCTAGTTAAGGTGACTACCTGGGAATTTACGTGGTGTAGAGATCTACCGCTTCAGTTGTTATATATATAAACAGACTGAAAGCCATGCATAGTATATTTTTGGTATAGTGCAAACAAAATTGCATCTTACGTTATTAATCTCTATACAAAAGTGTCCAATTATTATAATGAACAAAGAAAACCGATTTATTTGTGCTATAAGCAGTAATATTTCTATTTATGTTTTGGTATGTGCCACTTTATTTTGTATTGTATATTTTCTTTGTTATTTGTTGGAGCATTTCTTTGTTCTTTTGTAGTTATAACAACATGAACGTTAAGTGTTTTGTTAAATTTCATAGAAAAAAGTGGACAAATGCAATAACAGAACTGTAAACTAAAATAGTAACAAAGGAACAAGAAAAATAATAGAAGAACAGCATCATATGAAAGTATTAAAATTATATTTTTGTGTTATATATAATTGCGTATAAACAAAACATTCTAAAAAAAAAAAAAAAAAAAGCACCAGCCTTGATGTCCAAATATGCCAAACAGCTGCACGTCAGCTTAGAGCTAGTTAGCGATATTGTATTCAGCACCGAATGCCTTTGAACCCTAAAAGCTTGAAAGAAATTAAAAAAAAAAAAAAAAAAAGACAAACAGACAGAATGAAAGTAGGAAAGAGAAATTATGAAAAGAGAGAAAGAAAAATATAAAGAAAGAAAAAAGAGAGAAAGAAAGGTAGGCACAAAGAAAGAAAGAAAGAAAGAAAGAAAGAATATATAACTTCTTAATTTTCTGTGTGGTAGTCTTCATATCTCCATCTGCTTATCAAAGAATCATGCACACTTTCTGCAATGATTGCAGTGTCGTTCATTAACATCCGTGCGTGATTGTAACAGTTTGTTGCTGAAGCACAAAATTTTCTGCATTAAAAATTTGTGGGAGACGAAAATGGCGCTGAGTGCGGTATATGAATAAATGTCCCCATAAGTGACATGTTATATGGCTTAAATATGTGTATTAAATGTGGAGAGGTTAAGAGGTTACTTGAAAGCATGCAGTGGTTTTGAGGCTAGAAGACAAGTAAAATATATTGGCATTACGGGATTCTTCTACTCGAGAAAAGGGTTGAACGCTTGGGTAAGTAAGGGTAATGCAGTGGCTTCATCAGTGACGTATTGTACATGCGACACATCAAAGTTTGAGCAGAAACTATGAACACGTCTGTTTCTCATATTATCAAGAATATCTCAGAGCGCTTTAATAAATAAGTAAATTACTCTCGGTTCTACAGTCCATTTCCGTTAACATTAAATATGTACTAAAGTGATTACAGAGACGTGACAACGTTTTTTCTTGGGTGAAATGTGATACATTCATCAAACGTAACATAACAAGGTAACATAAATAAACTGCTGCACGACTGTAAGCGCCGTTTCAGGAAAAAATGTCAGCAGTACTTATCCCGTACTATAAGAACGAAGAGCTGGGGATCGTGTTAAGTTTCTGAAATTTTATGAGAATTATTTAAAAGTATAGATGAAGACCAGACCGAATAATGTGATACACTTCTTACTGTTCAAGATTCTGCTGGAACACATTGTGTAGCATATTAGAGAGCGAGCGTTGCAACTGTTGATTTAAATAGCGACATCAATTTCACGTGTAGACAAATCATTTAATTTCAACTTATGGTTTCAGATTTTCATTATTAAATGACCATTTCGTTACTAACAGCAAATTGTACGGCCATTTTTCTATACGGCAGTAAAGAAATAGATATTAATATTTGGAAGAAATAACGGCAAGATGCGGAATCAATTTTCTTTCGTTGTATTATTCTTGCTTTCTTTAGTAACTATGTTTGAAGAATGGAAGCTACAAGACTTTAAAGAAGCACATAAATGTAACTATTTATAGAGCAATTGAAATAAAATATTTTAAACGCTACTCTGTGACTTATTGTGAGTTTTGTCATATCTGTGTTTTGAAGTATTTTCATGCATTCAGAAAAATATATTTCTTTAGTTTACTGTACCTTAGCGCTCATAAAATTAAATTCATCACACATAATTTATTTCCTATTTTTAAGGTCCCGTACTCTCTAATCAACCAACTACTATCCCCGCCCACACGGCTGACCGCCGACAGAACAAATAACACCGTTATCGATCCACCGACAGTTTGTTGAATGGGATGCATTGTACTTAGCGACTGACGTAATTCAGTGAAAAGACAAAACTACATCCACTTCTGCAAATACAATTCTTTCCTGAAATAATACCGTGCAAGCCAAACACACCTTTTCTTACTGTAGCAGTAGCAATAATATATGTATAATCTTGTGTAAATATGTCTAATATTTTCTAGAAATTACGCCGAAATGAATCTTTGCAATTCTGTAAATACATTTCTTTCCTCAACTGAGCCAGCACTCACATAAGCCCACCCACAAATGCTCTTTGGCAAATAGTTTCCCCTCATGTATTTGAATATCAACAGAAATGCTGAAAATCGACACTCAAACGCTGTTCAACACTGGAGATATTCAAAATTACATTTCTAAAACTTTCGAAATAGCTATTTTGTGAACAGATTTGATAAATATGTATGCATTTGATATCAAGATAAAGAAGATGAATCAAGTGAATTATCTCGTAGAACTTTGGCGCTTGAAGATGCCTGGCAGTTAGTTGCCTTTTTAGCTTCAGGGAAACTCTGCAAACACATTTGCTATTCGTTCTTCGGTTGACAAGATAAGATTCCTTTCTGGGGTCCGCGATGATGGCTGGCTTGCTTACTGCACTTCACTAGAACATCACGATGACCCCACAACTGTAGAGGATGTGTGCAAGCCGATTCCAAGAAATGCGATGACTCACGCACACACAATGATTTTTGCTGCTTCAGCCTGTGATCATCCCCATGCACCTTCTACTGCTGAGGCAGAAGATGAGCCCTACATTCATCATTCAGCGTGTCTTAGTGAGACTTTCCATTGGGACGGTGCCTAATAAAATAACCCGACGTCCCACTCAGGGTGGAAGCAGATACGCTTCGTGCCCGTGAATTCGTCCTCCAGCAAAGGCTCACAGTAACAGTGTTGAGTTCGCCCAATCCAGTATCAGCCTACTCACTCAGCAGGACCCTGTTCTACAAAAGTATGGTCTAATACATTACAAGTGTATAGACTTGTAGTTATTAGTAAAATTCTGTTCCACAAACGTTTCTGTTATGAATGTACAATACTTACAAGTATACAACTGATTTTTCTTCATCTGTTCTTCAGAAGTATTAGTGTTAGTCTGGCACTGTAATTTGTATAAATTTCTCTACAAGTGTAGGAAAATGGGTAACTTCAACTTCTAGCAAAAAAATTAATTATCTTTTTAATCATTTTGGGAGTTAGTTGACCTAAATATGCAATGTCTTAGCGAAAGTGATGATAATGATGAGTAGGAATATGTATAAAGAAAGAATAAAATAGTATTTGTGTACAGTGATAAAGTGGGTTAAGTGCAATTAAAGTATGGCTTATGAATGATACAGAGTTTCCTGTTTCAAATGCATATATCAGTACAGCAACTTAGATAATGAAATTTTAAGTTTTTTTGCTACATGCCTCAAGATATTTTGTTTTTATTCTCTTTTAAATTAATTTCTTTTGATACAATTTTCTCACTTGTTTTAATAGTGTTTAACACCCGTTTTAATTACTGACGCACGGCAGGAGGTAGACACTGATGATACATGAAATCAATTATAAATTGGGATTTTTTTAAAAGTAAGAAAATATTCCAGTTATACATTTAGGGTACCTACCCGGAGTTTTACATTTATGAGGGCTGAGAAAAACCTGGAAAAAGCCTCAGTGAGGGAGGACGTTCCTGGTGGGAATCGAACCCCAGAACTTCCTCTCACAAGTCCGCGCCATAATGACCTCGGCCACTCATGGCAGTAGTTTCTCAGTTTACTGTGTTTAATGAGAACGTGATTGTCAAGCAATATAAACAAACAAATAAATAAATATAAATGATCAAATGAACCAATGAAATAAATGACCGGGAGCAATCGAGAAGGTCGACTCTTCTGCCATCTCTCGAGACTGAAATTGATGCTTCTAAACGTAACTGCATAGCACCGTCGTCTCAAAGTGAATTATTCCGCTTCAATTTCGATAAATGTAAAATAAATTATCATTATGCATGAGAAAAAATACAAGCAAGACTCGTTTAGCAGGGATGACAATAACCCTCTCTGTACATTAAAATACCCCTAAGGAGTGGACATGCTCTTATTCAAGGAATGAGGACATATAGCAAACAGCTGTTCCTCCATCTTGCTCGTATTGACGTCGTCTCCTGTAACTTTTTACTGTTACTTTACAAGTGTCGCATTTCTTTCGTGGAACAGAAAGTTACAAGACCATGCTTTGCAAGGACTTGTACTAAATGCACTTGTATATGTATTAGACCACACTTTTGTTAAATAGGGCCCTGGTGAGACACCCGAGCTTGGTAGAGGCCCCCCCCCCAACATTTTCACTAATTTTCGTAGCTTCAGCTCCAAGCGACATTTACTGCTGGAGCAATCAGACTATCATGAATTGAACTGAACGTAAAATTACATACTGAGGAACTCCGCAATATTATACATTAACCAAAATACCTAAGTAAACCTACTTAGAAAGCATTTCTTCCAATTCATTAAATGTTCGTTCTTTTTAACAGATTTACCACTTATATTTGATCAGTTACAATACGCCATATTATTATCAGAAAGTATTAATTAGAAACATTTCTTCTACTGTTCTCCTTTAAGAGGAGTAGAACGAGCGTTTTGAAATAAAAATTCATAAAATAATTTTGATGAGAAGTTTCATATATGTACAGTATATTTTTGCAATACAATATAAAGATTTTAAAAATGAACAATGCTATAGTTGACACTGACAATTTTCTGATCCGACCTCCAAACATGTATAGCTCCTTCAGATAAATTCTAATTGTATAAGAAGGGAAGTTTTACACTTTTTGTATTTCAAATGCCATTATATTGTTTCACGCAAACCTTGAGTTAGGTTGTTTTGGAGATTACAATCAAATTTTTAAAAATTTGGAAAATTCGGCTGTGATTTCAACCGTTTTCCTATCTGACTGATTCAACAAGGGCAGTGTATATCATGAACACCGCAGCATCTTATTGAAGAGATAACTTGCATGACACCATCCATTTGCAGATGTTACATATTCTGACTTCCTTAGAAAGTGCTATCATTGTAAATACAAGCATGATTTTTTTTCAATAACATGATGCCAAACTTAATTTGTTACCTTTCAAACATTAGTAAAGGGATCACAAATTAATCCATTAACTCCCAAGGTGTCTCTATTGATACTGCGATGGCAAACATTACAAACATTTCTAACACAGTTGGTACACATTAAGAAGCTGTAATAGTGAGAAGAATGTTTGATTTCTGCTACTGACAATGAAGAAGACACTCCCTGTGTTTCATTGCTGATTGAGAGATCATCGAACATTACGAACGCAAATTACATGGTAACAGCTGCATGGTAAGTGCATTATCTCTTTTTATTTGAATTGTTTAAGATAATGAGTATTTATTTATTTTATTAGTGAATAAAGCATAAAGTTAACTGATGTATGGACTATTTTCAGCGATTAGGCACAAACCAAATCCAAACCCTATGTCGTTACTGGGTCCACATGGACAATCTTGGAACTAAGCGTGTTACTTTAGTACCAGAAAATGATGTCACAATATTTTATTCCATTTTCGCGCGGATATATTAAAAATGAAAGTGGTATAATATTATTTTAGGGCAAAAGTGCTAGCCAGAGATATCACATTATACATCTTTTTATAAAATTGACTCCACCTTTGTCTCTTTGGTTCGAAATGGTTGCAAATTGGCAAAATAAATCAATTAAGACTATAACCAGTAATACTGCAAAAGGTAATCCAGCGTCTACGTTTGCGAAGTACAGTAGACAAGAAAAAGCATTTGTTAAAATGACCTAATGTTTTCACAGAGTACAAAAGTTCATGGGTGACATCGATAGACTGGAGGAGAACATTTGAAAATAAAAAAATTACATTGTAAATGTCACTGATTTCTTTCGTGTTAGTAGGATGATATTGCAGGGTCTCTTCTCAGGAGTTGACATAATTTTACTTCAAAAGCTTGTGCAAGTATGCCTGACTGTGTAGGATGATATTGCAGGGTCTCTTCTCAAGAGTTGACAAAATTTTACTTCAAGAGCTTGTGCAAGTGTACCTGACTGTGTAGGATGATATTGCAGGGTCTCTTCTCAGGAGTTGACAAAATTTTACTTCAAGAGCTTGTGCAAGTGTGCCTGACTCTGTAGGATGATATTGCAGGGTCTCTTCTCAGGAGTTGACATAATTTTACTTCAAGAGCTTGTGCAAGTGTGCCTGACTGTGTAGGATGATATTGCAGGGTCTCTTCTAACGAGTTGACATAATTTTACTTCAAGAGCTTGTGCAAGTGTACCTGACTGTGTAGGATGATATTGCAGGGTCTCTTCTAACGAGTTGACATAATTTTACTTCAAGAGCTTGTGCAAGTGTGCCTGACTGTGTAGGATGATATTGCAGGGTCTCTTCTCACGAGTTGACATAATTTTACTTCAAGAGCTTGTGCAAGTGTGCCTGACTGTGTAGGATGATATTGCAGGGTCTCTTCTCAAGAGTTGACAAAATTTTACTTCAGGAGCTTGTGCAAGTGTGCCTGACTGTGCAGGATGATATTGCAGGGTCTCTTCTCACGAGTTGACATAATTTTACTTCAAGAGCTTGTGCAAGTGTGCCTGACTGTGTAGGATGATATTGCAGGGTCTCTTCTCAGGAGTTGACATAATTTTACTTCAGGAGCTTATGCAAGTATGCCTGATTGTGTAGGATGATATTGCAGGGTCTCTTAGGAGTTGACATAATTTTACTTCAGGAGCTTTTGCAAGTGTGCCTGATTGTGTAGGATGATATTGCAGGGTCTCTTAGGAGTTGACATAATTTTACTTCAGGAGCTTTTGCAAGTGTGCCTGATTGTGTAGGATGATATTGCAGGGTCTCTTAGGAGTTGACATAATTTTACTTCAGGAGCTTTTGCAAGTGTGCCTGACTGTGTAGGATGATATTGCAGGGTCTCTTAGGAGTTGACATAATTTTACTTCAGGAGCTTTTGCAAGTGTGCCTGATTGTGTAGGATGATATTGCAGGGTCTCTTAGGAGTTGACATAATTTTACTTCAGGAGCTTTTGCAAGTGTGCCTGACTGTGTAGGATGATATTGCAGGGTCTCTTAGGAGTTGACATAATTTAACTTCAGGAGCTTTTGCAAGTGTGCCTGATTGTGTAGGATGATATTGCAGGGTCTCTTAGGAGTTGACATAATTTTACTTCAGGAGCTTGTGCAAGTGTGCCTGAATGTGTAGCAGGGTCTCTTCTCACGAGTTGACATAATTTTACTTCAAGAGCTTGTGCAAGTGTGCCTGACTGTGTAGGATGATATTGCAGGGTCTCTTCTCAGGAGTTGACATAATTTTACTTCAAGAGCTTGTGCAAGTGTGCCTGACTGTGTAGGATGATATTGCAGGGTCTCTTCTCAGGAGTTGACATAATTTTACTTCAAGAGCTTGTGCAAGTGTGCCTGACTGTGTAGCATGATATTGCAGGGTCTCTTCTCAGGAGTTGACATAATTTTACTTCAAGAGCTTGTGCAAGTGTGCCTGACTGTGTAGGATGATATTGCAGGGTCTCTTAGGAGTTGACATAATTTTACTTCAGGAGCTTTTGCAAGTGTGCCTGACTGTGTAGGATGATATTGCAGGGTCTCTTCTCAGGAGTTGACATAATTTTACTTCAGGAGCTTGTGCAAGTGTGCCTGACTGTGTAGGATGATATTGCAGGGTCTCTTCTCAGGAGTTCACATAATTTTACTTCAGGAGCTTGTGCAAGTGTGCCTGACTGTGTAGGATGATATTGCGGGGTCTCTTCTCAGGAGTTGACATAATTTTACTTCAAGAGCTTGTGCAAGTATGCCTGACTGTGCAGGATGATATTGCAGGGTCTCTTTTACGAGTTGACATAATTTTACTTCAGGAGCTTATGCAAGTGTGCCTGATTGTGTAGTATGATATTGCAGGGTCTCTTAGGAGTTGACATAATTTTACTTCAGGAGCTTTTGCAAGTGTGCCTGACTGTGTAGGATGATATTGCAGGGTCTCTTAGGAGTTGACATAATTTTACTTCAGGAGCTTTTGCAAGTGTGCCTGATTGTGTAGGATGATATTGCAGGGTCTCTTAGGAGTTGACATAATTTTACTTCAGGAGCTTTTGCAAGTGTGCCTGATTGTGTAGGATGATATTGCAGGGTCTCTTAGGACTTGACATAATTTTACTTCAGGAGCTTATGCAAGTGTGCCTGACTGTGTAGGTTGATATTGCAGGGTCTCTTCTCAGGAGTTGACATAATTTTACTTCAAGATCTTGTGCAAGTGTGCCTGACTGTGTAGCATGATATTGCAGGGTCTCTTCTCAGGAGTTGACATAATTTTACTTCAGGAGCTTGTGCAAGTGTGCCTGACTGTGTAGCATGATATTGCAGGGTCTCTTCTCAGGAGTTGACATAATTTTACTTCAAGAGCTTGTGCAAGTGTGCGTGACTGTGTAGCATGATATTGCAGGGTCTCTTCTCACGAGTTGACATAATTTTACTTCAAGAGCTTGTGCAAGTGTGCCTGACTGTGTAGCATGATATTGCAGGGTCTCTTCTCACGAGTTGACATAATTTTACTTCAAGAGCTTGTGAAAGTGTGCCTGACTGTGTAGGATGATATTGCAGGGTCTCTTCTCAGGAGTTGACATAATTTTACTTCAGGAGC